>OZ014456.1:12678286-13278286 GCA_963966035.1 Acleris laterana
AGATTTGATTGTTTGTTTGCTTGTTCGTTTGAATTGAATAGGCTCTGAAACTACTGGACCGATTTGAAAAATTCTTTCACCAGTAAAATCCTACATTATCCCTGATGAACAATGCTATGTTTTATTTTTACGCAGACGGAGTTGCAGGCAACAGCTCGTAAATTATAAATATCAAAATATTTTAAACGTTATCTGGCCTTAATTTATATTTCTTCCCCGGCGGTCGTCTGCCGCCCGGGGTAACCTCAGCCCGCCGTCGCCCGTCCCCGGCATCCATAACCCTGCTCAGGGTGATAACTAGATGACAGCCTGAATTACCCACCTAAAGTAGGTACCTAAATCACGCAGAATAGGTCAACTAAACTTATATTTGTGTAGGATAATACTGGTTTGTATTTACAACTAGTTTGATTTTACTTCGTACGACAACCGTGCAACCTCCTTGCTGCCTTTTTTAGACACTTACAAACCGGGCAAGAGCTTGTTGGACCATGCGCAGTGTAAGGTTCTGTCTTTTTTAATACTAATACAAAAAACCATCTCCGGGATCTAATTGTTTAATACTAATCTTAGATGATTTTTAGTAGCTATTAAGTTTAGTTTTAGTAGCCTGTTACGCAAGAACCTATGAAGTTTACTTATTCATACTTTTATTAGTTGTAGTTTTGGCTGTACACTTTTCAATATTTCCTAAACTGCCCCCAAATTTAAAAAATGGACTATAACATGTGCATATATATGGTTTTTTAAGAGCTACCTATCCAATGATACCTATTTGATGTCATAATGTAAAAAAATACAGACGGACTTGCCAAAACTATAAGAGTTATTTGTTGACTACGATCTTTCACAATACAAAAGGTGTAATTTTATACATAAGTACGAATACGTATATAAAATATCAATGAATGGGGCGTGTCTTCGTGGGTTGAAAACACATATAGTTAGCAAAAATAAAAAAACAAAAGCTTCTTCTTCAACTTTTATTTCCTTTCCGAAACCGTATAAAAATCCGTCTCTGAGAAATCTCCAACCACAAAAACTTGCGAAAATTTCCCAACGAGCCACTGGCAACCCTGTCCGCTATCGCCAGCCTTCCCCACATTTGTTTCAAGTGGGCAAATAAAGAAGGAAACAAGTCGGATGGAGCCCCGCGACTAATTACCCGCCGGCGGCCCTGGGGGGCAGGGGTGTGCTTAAAAATATACGCGACAAGTGCAGGGTTGGTGCAAATTGAGTTTTTTATCTGTGGATTGGGCTCGTGGTTTTTTTTGGATGATCGGCTGCGCTGGAGTGTGCAAATACAGTAAATCAAGGCTGTTAGGTTTGCATCTAGGTTCGAGTTAGGCGAATAAGTTGGTTGATTTCGTCTATTATAAAAGAAAATGTATTGACATTAGCCGCACCCCTGACATATCTATTTAATAAATCAATTACTGAAGGTATTTACCCGGATAGCCTTAAAACTACTATTACGAAACCCGTTTTTAAAAAAGGTGACAAACAAAATCCAGATAATTACAGACCTATTATACCAATATTTGCTAAAGTATTTGAAACCCTCCTATATAATAGAATCATTTCTTTTTTTACAAAATACGAGATTTTGTCCGAGAGTCAATTTGGTTTCAACAAAAATAAAACTACTACCTTGGCTATCTACGAAGTTCTTAAAGTTATTATGACCTGCAGAAATAAAGGCTTGCCTGTTATGACTATATTCATGGACATGTCTAAGGCATTTGATCGGGTGTCCCACAAGCTTCTCTTAACAAAATTATACTGCTCTGGTATAAGAGGTAATGCCTATCAATGGTTAAAATCATACCTCTGCAACAGAGAACAGTGCACAGAAGTAACGCGCTTCTGTGAAAAAACTAAGACTCTTATAGAATCTAGGTCACAATATGACTCGGTTAGGTATGGAGTACCGCAAGGCAGTATACTAGGGCCATTATTGTTTCTAGTATACATTAATGATTTACCTCGCATAACTAAACATAAAATTGTTCTATTTGCCGATGATTGTTCCCTAGTTGTAAAGTGTGAGAATCGTCTAACATATGAATCAGAGGTAAATAAAGTATTTAATGATGTTACAATTTGGCTGAGCGAAAACAATCTAAAAGTGAACTTAGAAAAAACAAAGTTTATTGAATTTTACGCCCCACAAGGTAAACCTGTGAATATTACCATAAAATGTAATGGCTATGAGGTACAGAGAGTTAGTTCAATTCGGTTTCTTGGAATCCCCATGGACTCTCACAATAATTGGAAAGATCATGTTGACAAGCTATTCAATAAGTTAAGCAGGTATGTTTTTGCACTAAGACGATTAACAAATATTACTACTCAGAAAACAGCTCTGTTGGCGTTCCACGCATATGTCATGTCAAATATGAGGTATGGTCTTATTCATTGGGGGAACAGTACCAACGCTGAAAAAGTGTTTAGGATGCAGAAGAAATGTCTTCGGTCGATTAATGGCACTTTGCAAACTGATTCCTGTCGGCCACTATTTAGCAAGTTTAAAATACTTACATTACCGGCAATGTACATTTTTGAAGTTTGTCTTTTTGTAAAGAATAACCTCAAGCTGTTCACCACAATTGCATCTACCTCCATGCACAGTACTCGTCATGGGCTGAATTCACATTACCCAGGGACAACGTCTGGCTTAGTTAATAAGAATATTATATTCATGTGTGTTAAAATCTACAATTACTTACCATTAGAATTAAAACAACTTCACATGCCTACCTTTAAATCCAAACTTTTCCAATGGTGCATAGACAAAATGTATTATAGTGTCTCTGAGCACTTCCAACGCAATTAACTTCTAGTCCATTTAATAAAATATTCCTTAATTGTATAACATATTATAATGATAACTCTAATAATATCATCTAACTCCACAATTTAGCATTTTAGATTGAATTTTAAATTATTATTTTATTGGACGTATAACATAACCTAATTGAATTTATAAAATGATTTGTAATTAATATCCGTAATACCTATAAGCCAATGTGACTTTTTATTTTTATTTTAATTTTATAAAGGTAACGGATCTCTATTTATATTAGTTAACTGATAATTTGTACGCCTATTGACAGGTAGAAAGTGGATGAAACTATTTTATTATTTAAGACCTACTTTTTACACCTACCCACTTTTAGCAAATAAATATTTTGATTTGAATATTTTGATTTTGATTTTATGAAATGCCTATTTTTAACGACCGGAAAGTACCTAGGAGTCATGAGGGTGATTAAAAGATAATGTTACTAGGTTGATGTAGTACTTATTAACTTTGTCATTTAGACCCAGCTCCTTCTACAGTTGTGTAGTCATAGCGTGCCACGGTCCTACCAGTAGGACCTAATAGAAAAACCGCCATTTTGTTTTAAAATGTATGTACTTATGTATGTATGTATGTAAACACTTTATTGTACAAAAATCAGAAAATCAAATACAATATTTACAGAATTAGAATGTACAAAGGCGAACTTATCCCTTAAAAATTTGCGCTAAACCAATTATGGCGTGTCCTCTACGTAAGTCTTAGATGTACTTGGGCCTGACTGAGTACAAAATAATAGTACTACTGGTAGGACTACGGGTCGTAGTGACTACAAGCTGAATTTTTCGTTGGGCCTTAGGAGGGTATTGTCGTCACTTTCGTTTTAACACAAGAGAGAACTTCTCACAAACTTACGCGTGTGTACTCTTGTCTCAAAGGGGAAGTCACTGGAGTCAGAGAGCAATTGGACAGTCTGTCATTGTTGCCAAATGTTTTATAGGATGATAAATTAAAAATAGCCTTCGAAAACAAAATTGCTTACGTTTTATTAGGATTCCTTGAAAGTGCTATTTGGCATAGAACAATGATCAACGGTACAAAGTCTTCGTGTTATCTACTTGACAGTGATAGCGGCCGAATTAAAAACAATACCATAACACGTCAAAGGTAATATGGTACCAGATTACCTTTTAGAATAGAGGCCTAAGCCTAGATAAAACGCATTCTGCGAACGTTATCGTTGTCGAAAATGTATAGGATAGGATTGACGTAAGCTGCTGGGCGGTCGCGACGAGTGCCTATGTCAATTCCATCGGAGCCTGCCGTTTCGCGAAAGTATGTTTGCCAAACGTATCGTTTCCCAACTTTTCATTTGCCAACCCAATGTTATATAATTTTATCAGAATTTATTTCTGTACCATCGTGTAGAACCTCGTGTGTGTGGGGTGAGGTTAGTTTTTATTTTAAATTTGAAATATTTACGGTTACAGAAAACAAAACGGGTTGGCAGTTGAAACGGTTGGGAAACGATACATTTGGCAAACATAAATTAAGTGGAATGAAAAAAATATTTAAATAAATAAATAAATATTTCGCCGACACGAAGTAACCCTAATTCCTTACATTTTGAACGTTTTCGAAAACCGTTCAAGTTTTGACCCTATTTTATTTAAATATAGAAACCTGCTTGCAGCTACCTGAGTATAATTTTAATATTGACCTGGAATCAAATAATCACTGCTACGTCGTAGCACTCTTTCAACCAACCATTATAACTTTAATGTGGAGATGATGTAATTTGCCTAGTGGTGGTCAGAGCTTATGCAGGGTCCGTCCGGATCGCTACCACCATTTTGTCCTTCAACCTACCACCAAGCAGTTGTGTTCCGGTGTGGGGATAAAACAATCACTGAAAATACTAGCATAGAGGCATTCCATCTTAGTCCTCAGGGTTGGCAACACATTTTGGCGATGAAAATGCAAATGTCCATGGGTCATCACTTGCCATCAGGCGGCATGTGTAAAAACATGTCAGTGTCATGACAAGGTCCTCACGGAAGGTTTACGTCGTCCAATAGACGTCCTTTAGTAAAAATTTTGATGATATAATGATTTGTAGCTTATTATTAAGTAGACAACTTGTTAAAAGTTTTTTTTTAACAGGAGTGTTCTAACGTTTCCGAAAAAGACGTTCTAATGTAAATAATGGTTCACTTATGTTTTACCATACAAAATATATCATTTTACAAACTTTCATTTAGCAAAGAGATAATTCCGGCCGCAATGTTTTTTTTTTGGTCAAAAGTTTCACCTAACCTAACTTATTTAATAAGCCCATGTAACGATTGTTGAGCAGAAACACGTTTTTGAAATGATTATAGTTGGTCTAACCAAACCAAAAGGCAGAATACCTTAAATGATAGTTGCCTACGAAATAGTAGCTTTTAGCGTATAGTTCACACTGCCAGAGAGAACTTTCTCCACTACATTGACGAAACAAAAAATATAGATCCCGTGTCAATAAAAGAGACGCATATATATTAATAGTTGATCGCTGGCTCTACTCGCTTCCGGCGGTGGGACAAGTCCCATAGACCTATCGACGACCAGTTTATTTATGCGTCCTTCACATCCTATTCAATGTATTCAACATCAGCGGATCCAGCGTTTCTTACACCGCCGTCGTCTAAAAAGGACACATATACAATCCTATTTCTGACGCAAACTAAACTCTCTTCCAAAACTATAAAGTCGTAATTAAATTACGAATTCAACAACACATTACACTTTTTTCGAAAGCTTAATTTGACTACCTAAAACCTCTATTTAGCGTCAGTTTTGTACTAGAATGTTTGAGGTTGGCGCTGAACGCGGGACGTCGTAAACAGAAAGGCACGTGCCCACTGTCGGGAGACACGTGCTGGGTCCCCAATTCACCCGGCTCCGTGCTGCAATAAGAACGAGTCGCGATGCTCGACGCGTGACCAGGCGGGGTATTTCTATCTGATAAGAATAATATTCAATTAAGATTGTCTAATTCAGTCTAATACAAGATTTCTGAACTCAATACTAGAGCACGGCTAATCTGCTCCAATTCTGATTCTACACGGTAAAAACCATATTGTCTTTGACGTGTTATCGTATCGTCACCGCTTTGATAGCTTTTATTTACTTGACAGTAAAGGTGGACATAGAACTGTATTCCTGTTTTGGTTTGTATTTTGTGTGTCTAGATCTGATAGTGGAGCGCGACTTCCTTATTATTTTTTTCTCTTCACTTGCTCTGTCTAAAACGTTGCAGTACTCCAGCCCTCTTGCAATAGAATCCAATTGTCCTTTTCGGCCTTTTAGTTACCCTGTACCCTGCGTCAAAACCATGTCGCTTCGGCGCAACGAATTCTAAAGCATGTCATGCGACACACCACGGCGCCCCGGCGTGCCTCGTACCGCGCAGGCACCGTAATGACGCTAAACATGCCCGAGGGCGGGAACTTAATCTTTTCTGATCACGCGATCCTCTGGGCGTGTAAAAATCACTACATTTTTACTTTCACGTAAAGGATTTCATACTTTATTAACCCTAAATTTGGCAATTTCCGTCACAGCGAACATACCATAATGTCCACTTCATATGTTTGGATTGTGTTTTTATATTTTTCTGATTCAAAATCAAAAATATTTTTTTTGCCAAATTAACGGCCAGAACTCCTCTTTTAATAAGGGCGACAGATCTTTCGCCGGTACTGTTACTACAAAGGACTTAAAATATAGGCTTAGGAGCATAGGCCTGAAATTTGGCCAAATTAGTTTTGGTCAAATGTGTCAGTTTACAAAAAGTATTTTGTATTATTTTTAGTTGATATCCGCGATATCGAAACCGCTTACTCCTATAAAATTAGGTTACAAATGTTACTAATTAAGAACAAATCAACAGCGACGGGAAACAAGTTTTTGGGAAATTATTTGGTCGACAACGTATAACAAAAATATTTTGGCCAAACGAAATAGACCCTTTTAGGGGACATAAAATATTAGTATGATTTAGAGCTTTGTATTTTCTATATGCAGTTAAAAATGCGTTATGGAATAACAGCGGGGAATAGCAGTCCCTTGTCTCCTAGTGCCGTGAGCCTTTTCGCGGAGGGGCGCGTCCGACTCGGTTCTTCGGTGTTTTACGTTTTTTTTGTCATAGAGAAGGCAAACAATGCCTCAGGCCACGTGGTGGCAATGGGCTCTGAGTCCCACAGGCGTTTGCAACCTCAAGACAAATCCGAAGATGACCAATTCGTTGCCAACCCTACGGATTAAGATAAAATGCCTCGAGCTAGTGATTTAACCGATTTTATTTCCCCACACCAGATTAATAAAAAATAATTGGATGGCATGTTAAATCTCTACGAACAATCACCGGATCACAGGATTATTTATTATGTTTTGCGTTGTAAAAATACCTAGTGTCCTTTGGATTTAGGCATGTGGTTATCCATTTTATAATCATGTGATCATAGTTTAGTTTAGTTTATTTATTCATCAATGTAATATTACAATATTAATTGCATTGCATGTTAAAAAATACGAAATTCCATTGAGATGGTCAAACATAAATAATAATAATCAAAGAATACAAAAATAAGTAATAATTATAACAACAACCATTACACACCTAATAAAATGGTCACTCGTCCGATGTCAATATAATGTACAAAAATTAATAAAATCAACTCAATAATAAAATAAATGCCTACGTTATAACTTATATTATAAGTAACAAGCTCCGGCCAGCAACTTTTTCCGCGTAGAATTCGTATTTTTGTCATCCCAAGGGTACCGTTATTTTTTTCGGGATAAAAATTATCCTATGTTACTTAGGGATAATGTAGCATTCAAAGGTGAAAGAATTTTTGAAATCGATCTAGTGGTTTTGAGTTTATTCGTTAGAAACAAACAAAAATACAAAAATTATTCACAGTGAAAAAAATCGTCGGTCTTAGGTATTTAGGATTCGAACCCATCAGGCTCTCCGGGCCGATGCAGGCGCAGGTGCACTTATGCCACCAAGACCCTACATAAATGCCACCAAGACCCTACATAAGACAGACGTTTCTGTTGAATTAAAAAATCTTTAAAAATACAATTTTTTCTTCTTTATCCAGCCTTTTTCAAGCGGCACCAATCTAGGACTGACATAAAAATATGATTTACTTACCGGGAATAATTTTCAGAAAAAGTTATATTTCTCGGAAATTCAATCAGATTTTAAAATTGGATCTATAAGCGTAGGTGTGAGGGTAATAAAAAGTTATAGATTACAAACTTAAGTAGGTGTACAAAACTGACTGATTAAAATTTTTGTCTTTATAGATGTGTTGAAACTACATGGAAGAGGTCATTTACTGGTTTTTCACCTATACTGCCTGAAAAAGGATTCGAACTTGGTGCGAACAAGTTGACGCAATATTATGATGGATTACGGTTCAATAGTACTAATACATTTTTGTCTTCAGCTAATGTATATATATGACTAGCATAAAGGCATTCCATCTTAGTCCTCAGGGTTGGCAACGCATTTGCAGTCTTAGGATTGCTCTGCAGTCTTGTGAATGCGAATGTCTATGGGTCACAGTTTCCACTTACCATCAGGTGGCCTGTGTGCTCGTTTGTCATCTCTATGCCATAAAAAAAAAAAAAAAAAAAAAAAAAATGTGTCCCGAGGAAGATACCATCTTTGTGTAAAACAAGTGGTATTGGGTAAAACAAGTTAATAGCACAGGCTCTTTCCTTAAGATTTGCTGAAGATTAATATCATTATCTATCTTTCTTTTTGGAACCAGCCTAATCCTTGCTAAGACATGGGACAGATACTGGGACATCCCACTTGTTCAAAATGCGAAGTTCCATCGTACGTATTTCCCCACGACGGTCATGTTGACAAAATCGACTTTGTATTGTAAAAACTATATTGATGGTTTAAATTACAATTGGCGTATAGGACAATTTTACAGAACAATTTAACTGTCCTTTACGCCAATTGTCATTAGGTAAATTTTACAGTACAATTTAACTGTCCTTTACGCCATTTGTCATTAAGTCAATTTTACAGTACAATTTAACTGTTCTTTACGCCAATTGTCATTAGTTCAATTTTGCACTACAATTTAACTGTCCTTTACGCGAACTGTCATTAGAACAATTTTACAGTACAATTTAATTGTCCTTTACGCCAATTTTCATTTTAGCTCTCGAATTATCTTATACTTTATTTTTTGTTACTTTTATACCAGACGTGATTGTGCAGCGGTGGTTGATATAATAATTTATTAAATAAGTAATTAAGAGGATTGTATTGTGAACCGACGCTTAAATCGCGTAGTATTGTCATTTTTTTTGCATACAAAATTAGCTCCGGGCCTTAAAGTTTCTGAACGCCTAAAACAAGGCCGATTTCTACGATTTTTAAATATATTGTAGTGGTTATATAAAAGTAGGTTCGCAAATGCGTCACTTATTTTTGTGAACGTGCGACGTAGCAAAGTACTTAACAAAAGAGGGATATATTTCTGATCCTTACACATTTTTGATCTGTGTATAAATGAATAAATAATTATAATGGGTCAATCTCACACTACCTACTTGACCTAGCTACTAGAGTAGGTAAGATAGTTGGTATCCTTTTTTCCAAACAAAAATATTTCATTTAATTATTCTGTGAAATCCTTCGTATTTTGGTTTAATATCATACGAATGCTGTCATAGTCAAAATAATAATCTAACTTCATACTCGTGACCAGAAATTTCGGTCGTGTTTACATTATATTACTGCATAAAAGGCTAAGTTTTTTGATGCTGACGGTGACTGTTGAGTTTCTGGCGGCGTTCTCAGCAGCGGTCTCTTCTTGGGAAGCGCTGGTAGATTTTTGACGTGCAAGTGCCCTTGAGGACTACGTACTGGATAAACATGTTGTCTTTTGATGATCTCTTGACATAACTCAATACTATTTATACCGCACTCATTAGAAAAAAGGTCGTATGTCTCATATAATTGCGAAGGCATTAGTGACCTTAATTCTTAAGTCACAGGGTTCAATTTGCTTTGACCATCAAATTGCGCTTGCGTCCTTATTATTCAGGCGGTGAGTATAGACAGCCTGTAGAATCCCAATACTTTCACGAACTGCGACCTTGTTTTTATGTGGCTCTGTATCGCTTCGCAGTTTATAGTGCCAGCAGTAAAACCTTTGGCGCCCTTTGAGGGCCCCTAATTTACGAGCTGTTAACGCAGCGACAAGCCCAGTTAACGCGTTTAACAGGTGCGCTGCTGCTTCTCATCTAAAAGGTCGATGAGAGAGTTCTTTTACTACTTAACAGTTTTACTGCCTAAAATTTTACGTTGGCTTTTGTTGTTTAAAAATCAAAGAGACATTTGGTTATAAGTTATAGTATAGTAGTAGTATAGTATCAATGGGTTCGCGTTGTTCCCCATATTTTTTTGATATTTTTTGTATTTTGAAAGGTACCTATGTGTAATTATTTGGAGACATCATTTTTATATCGCTGGAATCGTAAAGTTTTCAGAATTTCTTATAATATATCTAACGTGTAAATAAAGAGAAAACCTTAAAATTCGTTTTTTTTTCCGAATTTTCACTTTTCCGAAGGCTTTATTACCTATGCTGTAGCTTGAATGCATAATTCAATTGCTATAGGTACGTAGTTAAGGTTAGGTTTGATGTGTAAGCGAAAATTATGTCTTGTATCAAAATATTGCATTCGCAATTATGATCAATTCGGAATTATGACTTTTCGGAATTATTAATTATTATGACAGACAATAAAGAAGAATCAATGTATCGAATGCATGTGGTATGAGAAATCATTTAAAAAAGATGAATTAAGAACCTCCACCTTTTTGAAATCGTTTAAAAATTAGACGTCTTCATAACTAATGTTTATTGTCCTTGCATTTTATTGGATCGCAATTTTTAACATAAGTTAAGACCAAACGTGTCCTTATAATGTATTCTTTCATTACGTTGTATACCGCCAAAACATTTAAAAACGTACAATTAAAGAAACATTCAAATAAGTTAAGTAAGTAAAAAAAATACATATTTGAAATAACATTTGCTGTATCAGACTCGTTGTGTAACATACTCACAAAGTTGTTTAAGACATGATTTATTTCACCTAGCATAAGCATCACACTTCGTAATTTAACCGTGACATCTACTTGTCAAAAGCTGTCCAAGAGAAAGCTTCGCGTCCTTCGATTACGGTGGTCTCGCGGGCGGAAGCTCTGCGCGGGCGCCGGGCCGGGGGGGGGGGGGGCACAGGATGCGGTCACGCACATTCGCGAGAGATCGCATCGTCGAGGGACGCACGCGATAGCGGGGAAACGCGACGCGGGCATAGGGGTGTAGATGTCGATAGATTTTGTGAAAGTTACAAAGTAAACAACGAATGGAAAGCAAAAATGTTAGATTAGCTTGGACAATTTTAGATTATGTAGTACTAAATGTGTCCTACGCTAAAATAATAGTGTTGTAAAAATGTGGATAAAATACAGTGTGAGGGTCTTCATAATATCGTCATCTACTTCACATGTCAAATTTTTACCTACTTGCAGCTCTTTCGGCTTTCTTATAAATATGTATAACAAGCGTAACTTTTATTGTTCTAACAGGAAAAGAGGCATGCGTTCATTCTAAGAGACCATGTTGGTCTGTGATATACCGCAGGCCAAGCAAAGCGGAATAAATGGCTTCCATTCAACAAAATAAGAGCCAAACAAGAGTGTTTTTCTCTTCAACGCGCGACTAGTTAGATTATCGTTATTCCCTCGGGAACATTTAAATTTTCCGGTTTGACAAGTAGCCTATGTACTAAATCAAGGTATAATTAACACTTAAGTAGACTTTTCAATCTTATCAAGCAACCAATTGTTTTTGTGTTGTTGCAGTGTGTTGTGTTGTGTGTCCTGATCCTGTTTTTGCTATAAGTTTAACATGTGTATATGTATAATGTATCATAGGCGGCTGTGTCTGTATGTGAAATTGTAGCTCCCAAACAGATGATGAGAGAAAAAAGCTTTAATTAGACTTCTACCTAGGTTTGATGCAAATCGGTCGGTACCTTGAAACTACTTAGAGGTCGCCACTATATATTTTTATCAATTTAATGTGATATCGACATGTAGAGTATCGATGTATCGGCAGCACTGCCGCAGCGGACGCTCGCGGCGGAGGCACGTCGCGCCGCCGCCTGACTGCCAAGCGACCGCCAATCCCGCCGAGCACGGGTACTGCGCTCGAGAACACCTGGCTTTCTGGGGTTTGTTTTTATTTCTATCCTTGAGACATTTGTACTTGAGCGAGTTTCAAAGATATTGTATAATACTCAAGTGTAAAAATATCTATCGCAACATCTCAAGAGTGGTAACATATCGAGGTTTCAAAAAAAAATCTCTGCTAATTTAACAGAATGAAGTAGTTATAAATACTGAATTATTGAATAATAAATATCATTGAAGATTGAGGTTTCGAAGATTCAACGAAAAGCATGCGAAAAAGGTGTCATGTTTGAAAAATAAAACTGTCAAGGATCGTGTTTTACGTCTTCAGGAAATATATTGTTCATCCGAAGAAGGTGGTGGTCATAGGTATTATCGTTGTTGAGGTCCAGATTGTTTTTTTTTTAATTGTAGTCCGTTGATGGCAAACGTCTATAAGCTCTAAGATCATATTTAACATTAGCCGGCTTCTCTGCTCGTTAGTTTTCTCTGTGCCATAAATAAGTTAGGTATACATATACGCACATCAACCTTTTAGGACGGAGCCTGCCGTTTACCAAAAACATATTTGCCAAATGTACAGTTTTTCAACTGTTAGGCTAGTTATGTATAAAATCCTGAAATATTTATGGTTGGCAAATGAAACGGTCGTGAAACAGATTTGGCAACCATATTTCGCCGAAACAAAGGTAACCCCTTTAAGCCACTTGTTCCACTGCCATGCCGGCGAGGAAGCGATAAGCTATCGACTATTTTCTCGCTCAAGAAACGAACAAAAGATAATAGATCCCGTGTCAATAAAAGAGACACATATATTAATAGTTGATCGCTGGCTGTTCGCACTGCCGGCGAGAACTGGCTCCACTATTTTGTCAAAACAAAAGTTATATTTCCCGTGTTAAAAAGAGACTCGTATATTAATAGTGGATTGCTGGCTCTACTCGCTTCCCTCTCATCGTCGGTAGGACACCTGCCATAACAACCCTCGTTTGGTTAATAGTAAAACAAGCCTTCCTTGCCGACTGTACCTTATTTTACAAAATCGGACTAACAAATCAAAAACCCGGTTTTACATTTGACCCATCTTGTGGCCACCTTTTCTTCAGGTCTTGGATACCGTAATGTAATGTAACATAGCATTTTAATTGGGTTTACATTATGAATTTCGAATTTTCCTTTCCATAACAGGATGAGGTTCAAAACTTGAAAAAAATTACACAGACAAAGATTTATTGCGAAAATAATATGAATATTGTGATTGTTCTCTCTATTCTAAGGAGTAAAATCCAAATCGTATTTGACCTGTTATATTATGGTATTGTTTTTATCTCGGCCGTCATCGCTGTCAAATAAGAGCTACAGATGTAGTGCAAAATGATTTTCCTTCGGGAAAACTCGGATCTCAATCGGAATACGATGGCACCCGAACTGTCAATCAATGATTGTATTAAATGAGTGACGTTTTCATGTCAATTAAAATGGAACTTTATTGTTTAGTGTCAAATGACAAAGTGACAAATGACAGCATTTGTCATTTGACACTAAACAATAAAGTTCCATTTTAATGGACATGAAAACGTCACTCATTTAATACAATCATTGATTGACAGTTCGGGTGCCATCGTATTCCGATTGAGATCCGAGTTTTCCCGAAGGAAAATCATTTTGCACTACATCTGTATCAGTACATTGACAATAAAATAACAGGTCTACCTATCCTAGGCATTCAAAATTGAAAGTAGATAATACTATAAATTCATTATTTCAATTAGTAGTAATTTTAATTTTATTTTAATTAATGGCTTTTATTCCTGTTAAGGTGTATTTCGCCAATGTCAAATTATTTATAGGCACTCCCATGGACTTATTAGTGCAATAAGTCCGTGGATATCACACGCGAGGACAATTGTTCGGTAAAAGAGAATTTTCTCCAATGGACTAAACAGAAGCACATGGGGTTAGCTCCACGCGCTTCTGTCAAGTCAATTAGTAGTAATTAAAAAATATTTACACCTCCATCACAACACTGTAACACGTTTATAAGTGTAGATAGAAATACAATCTTCACAGGCTTATGATAAATTATCATCATATTATGAAACTACGATAAACGTAAACTTTTCATTAAGTTACGGTAATTAAGTATTTGATTAACTCATGAACGGAGCAAAAATATTTTTCGAGAAGCATTCCTGTCGGGCATTTCCGTATGTTGTTTGGTATTTTATTTAAATATGAAACGATTTATTTTTGAAATACTTGATTTTACAAGAGGCATGTGTAATTGGTTTTTACAGTTCCGTATCCAAAGGGTACTTGTAATAACTAAATGAAAAGCGAGCTTTAAAAATCCGACTGCAATTTTGATATCGTTATTGAGCCCGTTTATTAATGGTACTACTTATATTCGTATATATATTTGAAATGGTCACAATAATCGTAGATACATACTTACATAAACTCTGAAAACATTACACTCCTTGATTTGGGCAGTCGTGTAAAAATACAAATCTTTTCTCTTTATAATATGAGTATATACCTAGACTAGCAACCCATCCTGGCTTTGCTTTTGTTTATGTGAGTTTACTGTAACACCCGTACATAAATTAGAATGTTCTGGGTAAAAAATTCTAACTGATGATGGAAACCTCATAAAATAAAACTAACAACTATAACTGTTGTTGTTGTTGTTGTTGTTGTGTCGTTGTTGTTGTGGTTGTTGTTGTTGTTGTTGTTGTTGTTGTTGTTGTATATAACTGTTTCTCTGGGTCTTATTTTTTGTATCTATGTACCTGATGTGGTTTTGTATTGTTGCGAATAAGTGTCTCTTTATCTTTATCTTTATAAATCCGTTCAGTAGTTTTTGAGGTTATAACGAATGCGAATGTACAGAGTGACACGCGTCAGGGACTTAGTTTCATGAAGTGATTTTATGCCCGGTTGATCTTTAAAGACTGAGCGAATGTCTATGGGTCACAGTTTCCACTTACCATCAGGTGGCGCGTGTACTCGTTTGTCTTCCCTATGCAAAAAAATAAACAAAAAAATGGCGATAAACTTGTCGATATTTAATGAATCACTAGCACTGGTGCATTTTTGACCCGTCAATCCAGTGTATGATTATTAGGCAGACAATTGTTAAAAAAAAAAACTCTTGTGGACTAACCAGAAGCATATTGGGTTAGCTCCACGCGCTTCTGTAAAGTCTGTCCATTATCTTTTTTTTTGTCAAATTACGCCTTAGATCAAAATGCTGTATTCTCAAAGCTAAAGAATCAACATTAAGTTTAAAAGACATTTAGAAAGCCTACTCACCCAAAAGTACTAAACTGTATTTATGAAACATAAAAATAAATCCTTCCAATAAAAAACACATTTGAACTCAATTAATTTTAACGCGACTCTACCCGGCTCTACGAATTCGAGCCCTAACCTTATGTGGTTTAAGTTGATATTTACGAGTTGTAAAACAAGATGTTTGCCATAAAATGAGTCGTAATGACACCTGTTGCTCCAACAGTTTGTATTCGAACCCCGGCCGTATGAAGCCGCTAATTTTTGCTCCGATAGTTTGTAGGAAAATTACTAGTGTTTTTATCTGTTAAACAGCGGTTTCTTTACTCCCAAGTAAGTAATAAAATAAGGGATGAAAGCATAAACCCTAATTAACATATATAGCACCCTGGCTTTTTTTTAAGTAGTTTAAAATAACGTATATCTGTAACGTAACTATGACATTAATTGAATTAATAAACAAATTTTCAGGCTTTATTAACTTCCTAACAAAATGTTAATTGCCAGCAATGTAAAGCACAGCAATTTGACAAGTATAAATGACAGTCGACGGATACTTTGATTATTATGATCTGCCCCCGTACCACGACATGCCTTGTACCTAGCAACAGCGATACTGATAACGATGAACACGCAGCACATGCACTACATTAAAAATGGACAGTATCTAAGAAAATTAATTGTGAAGTTATTTTAATTATTTTTTAATTGATAATACTTGCAAACAATTGCTAAAGCAACATATTATCGGCAGTTTTAATAAATGCCCGCATGCCGATAACACACTGTATAATTTGATATTTTTTGTTAAAAAATACCTTAGTTTTTCACACTAATTAATTTGGCACGCAATATATTGCTAACAAGTTAACAACTCATGTCGCATAAGGGAAACATTAAAATTGAAATTAAAGTATAAGTAGGTGAAAAACCTAAGTACCTTTTGTGTAGTTAAAAGTAAATGAAGTTGTGTCAAATGTCAAATTTTAAATATAGAATGTCGAACGGTCATTTACTTAAGCTTGTCACCTATAAGTGTGCTTCTTAGAAGTGTCAAATAAAACTTTGCATTACATTGCTGATTTCGTTAAAAATTGTTACGCTATATTATAAAGGGTAATTGTTATATTTTTATTATGAAATTGTTAACAATACTTTAAAACTATGTTATATTTTCATTTATGTTTGTATGATAGACACACGTATAAGTAGTTGGCTAGAAAAATATTATTTTAATGTCATATCGTACGCTGTACCCTATGTATTGTTTTTCCAAGGAACATTCTGGTCTGTTGACTTTCCAAGAAACCTATCTTTCTTTATTACCTCAGTACAAAAATAACATTCATGTTAGTTTTATATACTGATACGACGTCTTGTTCGGATGTTAACATTTCTAGAGAAAACTAGGCCGTTAGCTACAACGGTATTTGCAGTTGGAAAAAACTCTAAAAAACGTTGCTACACCTATAATAAACCGTATGTGATACGAATTAGGGGTCATCAAGGACATTAAACTAGTTCCCCAACTACATTATAATTCGGATTCTCGTCCCAGACTCAGATTATTATTAAGTACCAGTAAATTCTCCCACATTTCAGCCTCGCCGAAATCTAGCTGGGTATATCCCGGGTGTCCCGCGGCTGTGCCACATGAAGGGAAAGTACCTTAAATATGGTCCGTAGGCGACTTTGCTATTTAGAAACGTTATTTTATTTTTAAAAGTGAATAATATTGCATTTAAATATTTAAAAAAAGAGCTTCAGTTTTTGCATGTATTTTACATACTAATAAATTTTCGAGTAACTTGAATGTAAAATTTCACATTGTTCCTTTATTTTAGATACAATGTTACTAAGAGGGAATTATTTCTTATCATTTACCCTTTTTGACTGGCATCATAAAAATACAGAATGTATTTTTATTCATATTTACTCTGTTCGATTCCCAGGTAAGGCAAGAGGTTTTTCAAAAATCTTTGAATGGAGTCTAACTTACTTTTTAAAATTAAATAATGTCTTTATAAAGCAAAATCCTCTATCTACAATATTTAAGGTACTTCCTCTTCATGTTGCACAGCCATGGGACGCCCTGTATATGAAATTGTTAGAGGATTACAGAAATTTCAGATCGCTCGATCGGAACCGGTGCGGAATCAGACAGGGTCCGTAAAGGGCTGAGGTCTGAATGCGAAATGTTGTATTGAAAAATATAAAATGACTAGTGTTTTTTGGAACTTTGTCCCCTTTATATTATGGTTTAAAAGCGTGAATAGTCGAAGAATGTAAAGACAATAATCAAAGTACTAATGACGCCATCACTTTCTTCACGGGCAACTTTATTATTTTTGTCATTTTTTTTAAATGTGTGTTTGCTGGATTTATTTTAACACATCCAAGAACACATTTCAAAAACCTGATGCTGAAGCAGGTTAGATAGCCTATTCCTTGAAATGGGTATTGGATGATTGTAGGGTGAAGTATTTTCCCAGCTCGTCAAAATCCCATACATTAGTATTATTAATAAGGATAATATTGTACTAGCTTCAAAAAATTAACCTATACTTGTTTACTTAGTTATAACTCCACTTGTAGTTTTTAATTCTTGTGGTCATCTGTTATTGGCTTACTTAAATATATCCATTTTATAAGTATCTGATTTAATAATAATAATAATAAACTCTTTATTTCGGATTAACACAAGTTATCCATAGATTTGTTAAATTATATCTTATATTTAAATTATTTAACTGCAAATTGAGCTGTGCTTTTTATTTGACCTATTCAATATTTAAGTATTGGGCAGTTAAATCTGCCCGCAATCACTTGTAGAAATGGTAGAATGCTGCTACGACTGGCCCTAACCCGCCCCAGTAGTGAGCTGCAAAGAAATCTAACCCCCTTTGCTAGGAAACTTGTATGCAGGGGGGGTTACTTTTCTCTACAGCTGACCGTACTATGGCCTGAAAGCAATCAGTCCTTCCGCGAACATCCCTGAGGCGCTGCACCGGCTGGGGAGTCGCAGCTGCACTCTGAAAGCTCTAAGTAACGTATCGCTGTTGATGTCCCAAATAAAATAAAATGAAAATTACAAATAGAGCATTTCGATTCCATTCGAACAGAATCGATATTATTTCGGCTTTGATTATGAAACAGATCGAAAGTGTGTGGACGGGTCGGAAGGGGCCGCCCTAGGCGTACTTTTTCGAGTCAAATCGGAGAAATACTGGAAAAGGGCCGAATCTTAAGTATCCGAAACCGACGTGCGTGCATGACTCGATGTATGAATGTGGAAGAAGCGAAAGAAATTTGTCAAGGTCGTAGCAAATGGAAAGAAGTGGTCTCTGCCTACCCCTCTGGGAAACGGGCGTGATTTAATGTATGTACTATGTATGATTATGAAACTGTTAATTTCTTTCGCCAATTTGTTTGTACTCAAAAGTTTAAGTTTCCAACCATCACCACTTTTTCTCGTGTTTCCTAGCCTTAAGTTAGTTAAAGTCAAACAGGCCTTATCATTTTAAAACACCGAGTCGCCACGCCATCCAAGTGGAGGAGGAATCAATAACGAATAAAAGCAGGTTAATCCCAGCTATCGCGAAAGCTCGCGAATCAATTGCGGAGCGTTTACGGAGAACCTGGTTAAGAGCCTGGGTAGTGATTCTCTGAACAACGACGGTCGGACGGACGGACGAGTGAATGTCCAAGCGGCGAGTTCAAGTAGACCCGTCAGTGCGAACAAAACATGTTTTAGCGCGTGCATTTTCAATTTAGCATCATGGTTTCTGCCGATGGATCGAACGTAATTGAAAATGCATGAGCTAAAATGTGTTTTGTTCGTTCTGACGGGACTACTTAAACTCGCCGCTACATTCGGCCCTCTGGTTTACTGTAAAATATCTAGGAATTTATCGAGAGCAAATTGACAAATTGTCATTGACACAATGTGGACAGCCGACATTGCTTTGTACCATGTATGTAAGGATAGGTATAACAAAGTTAGGAATACGTTGCACATCGTAATCTTATAATAACAAGGTAACTAACATTTACCGGACAGATTCCCCAGCCCACCTCCGCTCGAGCTATCAAATTTTGAACGTTCCGATGCGCTATTATATTCAAGGCGCGCCGGCTAGAGGCAGCCCTGGCGCAAATTAGAGCGTGCCACGCTTTGAGCCGCGCTTGACCAAGCGTTATTCGCTGGCAAGACGCTAGGGGCGCGCGCGTGTCGATGCCCGCTAGCTATAGTTATCGATTCGGGGGGGCGCGGCGCCGGCGACGCGCGGACGGTCATGCGAGGCTGAGCGATAATTGAGCGAGCGGTGGAGACTATCGACTATCGATGGTTTATAATTTGTTCTTCTTTTAAGAGTTAATTGTGAGCTTCATACTGACGGGTTATCATCAGTTTAGACCAAAGCAGGGACATACAAAATTTTGGTTTAAAATGTTGGTATTTCGCTTATTATTGAATATTTTTGTTTTTCAATAAACTTATATAATAGTGTGTTAATACTTAAATTACAAAGTAAAATATCAAGGAAATGTTACACTTTAAGAAAGATATTTCAATTTTAATTAATACAAGTAGCAAAGTATGTGAATACGAGATATGAAAAACCTACCAATGAAATAGCTATTTAAAGATCTATAGTTAGTAAAACAATTATCACTGTGATTTAAGTAGTTTGGTTTCTTATTCTACAAAAAACCTTTTTAAGAATGATTACGAGTAAAGTTATTAGTAACAAAAACGTACGAAGCTTTGTCACTCGCATTCTACACATATTTAAGCCATACTGTTTGAAGTACAAATGTACACAAGGCGCACCCGGCTCCACAGAAACTCGCATCGCAAATTTATCGATAAAAAAATAAAAAGCCCACAAATGTCCACAGCGCGAGGGAGCTCCCGAGGAGCGAGCGGCGGCAGTCCGCGCGAGTGATTTGCGCCACCCGCCGCGCGGTCGCGACGCGTAGGGCCGGGCCACGGGGAGATAAGGAATATCGATATCGATGTTTCTAGGATGCTGCAGTACACCTCTCTTTGTTAAATAAGGGGAGTCAATCATCTTATTCCACGTTAATATTAACGTGGTTCATTAGTATTCATTATTTACTGAAAGTTAAGATAGAAGTCATTAGACAATACAGATCTATTTAAATTTGTTTCGACAAGTTTACAACGTTAAGGGCCGCGGTCTTTGGCATAATCAACCTGGTAGAAACGTGTCAGGCCCCAGTAAACATGTCCCCAGGACCGCGTCCAAACAAAGGAGTGTTTTTGTCGCGGCGGGAGGGAGGCGCCGGCCGTCGCCGGCCGCGTTAGCCCGCGGATCGATATCTGGAGATCTCGGCCTACGCCTCGCCGGCCATTTGCCTACCTCGACGCCTCAGGCTTCGTGTGTACATAACCCCACCACCCGACCCCCCAACCGATACACCCCGCAGATTACCGCCTACAAAGCAAACTTCATTGGTACGTGCATGCAATATGCGCAAGGAGCTCTGAATTGCGCCCGGACGGCCCGGCCAGATTGCTTTGATATCCTACCTCCGTAAATAGGCTTGCATGTCGAGTCTTAGTTGAAGGCGTCCTGCCTCGAATACTGCACACGCTCGCAATCGCGTTAATTACCAGAGCGATAACGAACAAGAGAGCCGGCCCGGTAATATCATTGATACATCTCAATGCCTTTGAGCCTGACTCGGTAAAAACTTACTGACGTAGACAAAGGAAGTTCCATTGCCACAGTTTTGAAAGATCAATAATCACTGACGGCATTAAAAGAGTGCTTTTTTCTTAAAACAATAACAAATATACAACTAAATACCATGTCTACAGGGCCTGTATTCTACTCGGTAAAACCATATTGCCTTTGACATGTTATCGTATTGTTTTTAACTCGGCTGCTATTGTTAAATTGTTCAGCGGTATCGTAACGTTAACATTACGATAACATGGTTTTGCGGAAAAGAATAGAGCAGAACAACAACTTATTCTTTATTGTGCGTCATTAAAAAACATGACACTTGATCGAAACCAACCCAACAGTGATGCTGACCACTAGTGAGCCTTAATGTAAGGTGACAAGACTGACAAGAGGTCAGTTAACGTATTGCAGATACGTTATAGTACATTTACATAAAAAATCACGCATATACTAAAATAGGCTGCTTAAACCGCAGCTTTTCCAATTCGACTTACCTTGATCAGTTTAAAATAGGTGTTCCGTCAAGCGCGGTTTAATGTTTTGTTACGCTCGTGAAAGAACGTCATAACTCACTCCCGTATTAATAAACTAATCTCAACTCTAATGCTCGTCTCGAGATGTGTCAAAGGGTTTTCGGTTTGAAATTCGAACATCGGTTCAAAAGACGGTAACTCACACAATGATAGGTGACATTACTTTCGTTCAATCCATTCGTGCCAACTCTTGTGAATCGACCTACAGTATCAAATTGAAATGTCAAATCGTTATTTTCAGTTTCTTCGGCTTTGGAAAGAACAAAATTGGATCGATCTTCAAAAAACGATGGGACTTTGACGTATCTTGTGACGCGCATTTCAGCCAAGATTAGTTATACGGGCCTCAGACTCGCCTTGGGACTGTCAAAATGAAAACGTTTGCTATTACGAGTGCGTTAGGCGTTAGGATTTAGAAGACTATTGCATACTGATAACTTTAGAGATTTTCATACAATGACAAAATTTAGAGAATTGACATAAACCGACGCAATCGATCGTCAGCTTACGCATTAAAACAGTTTTCGAACACCAAACAAAAACATTACAGAGAAACAGCACAATTAAAAACAACACAGTCAAACAACAGGCGGTCTTATCGCTGATTAGTGATCTCTTCCAGACAACCTTACTAGGGATAAGGTGTCAAATTAAAATATTTTACGAGGTAGGTGGTACAGACTTCACGCGAGCAATAACAAGAAACTATGTAAGTTATTACTTATTAAACATGAGTATTAAAAAAAAAAATGTGATAAATAATCAACTTGTAAAGCGCCAAGGCTTACGCAAATGCATATTGTTATATTATAATATACTAGCGACCCGCCCTCGCTTCACTTCGGTTTATGTGAGTATGATATACGCTCAAATATACTAATAAATAGATAAGAAAATAAATACATTAACAAATAAATACAATATACTAGCATAAATAAACAGATAAATATATATAAATACTATTACAAATACTATTTCTTCCTAGATCTCGCCCAGGATTTATGCTAGTAATAATCTCCCTTTTCCCTAGGTCTGCGGTATGAGTGGAGTTTCAATTGGAAGGCTGGCGGAGTCGTAAATCGGCCAAGTGCAGTGCCTCGAACGGGGAAAGTTCACATTTGCATATTGCCCGGTCGCGTTTGCGAACTTCGTCGCGCGTAGCGTAGTTTTAAGTTTCTATATTCAAGAACGCTATGACAATAAACTTGAGTTTTTGTTGCAAAAAACTGTTTTTACAAGTTTTTATTTAACTTGCAATGTATATTAAAAAATATGTATATCTACGGCCACGAGCGTTAATTTGGGATCCATTTCAATAAAAATATGCTTGAAGTCGTCAATGTCAATACAGATGACTTGACGTCATTCGTAACTTTTAGGAAACTCAACCTTATTGTTACCTGACATTGGACTTGACAGAAGCGCGTGGAGCTAACCCCATGTGCTTCTGTTTAGTCCATTGGAGAAAATTCTCTTTTACCGAACAATTGTCTTCGCGTGTGATATCCACGGACTTATTGCTCTAATAAGTCCATGGGAGTTTCTATAAATAACTTGACATTGGAAAAATACACCTTAACAGGAGTGAAAGCCATTAATTACAATTTAACAATAAAACAGGACATTGGCGAAATCATAATGGCAACACAAATGACATATGCCACTAAACAAAGATCTATCTCTATCTACCTTATTGTTGTAGAATGTCACGATTGACTTTGGACCTAAGGTTGGTACCTAGGTACCAAATTAAATCTCGTGACTGTACACGTGTGTACAATCTCGCAAATTAAGTTTGACCCACTTCCCGTCAACGGAATGGGCTCAAATTTGGACCACATACTCGTATGTAAACTCGATGACATTGCAATATTATGGTACCAAAAGGTGATCTTATGATGGAGTCGAAAGGTGGTGACAGGATCTTCGCTACCCTTAACCCACCATGTTCGAACTCAATAGTTTTGGTTTCGATAAGCAGATAAAGATTTTGCAAAACAAAGTAACTACATTCGGCAAAAACAGCTTGTACCAAAAATGCAATTGTTCACTGAAACTTATTAAATACAGCCAAAGCGAATGATGTAAACAGGCCATTAGGTAAGTGCTGCTGCTTTAGTGGGCAATTTAAAAAAAAACTGACTTGGCATGTTCTAAAATGAGTTCTAATGAATACCTATGTACTATGAAAGAGTATCTAACCTTAGTAACCGAAGTTATTATTCAATCCCCTAAATCAATTTACATACATACATACATTAAATCACACCTGTTTCCCAGAGGGGTAGGCAGAGACCACTTCTTTCCACTTGCGACACACAGTATCAAATCTCACACAAATGATCTTTTATTTTTATTATCAATTAGTCCTGAACCTTAGTACTAAGTACTTTCACAGTCGTTGTCCCAAACTAAGCTCTAGGCTTGTACAGTCACGTGATTTAATTTGGTACCCACCTTAGGTCCAAAGTCGATCTGACATTCTACAACAATAAGGTTGAGGTTACTAAAAGTTACAAATGACTTGACATCTCTAATGACATTGACAACTTCAAGCATATTTTTCTTGAAATGGGTCCCAAGTTAACGCTCGTGACCGTACTGTGGAGTTTGTGGATATAAGACAACGATAAAGTATAAACATACTTATATTACTTACTAGCTGTTGCCCGCGACTCTGTCTGCGCTGAAAAATTAAACATAGCCTATGTCCATCAGAGATAATATAGAATTCTAATGGTGAAATCATTTTTCAAAGTCCAGTAGTTTCGGAGCCTATTCAATTCAAACAAATCTTTCCTCTATAATATAATGGTAGAAGATATACACTTAAATACGTAGACAACATCCTAGACAGGATCAAAGACACACACTCGTCACCCAAATATTTGGCCATTCCGGAAATCGA
The DNA here is from genome assembly GCA_963966035.1 of Acleris laterana. Lineage (NCBI taxonomy): Eukaryota > Metazoa > Arthropoda > Insecta > Lepidoptera > Tortricidae > Acleris > Acleris laterana. Next base: position 12,702,828 of record OZ014456.1, read on the forward strand.
ACCCGGCATCGGGAGCCTGGTGGTTGATAACGCATTTATAATGTTAGACTGGGTCTTATATTCACTTACGTTCATTTCGCCTGTGTATGCTCATTGCGATCCCAGCAAAGATACAATTTTTTTATAATATAAAATTTAGTTATAATATAACTTCTATGGTTGAAAAATTACTTTCTGCTGGAGTTTCTTGCGCTGTTTCTCCTCCGCAATGCATTTTCAATTTAGCAGCACGATGGGTCGAACGTATAAGGCTGCTTAATTGAAAATGCACGCGCTACAATGTGTTTTGTTCGCACTGACGGGACTACTTAATCTCGCCGCTTGGATATCACTCGACAGTCCGCACGACCGGCGTTGTTTACTGAATCACTACCCAGGGGTGTGATTCTCTCGAAAACGCGGTCGGACGAACGGACGAGTGAATGTCGTAGCGGCGAGTTAGTTTAAATAGTCCCGTCAGAGCGAAAAAAAACTTTTTAGCGTGTGTATTTTCAATTTGGCAGCATGGCTTCTGTCGATGAGATCGAACGGCTTATAAGGCTGCCTAATTGAAAATGCACGCGCTAAACAGTGTTTTGTTCGCTCTGACGGGACTACTTAGTTAGTTAAGTTAGTAAGTAAGTAAGCACTAGACTGGCACTAGTATATATGTACAGTCAACAGCATAAATAAGTGATCATTTATGTACCTTGTCACTTTAACGTCGTGTTTGAAAGGTTATACAAAATTGTGAAAGGATTGAAAGCGAAAAGGTACAGAAATGATCACTTATTTATGCTGCTGACTGTACCTACCAAGTAGTATTAGATTATTGAGCGTATCCGTCGCCAATAAACTGACATACAGTTTGGTGACATTTAGATCATGGTAATATTTAAAAAAAAACTGAAACTAGCCGCTGCGATAAAATAAAGCTGAAGCAGTAAATTTTCAACTTTATTAAAATTTAGAGAACAACCCTTGCGCTCAATTGGAGAGTAGATATTTATCTTGAAAAGTAGGCCTACTTTCTTTACTCCTTTAGCTATTATATACTGTGGCTGCGATATTCACTCGTTCGTGCGTTTTTTAAATTACCTAGCACTCATGTGGCCAATTTACTAAATAAATACTTTGAATAGGTAGATGCAAAGCTACTCGGCATCCCTTTTTTACACTGGGAGTTAAAATAGGATTAAGATTACTAGCACGTCATACAATTAAATCCTAATTATCCAAATCCCCGCGTGGACGTAGCGAAAGAAGAGGGTCCAAACACAACAGATCGAAAAACGAACAATGACTAACTGAATGAATGAGTGCGGGAGCGGAATTTGAATGAACGGCAGCGAGGGGTGAATCGGAAATATTACCTATCGAGCTCTCACTCAACGGTTGGATGATTAGTTTAAGAATGAAGAAGGTATTCTTATTAGTTAGTTTTCGTCAGGTGTTTATTGAAACGTGGTAAATTGGGGTCTATCTTGGATTCCCTAATCGTAATTTGTCCTATGCGTCGTTTGATAGAATTTTGCTTTGTGACGTCACCTCGCAGCGGTTGGAACATTCAAATTTGACAGGTGGTCAACGAGGATTCTTTACCTTACCATCAAGGAACGAACACGCATACTCATAGTCTCATTCGCTTGTACTTTTAATGAATATAAAGTTGGATAAATAATTGTAAATCAGTTTAATATAATCATTCACTAAATACAACCCTAGGATCCCTTGCATCTGCATCATCTCCCATAGGAGCCTAGGGACGCAACAATAAGAATCAAAATCAGAATATTTTAATTCAAGTAGGTTTTACATACTAAACTCTTTTGAAACGTCATAGTAGCGACTTTGCCTAAGTTTACTGCAGGTACAGGTATATTGGGAGAAGCCCGCGACTTCGTCCTAACCTAACCTATCCCACAAGAACAGTGTATTTTCGGGATAAAAGGCAGCCTTTAAGTTAATTCAGGGTAAAAGCTATCTCCATACTTAAATTCATCTAAATCCCTGTAGTTGTTTCGCGTGAAAGACTCAAAGCCTTACTGATCAAAGTAGTACGAGAAATCCGAATATTTGCCCGTTAAACCATAAAGACATTACCAATTACACCGAATACATTTCGACATTAAATTACGTATCGGGTAAGTGCGCTTTATGCAGTGCCCTGCCGATTAGGGCGACGCGGTCGGACGATAAATCGGGGGCCGCGTGTCGCGTCGCGTGCACACGCGGCAACACGCCGTGTCGCATCGCGCTCGCGCCCTAATGCACTAAATGACATTATTGCTAAAGTATAGCGATTTATAATGCCCGTTTGGTTAATTTATTAGTACACTAGCTTCTGCCCGCGACTTCGTTACATTTTGATTATCGTTATTTTCTCGGAAACGTTTGATTTCTCCGGGATGAAATTGTAGCCTACATGGTAATCCAGAGGTATAAGCTTCATGTCGATCCAAATTCGTTTAGCCGTCGCAGTGTGAAGGAGTAACAAACTAACACACGTACACACAAACTTTCGCATTTTAATATTACTGGGATTAGTCCAACTAATATTATGGAGTTAGGATACTTAATATTAATTTTACGAATCAGGCCTAGCATAGTGTAGATGTCATAAGATATTAGATATAGTATCATAAAAAAAAAGTGACAATCAAGTCTCCTTATAGTTTCTACTTGTTTCTCTATCTATACATAAACTGTACATAAATAAATAATTGAAATCCGACTATTGAAGATATTATAATCTTCTTATAATCATATTTTTTAAATAATATTAAACAAAGTCGCTTCTCGCCGTCGTCTGTCCTTCTGTATATACGTTTGGATCTTTCAAACTACGCAACAGTTTTTAAAGCGGTTTTTATCAACAGATAGAAGTGATTTAAGATAAATGTTTTTGCGTATTCTGAATTCTGGCTTATGTACGGGTAAAACAGAAAACTCCTAAAAACCGAAGTGAAGAGGCAGATGGCTAGTGTATAATATAGGTATGTATCAGGCGACACTGACACATAAATTGACCTAGTCCGACCTAGACGACGATAAACTTAATTGTATAGATAACTTATTGCTAAATTACTTAGGAACTGTTCTATGTTCTGGAATTAAATCCTCCTTTGTCGTGGCTGGATTAACGCACTTTCAATCGCAATTGGCTTCAAAGTGGACCATTTGTTTTCATTTTGTATGCCGACTCTCCTTCGGATTGTCAAAATGAAATCGATTGCGATTGCGTTAGGCAATAAGCCTGCTGGTTGTACACTATATCGTACCGATCAGGTGTTTTGATTGTTGAATGTTTTTAAACCTGAAGATGTCAAAAACTAGTTTTCAATGTTGATCTACTTAAGTAGGTTCAACTTTGAGATTGTGAGAAAGTTTGAAAACTTTTAACAAAGTTCTCAAATAAAGTTCTACCATCTCGCTAATCCGTTAAACGATTTGCAACATTAATGAAATCGTCAGGTTATAATGGAATACACCCTTCTTCTCAGTTTAATGTACTGTTAAAGTACATGTACTCTTAAAGTTGATAAAAAAACTCGAGTAGGTATTTGCTTAAATCAAATGCGTACTCAAGTAGGGAATCAAGAATAAGTTAAAAGTAAAAAGTTTAAAATATCTCTTGAAATGTGACAAAATACCTCAACTTTTTCTTTGTTTGTGTTGTTTTGTGTATGACAGGTAGAGTATACAATACTTTAAGGCGATATTTTAAATGTTATTAAATTGAGTTTGTTTTGAGCGTTTAAGTCCACCATTTGAATTTACTTTTTGTACTTACTGTGCATTGAAATCTAAACACATAAATAAAAATAGATTGTTCAACATGTGACTAAAACAAGCCATTATGACACGAGATGTTTAGCCACGTGAGCTGAGCGAGGGTGGCTATAGTTCGACTGTCATTATGGTGGTTTAGTTCGCGAAATACTCTACTTTTTCTATTGGATGCGAGGAAAAGAAACGTTCTATACAAAATTACAATATTTATTATAAGTAACAAAGTTTCTTATAAATTCTTACCGCGGTTGTTTTCTTTTTCTAAAGTGACGCTTTAAATGCTTCCATATTTAGCCAACAGATTCAAACTTTAAAACTATTTTTAAACTAATTGGACCATGCATAATAAAATGAATTAACAACCATAATCATTAACAGTGTTCACAAATCGTAATCACAAATTTATATCGGATTTTTTATATATTTACACAGTTGTCATTTTGAGGTTATTTCCGTGCTCAAAATGGCGATAATCCTCCATTCACAAACACCGTTATTGGTTGTTTAGGGGTTTCCAAAGAAAAGTAAAATATAATTACTTTCATCCCTAGAGATTAATAAGGAGCTATAGTCCCGATGTGCAGAGACTAAAGTAACTTTTTAAGAGCAAGCGAAAGTCATATTTTATTACCCAACTATAGTAACAATAGCCGACAATAAAACAAAACGTAAACAAAACCATCCAAACGCAACCATAACATAACGCAATTCATAAATAATCGAACGCCATCTCCAGCGAAATTCAATATCGCGACATCCTTAATCTACCGGGTAGCTGTAGCTACCGGGTATACGTAGCTACCGGGCAGCGGTACTAAATCTTGCAGGTCCCGGAGTTTTGAATCATTTAGCGCGGTGCGAGCGCGACTTCCGTCCGGCGCGCCCCCCGCGCGTCTGTCTTGCCGAGACAAAGGGGCGGTAGGGATGGGCTGCTCGGGCGGTTATCGATAGATTATGTAACATTTTTGTTGAGAGGCTTTTGATTCCTAGATATCGTCAAAAGTGTAACTATTTTTTTTAATAAAACTAACCGCTTATAACTTTATTTGAAACATCATCAAAGCATCTTGTACACTAAGAGTTTTGTTTTTAGGTTTAAACTTAAAAACGTTGACGGAATGAAATGTAAAACTGCTAATATTTAAAAACAGATTAAGCAGGTTTCATGTCTTCACACAGATCCTCTGCCAGTATTTTATCCTCGTGAAAATAATTGTGAAATATTATTATACAAATATTTTAATTTTTTTTCCCGTTTAATATTTTTGAATAAAATTAACTTTAGTGTTATGGAGCACAATTTTTCTTCATTGTGAAAATCTCTGCTATGCTTATTTTTGTTAGCCGGATTGCTGTGAAACTAAGAACATATCTCGTTTTTGGAGTGTAATATAGGATTATATGATCGTTCATAACGACTTTCGAAACGTGTCAAAGTACCGCGTCGTTACTCAAGCCAGCTTGCTACAGCAGTTAGCATATTTAACTCATTTAGAAACGAATCATGATCGAGATTAAAAGAAAAATAATAGATAAACCTATCATCGACAACAACAGACGTGGCTACATCCCTAGCACACGACGTCCGAGCCGCCCCTAATTTGAATTCACGGAGACTCCGCGACGCGTCCGCCGCGCCGGCCGCGCCCGACTTAATGAATCGCGGGGGGGTGGGGAGGCTGGGGTGGCAATGGGAGGGGGGCGATCGGACGGCACCGCATCCTCCGCGCGGATAAGTGACGCCCGTGTTGCTTCGTACATACTCCTTATGTACTCGTACTACATAGCCGGCCGTACCTATACCCCTATACCTTCGTAACGCTCGCCAAATTTATGTCCCGCACATGTCTGAGACCGCGGTGTACCTTTAGAGGGATTTTGCGTGTTTACGCTGGTCGATGGTATCCCTGGAATTTTGCGCTATTGATGGGTTTGCGTAGGTTTTTGTTTGCGTGATGGCGTAACCCACGATGAAAATGAAAGTAGCATAACGTCTATTCCATTTTCTTCGATCAATGCGATTGCATGGTGCTATCAAGAGTTAAGAGTTTTGCGGGTGGTAGGACCTTGTGCAAGGTCCGTCCGGATCGCTACCACCATCTTATCCATTAACCTACCGCCAAACAGCAGTGTTCGCATTGTTGTGTTCCGGTTTGGGGATAAGACAGCCGGTGAAATGACTAGCATAGAGGCATTCCATCTTAGCCTCATGGTTGGCAACGCATTTGCAGTCATAGGATTGCATTGCAGTCTTGAGATTGCGAATGTCTATGGGTCACAGTTTCCACTTACCATCAGGTGGTCTGTGTGCTCGTTTGTCTACTCGATGCCATAAAAAAATTGGTTGAATAGCTTACTATTCGTTTTGATTCATTCAATAAGTACAATTAACCGTTCCACTGTCGCATTGTTAAACCACAATAATTTCACTCCAGGTTATTTATTTATTTAGCTAAAAGTTTTTCAAAGCAAAGAAACTACCAAGAGTTATTTTTCCAGTCTCAAGGTCATCTACAACTCTCGCAAGCTCGTACCCATTTCAACATCAAATCTATAAAAACGAAATCTTATTACTAGCAACTCACCTCTAAAAAGCTAATCGCAAATGCCACGCTCAATTCAAAAATGTGCACATGCCTTTAAATTGTACTTAGATATACGTCCTTTTCGCCTCGTCATGTTTGTTAGAGAGTTTAGTCTGTTGCCGTAAACAAAAAGTCTCTAATGGACCATTATGTAAATGGGGATGACCAATCAAAACGTAGTCAATTATTAAAGCGATAAGAGCGCCGGCGGCTGTTTGCGATGCCAAGCCGTTGGGAAGCAAAAGTAGTACAAGTAAACAATAACATCGTTACTTTATTATGTAGCCATACTAAAATTGATATTAAATATCAAACAACTCTTTTAAATACTGCGGTCAAACAAAAAGTATTTAATTTAATTAAATATACCGAAGATCAAATTTTTTCTTAGACTGACAGATCCATACTTACTAAACTAATCTTATACATTATTTATCTTTTTGCTGCAAGTTGTGCTAAAAAACCAGCATAATATCATTATTACGTCGTTACAAAGAATATACGATCATCATAGACTAAATGTAAGCTACCTCAAAATGTAACCTTTAAAAGTGTAATCCTCATGATGCAATCCCAAATATTTAGGTAGCGTTATTATAATACTAAGCGGATTTGGAAATGCCAATTACTTATCTCCTTTTCATTTACTATAATGATGTCTTGTGTGCATAACAAAACCGTGATTACTTCCAATAATACCGTTTGCAAAAAACAACAATACACAAATAACAAAGAAAATAATTATCCTCCCCTAATGCGCAATGGCGGAATTATCCGACAGGGGTCGACCCGCGACGCAAGCGTGGGAGCCGGACAGTGTCGATAGCCACGCGTCGATATCGATATATTCAGGCGTGATGTGCCCTGCCCTAATTGACGCCGGGTTCGGAAAAGAAATTACAAGAATGAATTATTTCCATTCGGTGAAGTCGAGCCTCAGCGTAGCTGATATGTCTGTAACGCTACGAGCGCTACAACTTGTAGCACTGCTACGAGCTGCTTAAAATTGACTTGTTTTTTTTTATCACTATGAACCAGCACTCAAAAACCATTTCAAACCGGTCACGACTTATAGTTATTTTTATGTACAGTGATCCGTTTTGTTTGGTTTCGTGTGAAGTATGTTTAAAAGTTTCGGTGCGACTTACAAAATAAATAATAAGTTATTGAAATTATCAGTTTATTTATCAGTATACAAAAGTTCAGCTTAAAACAAATCCCTATTCATGTAAACTTTGATTAGTAGGTGTAGTGCAACAGGTTTTAAAAAGAAAGGTTCAGACTTGCATAGAGCGTATGTGTGCGAGCGAGAGAAAAGTACAAACTCGAAGGCCGCTTTGGACATAGATAACGCACTGTATGCACGGGACTGATGCTTTATTTTTCATTCACAAACTAGAGGACGCATAGAATAAGTTTCCCTCTCACCCTCTATTTGAACCCCTTAGAGGACGAATTTCCAGAAATCCTTTCTTAGTGCTCACTTACATCTTAAAAGGAACCCCTGTACCAAATTTCAAGTTTCTAGGTACAGTAGTTTCGGCTTTGCGTCGATATGTCAGTGAGTCAGGTTTGCCTTTTATATACTTACTAGCGACCCGCCCTCGCTTCGCTTCGGTTTATTTGAGTTTTCTATAACACAGGTACATGAAACAAAATGTATTATACATAAAAACCTTCCTCTTGAATCATTCTATCTACTAAAAAAAACCGCATCAAAATCCGTTGCGTAGTTTTAAAGATCTAAGCATACATAGGGACAGACAGCGGGAAGCGACTTTGTTTTATACTATGTAGTGATAACAAAAGTATAGTAAAAAAAAGCATTAAGTACGCGCAAAACACACAGATTTCAAAAAGTGCCAATTCCTAACAAATTGAACTACAACGGTGTGAAAAAAGTAAAAAGGGAAAGTTGGAAAGTTGTCCGAGAGTGAAAGTCCGAAGGCTGGTTGAAGTTGGACTGGCCCGACTTTGTTTTCGCAACTTTGGATTCAATTCGGGGTGGGGGGAGGGGGGAGGGGGAAAGATGCAAAGGGGCAACAATGGAACGCTTACGTTGGGCTAAAAAATATGAATAAACAGTGTCCGTTCATGAATTTGGGTAGTTTAGGTGGCGGAAGGTTGTTTAGTGGTTATCTTTAGTGCTAGTACGGTCACGAGCGTTAATTTGGGACCCATTTCGAGAAAAATATGGTTGAAGTCGTCATGATGTCGTTAGAGATGTCAAGTCATTTGTAACTTTTAGGAAACTTAACCTTGTATTTTTGTAGAATGTCAGATTGACTTTGGACCTAAGGTGGGTGCCAAATTAAATCTCGTGACTGAACTAGGGTTTCATACCTGGCATGAGCAGGCATAGCATAAATGGGCTATTCCCAGTTGTCCACACCCTCAAATGAAATGTTTCTATTTCCAGCAGCTCCCACTATTTAATTTGACTCAACTGTGTTAGTTTAATATCTACAATGATAAAAACTCACACAGTTGAGTCAAATTAAAGAGTGCAAACAGCTGGGAATATAATAGATTATTCGAGGGTGTGGACAACTGGGGATAGCCCGCATAAATGAGTATTTCCTTTTGCGGTTGCCAAGCATATTATGTTAAATATGAAACACTCGGTGCGCGAGTCCACGAGTTTTTTGGTTATTTTATTCTATTTCTCCGCCTATCGTCTATCGCCTTGTGCGGGGTCCGTCCAGATCGCTACCAACATCTTATCCATTAACCGACGACGCGCTGGCCTAGTGAGTAGTGACCCTGCCTACGAAGCTAGTGGTCCTGGGTTCGAATCCCGGTAAGGGCAGATATTTGTGTGGTGAGCGCGAATATTTGTTCCTGAGTCATGGATGTTTTCTATGTATTTAAGTATATATTTCTCTATATAAGTATTTATATCGTTGTCTAGTACCCATAGTACAAGCTTAGAGCTTAGTTTCGGACTAGGACAATTGGTGTGAGATTGTCCCCTTATATTTATATTTTATTTTATATTTTATATTTTTAACCTACCGCCAAACAGCACTGTTCGCATTGTTGTGTTCCGGTTTGGGGATAAGGCAGCCGGTGAAATTACTAGAATAGAGGCATTCCATCTTAGTCCTCAGGGTTGGCAACGCATTCGCAGTCTTAGGATGGCATTGCAGTCTTATGGATGCGAATGTCTATGGGTCACAGTTTCCACTTACCTACCATCAGGTGACCTGTGTGCTCGTTTGTCTTCTCCATGCCATAAAAAAAATGGTCAAGCGATTTTAATGACTCTTTATTTTACAAGTAGGCCTTTTAACAACTTTTTACGTGATTTCATGTATTACGATGTATTCGCCATTTGTGATTTGGAGTTGTTTTATTGGTTTTTAAAACATTTATAATTTGTTGTGTTATCTATGGCACTACTACCCTATCAATAATAAATAAGGCCGGATAATAGGTTCCTACGGTCAGCAAAGAAAGTGGTCTACCAGTTTTGACAAAAGTTTCTGTGAGATCTAATTAACGCTAAGGTTGATACTTGTCAAGTTGTCACTATCAATTATTGCAAGGAAAAATCGAACTTGCTGTGTCATGACTAGGGTTACGATTAGGCTTTTCGTGGCATATCGTGGTTCTAGAATCCATGGAGTAGCTACTTCCTATTTATTATAATACATACCACTTTGATTTTGACCTTCATTATTTTAATATTTCAAAATTCATTTATTCATTAAACCGCTAAACCAATTTAAATTAATTGTGGTATGGAAGATATCCCTGCTGTGAAAACGTTAAAACAAGCAAATGTTAGTAGGTATATATGAACCGAACTAAACATGTATTTAGTTTATTTTGAAATATGAACAATACTATGTATACTATGTATGTATGTACTACTATGTATTGTATTTATTTGTTTATGTATTTATTTTCTTATCTATTTATTAGTGCATATATAGTGAGCCTATATTTATCACTTTTTCTATTATTATTTTGAATACTTATGTTTAATTACTAACATAGTTTCTTGTTATTGCTCGCGTGAAGTCTGTACCACCTACCTCGTAAAATATTTTAATTTGACACCTTATCCCTAGTAAGGTTGTCTGGAAGAGATCGCTAATCAGCGATAAGACCGCCTGTTGTTTACCTGTGTTGTTTTTAATAATGCTGTATCTCTGTAATGTTATTGTTTGGTGTACAATAAAGTGTTTTGTATTGTATTGTTGTATTGTAATACTGAAGGTCAAAATCAAACTGTCATGTATTATAATAATTAGGAAATAGCGACTCCATGGATTCTAGAACCACGATATGCCACCAAAAGTCCTAACCCTAGTCATGACGTGCAAATGAACTTCACTTTAGGGTGTAAGACCACATTTTGGCCGACTGTACAACCAAACAAAAAGTTGCCAAGTACTACCACTTCGTAGTATCGTGGCAAACAGATTGATCTCAGGTCACTTAGGGCCGTATTAATAAACTCATCTTGGCTGATATGTTAAAGTAAACGTCAAACCATAGAACACTGTCACTTTTGACGTATCTCGAGACGAGCATCAGAGTTGAGATTAGTTTATTAATACGGGCCTTAGAACAATTCGCTCGATTTAGCTTAGCACCAAGGGTGAATTTATGAATTGCTTACAAAAACTGACTTATCCGCTCACCGTGTTAACGCTTTAATTCTTAAAGCAATAATGTTCAGTTCACTTTACAATGGACCAACGTGATATCGAGAAACTACCTACTTCTTAAATTAAATTCCCTTCATTTTGTAACAACATGTCCTAATTTCCATGTTTAATACCCATACAGTTTCTAACGATAATTCTATTTGGTTATTCCCGTATTTCTTTTTGAATATTCGCGTTTATTCATGGAAACTTTTATTTGAATATTTTTACATCCCTACTAGCGTCATCTGTTAGTTGATGACGTTATTAGAGAAACCGTCTATAAGCTTGTAGGAACTGGAATCGGCGAGCAGTAGGTAAGCATAGGGCGTCCCTTACTAACTTCGTAGCTTTTTTCAGTTAGTTGATAGCGCCATCTGTTGATACGTGTTGGTTTTAGGTTTTAGTGTGAATTCTATAGCCGCCTAAAATATTTCAGATATTGTATAACTCCGTTATTTTGCCGTCGAATTTTAATCTACTTAATACAAGTATATTGGTTGCATTTCATTTGGCTGTTTTTGGTTGAATTTCCTCTTCTATCCCTTATATTTAATAAACCGAAGGTTTTATGCGCCTTTTACTAACCGACTTCAAGAAAGAAGTTTTTCTGCTGCCTCAAAGATTAACTTTTCTTCTTAGGCGTAACCGTGATAAACCATCCGCATTACTATTGTCTTTAGAAGTTTTCTATTTTATGTCATAACTAGCGACCCGCCCTCACTTCGCTTCGGTTTATGTGAGTATGATATACCTATAGCCTTCCTCGATAAATGGACTATCATACACTGAAATATTTTTTCAAATCGTAGCAGTAGTTCCTGAGATTAGCGCGTTCAAGGAACCAAACAAACAAACTCAGCTTTATAATATTAGTATAGATTAAACCCCTGCAAAAATATGGCATATGAGTGGCTGACATATTATGCGGTCTAACTAAAAACTGCAATATACATTTTCTGCCTGTTTGTGTACAGCTTAAGCCATCGAATTACCGTGGACTTATACAGGCCGTCGTAAAAACTTGACTAAGTGTCAAGTATTTTTAATCCTCTTGTCTAACTGACCTTATTCTTTACAGCCGGAGCGCATTATGTCACCGTTCACGGCCATCGTGCGTCGGCGCGCCAACCCGTTCGAGCTGGCGCATATATGCGTCTCCTGGATGATCGGAGCAGGTTACGACGCGTACGTGGTCGTCGGCTGCGCCAAACGCGACGTCTGCATGGCCATACGCTACCGGTCCTTCTGCCCCGAAATACCCGATGAGAACCCGGTGGGTGGTCGCTATACACGGTGATTTTTTTTTGGTGATCAGGAACCAATTTTTCTAATTCAGTTAATAATGGCGATCACGTTTATTACACAGTTACATGAAACAAAACTTATTTTTTTATGTAAAAAATATGTTTTGAAACTATCTTTTAATTGAAATGAATTGTCACCCTACTAATTGTTTAGTCTATGAATTAACAACACTTAACTGATAAGTTCATTGGCGTAATAACTGTCAAATTTCCCGCCAAAGCGATGGCACTTGACGTATCTACTTCACTTCAATAATTAATGTAGGATGTCCAATGTATCCAGTGGTGATTGGTTTTAACAATATCATTAACTTTAATAAATTAAACAGTGACTTAATTGTTTGAGACATCAACCATTAAATTCCATTTTTGTTGCTTATTAATAATTTTCAACTGTAAGTACCTCCTTGTCCTAAACGTTGGTATATTCACTCCATATAACCTACGCAAGGCCGTCTTAAACTGTGCTGGGGCCCTCCGACCGTGTGCCATTGATACTGGCGCTGGCTAAACAGACAAAAACAAAAGACGAACATAAATCACTAACCCCGTACCCCACGCGTCTGAATGCAAACTTCCGTAGGTATGATGACGATGATGATGATGATGGCAAGTGGGATGTCTACATGCCTATTCGACCAATTAACGAAATGTTTTTGTACTACAGATGAAAAAACAACTTATAGGGTAGGTATATCACATAGTTTAATAACAATTCACCTTCAAGTCATCAACTTAACGGAAAAATGTGGCCACCTTTTCCCGTTAAGCTGACTCATCAAAGGGTTATTGTTATTAAAGTTTGTTACATATCCCATAAATTGTGTTTTACTTGCGCTACAAAAACCTATAGTCTGATAGCAAGGAAGTTATTTAGTTAATTAGAAAACACAATAAATGTAATGAGGGCGCCACTGGACGCTCGGCGTTTGCTCGGCGCAGTCTTAAGATTCTCGCCTAAATATTCCTCACAAGATGTTTTTGCCCGAAGTGTATGCCTACCGATCTGCAGTAGATGCCGTTACACACCAGTGCACCAAGTATTTCCGAAAAACTGTTCCATTTACACAATTCCCTTCGAGTTCACGGTATTTTTTCAGAAAGTGGAAGCAGTGAAAGAAGACGGAAAGGAGCCCCGCTACAAACTGCTGAAACTGCCGGACTTTTCGTCGAAGTACATCACGGAGCAGGATGAAAAGGCGGCGGCCAGGGCGCAAGCCGACTTCGACAAAGTCGAGAACGAGAGGATTCGGAGGATCACGGTACGGGCAAGGGCTAATCCATGCTAGGGGATCTATACTTGGGAGCAAAGAAATCGAGCCACTTTCTATGGAAATTCAGTACTAAGTGGTTTGATTTCTTTGCTCCCAAGTGTAGTTATCATTTTCGAAAGTTGACTCCATTCAGTTCGAGTCGACAGAATACTTTAGCAGCGTTGATATATTGCCTAGATTTGTTAGCTTAGGTTAGGTTAGGGATTGAGAAAATTAACGATTATATGTGAAAATTCGCCACTATGAAAAAATGCTTGTTGTGAAAGTCTATAATATTTTAAAGGCAAACGTGATTCATTGTATACAATATATGGACCTGGTCTGAAATAAATCATTTGAATTTGAATTGACATATATTTATATATGAACGCAAAGCGGAAACTACTGTACCTAGAAACTTGAAATTTGGCACAGGGGTTCCTTTTATGGTGTAAGTCAGCACTAAGATTTTCCGAAAATCAAACCCCAAAGGGAAGAAATAGGGCGGCGGGAGACTAATTCCACGCGTACGAAGACGCGGGCGTCTAGTGGTCTAATAAACCCTTTGCTCAACCTCTGTTTCTATACCAGAGCCTTTAGTTAAGAGCAGCAGGGCCAGACAGTTTTTCTGTTCTGGTTCGTATCTAGCAAAACCATTTTTAGCCAACTACCGCTATCCTAATAGGCTGAAGTTCAGAATACGAAAGTAAATATATATTATAGTATTTGGGAGCTGACCTACCCTTTTTTTTTTAATTAATGGCTTTCACTCTTGTTAAGGTGTATTTCTCCAATGTCAAGTTATTTATAGACACTCCCATGGACTTATGCAGCAATAAGTCCGTGGATATCACACGCGAAGACAATTGTTCGGTAAAAGAGAATTTTCTCCAATGGACTAAACAGAAGCGCTCCACGCGCTTCTGTCAAGTCGACCTGCCCCTTATTTCACCATCTTGACAATGACAGGTGACACGTGACATTTCAGTGTACATGACGCAGCTTATATGAAACCCAGTTATGCATCAGCGTGTTGACTTTGCAATGTAAGATGGTGAAATAAGGGGGTGATGATGGAGTTGAAAGGTCTCCGTTGTACTTAAAGTAGACCTACCACGTTGGTCTGGTTGAGCAGAATGATGAATACCCAAAAGTACCTATAGTCAATAGCATTTTTTCTTAGTTTTTTTTCTGTGACAAGTGACAGGTGTTGGCATTGTTTTTTTCACGTGTGGGGATAAGACAACGGGTAAAATTATTAACATAGAGGAGTTCCATCTCAATCCTCAGGGTTGGCAACGCATTTGCAGTCTTGGGATTGTACTCTTTAGAATACGAATGTCTTTTTTGTCGGTGAAACTGCAAAACCTCGTAAGTTAAATTTTTAATGAGGAGCAAAATGCACCTTTTTTCTAAGAGATAAAGGTTTAATTTGCTCTATAATAAATTGGTTGATTACGCGGTTTTGCAGTGTCACCGTAGATTTGTTTCAGATTCTTATCTGCTGGCGTTTTGCCTAACGCACTTGCCATCGACTACAAAATAGAACAATTGTTTTCATTTTGTATGCAGATCGCCTCCTCACTGTCAAAATGAAGACGATTGCGATCGCAAGTGCTTTAGGCAATAACCCTGCTGGTCATCAGTGTGCGTTTGCCTTCTTGCCATAAGAATAGAAATGGGCTTCAGGGCCTGAGTGCTTGTTTAAAAAAAGCTTCTGATTCCAGGAGTTAGAGCAACCTCCACCTGATAAAATCAACAAGTGGCGCACGCACGCGTGGGTGCTGGTGCTGCCAGGGTTCATGGACGTGCAGGAGCCGTTCTTCGTGGAGCCCAGCGAGGGCGCCGCGCACCCCACCAGCGCCCCCCAGTACCAGGCCCTGGACAGCGTCTACAACCACGAGAACTACTATGTGACTGGTTCAATAGTTCAGGGAGTAGATTAGTATAGTAGTAGTAAAGAGTAAGATTTCTTGGTTATGGTTAGAAATAAATAGCCTCACATCAAAAAACAAACAGTAGAATGAGCTAGAAACAGTAAACAGGTACAAGTACAGTATAACAAATGGATTTCTTGATCACTATGGAACTATGTCAAAAAACATGGTTACATAGTGGAACTTAAAGTCTGTTCCTATTCAAAATGCCAATGACAATAACAAGTACACCAGCGTCGCTATTGCCTAACGCACTCGCAATCTCAATTGACTTCAAAGCGGAACAATTTTTTTCATTTTGTATATGCAGGCAAGCCTTCGATTTTCAAAATGAAAACAATTGCGATTGCGAGTGCGTTAAGCAGCCCCTCTGGCTGTAATTGTCTTTAGATAGAGGATAAAATAGTGATGAGACTGATGAGAATAGTGTTAAAATAGGCCTCAAATTAGTTTATTAAAAATTTTGAATGTTATATTCCTCATCATCATCGTATTATTATCGTATGCTGGGTGCGACAGAGACGAAAATTTCTCTTATCAATCAAATGCTTTATCAAATCTATCAACCATCACTACATTTTCATGTAAAATATTTTCGAAAAAATAAAATGTATATGACAGGGTTTAATCAGTGTCATGGTACTCATGGTAGTTACACGGAAAGTGCTTTTCATCAAAAAATACTAGATTAAAATGGAAATTAGTACCTCGAAATAAACATGAAGACAATGATTCAGTGTATAAATAAATAATATGACCATGCGCAACCTTAAAAAGTACGCGAATATGGAGTAATAATGGTAAATTGATTTCTTTATATGGGTGACCGAATGAATAGAAACAGACTTTACTTTTAAGTATTATTTTATTAAATGATTGTAAGGCGGTAGTCACATTGGATGCGGTTCCGCACGCCGTTCTGGTGTTTGAGCAAGACAGTGCTATGCACGTGTATAGGCGATGTCTCGCTCACACACCGGAGCAGCGTGCGGATCTGCGTCAGTTTGATAACCGCCTAAGTGCAATATAATATGTAATAGTCGAAGCATTGTTTATACCTATTATTAACCACATAAGATTTAAACGGCTTATACTATTAATGCTTCTCCAAGGCAAATCTTCAAAACTGTGATGCGGGCCTTGGCGGTCTCAACTACGACCTGGCGGAGCTGACCTGCTGGGAACACCTGCTCGCTGGAGAACCGAAGTACCGGCGGGACCTGGTGGGGGTCGACCAAGACGACCCGCGCACTGTCGTGGACTCCGAGAAGCACTTGGACATGCCGGCCAGCTGGGTAGAAAAGCTGGATATCATCCCTAATGGTTAGTATTTTAAGCACCTTAAGCACATGCTATACGCTTTATGCCCACCTTCCACTGCTAGCGGAACGCACTGCGTACGGACTCGGTTTGACTTACACTGGTGACTTCAAATATTTCCACGTTGAGGTACAGTCACCACCAATATAATTATGATTCAACATGAACATACTCAATAATATCTGACACGTCCGTAATACTGGAAGCTTACGCTTATGCTCTTATAAGCGTGTTTGATAATTTAAGCCCAGTATTGGATAATATTGCTGATGACTGTACAAGCGCACAAAGACCGAATGAAAGCTGGCTCAATAGGTGCCTGCTAAAGACGCCTCCACAACGCCTACGTGCTACAATTATGTTTAATTATAAGAATACTGTCACGGTGCTCCGCACCGTGCCATCTCCACCCTTGTGCGGCACCTATACTATACCTACTATAGCTCATACATATCATATCATTATACATATCATACTGTAGCTCACTATACTCACACACACACACGCACACACACACACTACTCTTTTTGTTGTTTTTTCTGCCTTTGGTTTAGCTAGTGTTAGATTTTTTTTTATCGTTATACTGTTAGTTGTGTACCTAATAAATGTATTTTTCTTTTTCTTTCTTTCTTTCACACACAATCCATACAAAGAAACAGCCACGTTGCGGATCTAGAAACAACAACCGATTAATAACTAAATAAATAGCAATAGCAAGGGACGATCTCACACAAATTGACCTACTCCCAAACTAAGCTCTGTACCTACTGTGGGTACTATACAACCATATATATACTTATATAGAGAAATGAATAGTCCTACTTAATCGAAGACTCAGAAACAAATACACGTGCTCAACACACAAATATTTGCCCATACCGGGAATCAAACCCGGGACCGCTAGCTTGAATCTGAAAAACATGTTGTTAATGATAAATATAAACAATACGATATTTTTACAGAATACGAACAGCGGTATCCAGGCGGCCACAAAGTGATCCACTATAAGAAAGTCCTCTTGGAGAAGTTCGCGGCGTACTCCGAGCGGGACGGGATCGTCAAGAGAATCAAGATCTTCGATGACTACGCCTTGACCCTGCCTCTGCTTACGTAATATATGAACATCATCATCATCATAATCATCATCATCGTCATCATCATCATCATCATCATCATCATCATCATCATCATCATCATCATCATCATCATCATCATCATCATCATCATCATCATCATCATTATCATCATCATCATATGTGAACTAACTAATCATTATGTGCTCCTTAAACATAAACCACGAGTAGAGAAGCCTTATGACAACTTTAAAACATACATACTACGTGTGGTGGCCGGCTTAGAATAGTGCCACGCCATGTGACCATGTCTTCCCGTGGATGTCGTAAGAGGCGACTCAGGGAACAAAGGCTTACAGTGCTATTAGGCGATGGGCTTGCACCCTGTCACTAATACACTGGTAAACATTTTAGCCGGTTTGTGCAAAATGTGGTTACTGAATTATCTACAAGTTTTTAAAGTTGAAGGTAATTCTGTAGCTCTCCCTACCCTTCTCTAGGAATACAGGCGGGAAGAAAAGCGGGAAGGAAGGCGGGAAGGCCGTCACGCCTTCATTTCCAGAGTGGGGTAGGCAGAGCTACAGAATTACGAACAACTCTTAAAACTTGTTGTTAATTCTGTAACCAGATTTTGGACCATCAGACTTAGATGTTTACCATGTGTATATAGGTGACAGATTGCAGGTTCGTCGCCTAACAATACTGCAAGCCTTTATTCCCTTAGTCACCTCTTACCTTTTCCACGGGATGACATGGAAATGTAGTATTAATTTAAAATTAAGTAATAAGTTGGTTTATTTGTTATGCTTCTTATTTATATTGTTTTAGTAAAAGGCCCTTTACTAAGATGCGTCATAAAATAGTTTTTCCACAGGGCTCAGTGGTGGTACTATGGGGGACACCGACGCGACGTCTAACAGTAGACGTGCTTTGACAGAAGTTGATTTAATTAACATATCGTTTTGATTTCAGCTACGAGTGGTATGCACACCGTGTTGACTTGATGGAGTTCGTAAAAACGGACCACGTCAAAAAGTTTGTTTACGAGAAATTCGGCATTGGCAGGAAGGAGCATCTTATCCGTAAGCTCGATCACATTTACTGGTTTTGCTTATTTAATTTGTTAGCGGTATTGCTTTATCAACGACGAGTGTCTTTACCTATAATGCTCCGTTATCCCAGGGCACGAGTATTCGTTCGACGCGAACGTTAATTCAATCGAAGCGGTCCGTACCATGGAGTTCAACTACTACGCGCGTGTGGACCACCTCACCAAGCTAGTCTGCACGCCTCTCACTTTCGATGAGTACTATACTAACAGAGAAGACAGGTATATCATTTACTTGGTCCATTTTAAACACCTCGTTGCGATGATTACATTGCACCATGCAGACTCTTGTCTAGAAGCCGCAAACACCATCGGGCTTAGTATGGCTGCGTCTATATCGCGTGGCAAACGTGGATAAAGCATCCGTCATTCTCGTACTTATTTACGTGTCAGAAGGTGACGGATGCCTTATCCACACTTTGTCACGCGATAAACGCAGCCATATTAGGCCCCTGCAAATAAATGTAGGTAACGCATCCGTCACTCCCACATACAATATTTATATATTTTTTAAAGGCTAAGGTACGGTGGTCGCTTAGTGCCAAGCTCTGTCTGCTCCACGCGGACTGTCCGTGAGGATTTATAAAGGCCGGCTGAGTCGGCTAGATACATTGTTGTCAGAAAGTGACGGATGTAGTAAACGCTACTATAGATATATAAAAGGCCCGCATACCGTGAATGTGCCTTGTTTTTCGCCGTCTCGTTCTCGGCCTCATCCGTACCCTTACCATGAGTTATAATTACCGTACTCGCTAACGAGAAGAATACTCTGTCCCTTGCACTCTTTAAGAATACTTGCGAGGTCTGCGAGGGACAGAGCTTCGACTCGCTAGCGCCTACATTAATTGTAACTCATGGTAATGGTACTGGTATCGAGGGTTCTGATACTTTTTGGCGTAAGTTTGGGCGATTCCCGGGAGAGACAAGAAAAATTTTGAAAATCTATGAATGCAGTTTTGTTGCTTTTTAAAAATAAAGGAATGTGTCCTTTAAGTAAAATGAGCCAACTTAAAGATTTAGGGTAGTTTCCCTCCAGGGCCCGACTTATCTTTCCACCCTATAAGTATATGTTTAAATGTCGGTGGAGATGGATAGAGTATTGGAATCCACCGTAGGAAAATCCCTTCCCTCGCCCCCTCCACGTCCAAACCGCGAGGTTGGAGTTAACCCAACCAAATATAATGCTTAAAAGTGTTTCCCAAATTTTGCCGCTTCGTATGATCAAAATTTTGAGTGCACAAAATATCGAGCTATGTTTCAAAATTGTGAAAATGCGATAGTTTGGCGCGCCGGTAAGTAACGTAAAATTAATATTATTGAAATGTGATTCTTTGCCTTTTGCTGATTTTTTTCGCTCTATTTATATTCGCGTTGCTTTCGGTCTCTCAAATCAAATAAGAAACCTTACGGCATTCAAAATGATCGTAAAGGCTTTTGTCATTTTATTAATACTTATGCATCCTCTTTTCAGACTGGAATACCGTTTTATACAATATTCTGCGAACAATAAACAAAAACGTGAATTATTGATGGTCACGGAACACTTTAGTCGCAACCACGCCATCCCGGCGTCTAAAGACCCGTGGAAGAAGATATTTCACGCAGAAGACAACACAATAACCTTGCTCTTCCACTATGACTATAATTTCAACACAAACAACACAATACGCTACATAAAGCCCAGCCTGGCTGAAACTGGAGGGAGGGTCCTGTACGATCCTGAGAAAATAACTGAATACATCGTATGTTATAAGCTTTATTATATATCATATTATATATAGCTCTTAAGAGGATGGTTAAGCTGAAAATTTCCATACCAAAAGCTATAACGTTTCTCACCCCCTAAATCAAGTCAGATAGATAAGTTTGTACTTTTTCGTTTCCGACAAAATATTTCTTGGAAAGAAACAAATGAATACAAAAATTATGTTAACGTAGTTTTTGATATCTACAACATAGATATTCAAAAATCGTAAAAATCGGACTTGATTTTAAATTTGTATGGAAAAAGAGAATAACTACGCAACGCAATCTGAACTTCGCATCCGAATCCTCTTCAGTATGTTTAGCGTTTATTGCTTGTCAAAATGTGGATAAAGCATCCGTCACTCTCTTACTTATATCCAGAGATCGGAATAGGTGAGCTAATTTGCGTAAACTTGAGGCATATTCATTCATGCGTGAGCGAAATGGGAATACATTATTGAATGAAGGTGCATCCAGTTTAGGCACATTAGCTCTACCTATTCCGATCTTTGCTTATATCAAATCAAATCAAATCAAATCAAATCGTTTATTGCTGGAAAGTGAGTGCAAAAGGTGGTACATAAAATGTATTGATCTGTCACAATCTGCTAGTATCTAGCATGCAATATAAAATAATTCTTATAACTAAATACCTAGTAATGACTAGTTAAATAAACTTAACTTTCAACGTTAAATTAATTTATTATTATTAATGTAATGACACATCAGGTATTACAAATTGTCATTCATATATTCATCTATCGAATAGAACCCTTTCTTTACCAAGTATCTATTTAACAATCTTTTAAACTCTACAATATGTTTACATTCTTTAATTTCATTTATCATCATCATCATCATCATCATCATTATGTCAGCCGAAAGACGTCCACTGCTGGACATAGGCCTCCCTCAACGCTCACCACTCAGACCGGTCTTGTCCTTTTCGCCTCCACTTATATACATGTCAGAATTGTCAAAAAGTGACGGATGTTTCATCCACATTTTGTCACACGATTAACGCAGCCATTTTAGGTCCCCAGGAAGTCGTTTTCTGCAAAGTCGTGGCTTCGCTTTGTGGTTTTTTTTGTGTTGAATTAAGGCCCGTGCGGCTATTCTTAGTTCCAGCAGGCCTATTGCCCAACGCACTCGCTATTGTAATCATTTTGAAAATCGAACGCTTGTCTTTTTTCAGCTAGGTAGAATGGCAAACGAGCTATACCTATAGATAGCTTGATTGCCCTTCTAGCTGAAAAAAATCATCCTTTTCACTTGATTATTATTTACTGAGAAAAAAATATTGAACACTATCAGTGTTTGCTACACCCGCGACTTTAGTGCCCGGCCGTTAAGAAGTCAATCCTGACACCTGTCATTTCAGTACAAATTTTAACGTCAAGTTCAATTCTTTGTTAAATGGCTACTGTCCAGTGGGACAATTCCGCCAGTGTCAAGGTTGGAAGTTACACGTGATCGGTAAAAATGCTTTTCCAGAAACAGATGCTGATTCATCAGTTGAGGAATCTAATAATAAAATAAATTATATACATTAACTACAACTACAAAATTTTAACGTTGAACCCAAGAATAGGTTATGAGTCATGAATTGTACCTACTGCGTTGACAGCTGTCAGGAATGACTTCTTCATTAATTTTGCTACCGCACTAGTTGTGACGTATAAAAGACTATGCGTGTGGCGTTTAAGGTCTATGGCCATTAGCAGAAATCGGTTTGTTTTTTTTCTCAGTAAATAATGAACAAAAACAAGAAAAAGAATGATTCTCAAACCTCTTTAAGCATGATTGTTACAGAACTTTTATTTCGTTCGTACTGTCAATTGCAAGGGGATAAATATTGTGTTCCAGGCGAGTCCCACAGCGGAAGTGACTCGTCCGTTGGAGGTGTACCGCGGGCTCTGCGAAAATTTGAATTACGATGATGGTATTATGCGTAGAGACATCCGCCACAGAGAAACAGATTTCACTACACACCTTAACACAAGAGCTGCTGAAAGGACGCATCCTGTACTGGAGGTGGATCTTTTTGACACCGGGGTGAACAAGGAAGCTAGACTGGGGTGGATGAAGGCGGTAAGGGTTGACGACGCGTTGGCCTAGTTGGTAGAGTCCCTGCCTACGAAGCTTGGGGTCGTGGGTTCGAATCTCGCGAAGGGCAAATATTTTTGTGACCTGGTGATCCGAATATTTGTTCCTGAGTCATGGATGTTTTCTATGCATTTAAGTATACAGGGTGTACAATCCAAATGGGTCAGTATGGAGAAGTCGGAAACTATGAGAGATAACGAGATCTGTTCTTAGGAACCATGACGTCGATTTTAGATTTAATAATAATTACATTCAAACTTTTTTATTAACTCTCATACATAACCGGGAATCGAACCTGGTCAAAATCAATGTGTATAAATTCTGCAAGTCGCAAAAAGCACGACACTAATGGAATCTTGTTTAAATAATTGAAAGATAAACCCACCAATAAGATAATTATTTTATTTCAGTAAATGTTCAAAATGGTAGCCATTCTGTTGAATGCAAAGATTAATTCTTTTGGGTAACGATCGCAAGATTGCATTTCGTATTTTTATGGGGTGCATATAATACCGATGCAGATAAGATATGCATAAGTGGTTTCTTCAGATAATTGATGATCGATTCATATTATTCACGACTTCTTGCAAATTAATAAAACTGTGGGCATTTTAGTCTAATTCACTGTCAGTTGTGTTTACACAAGATTGCATAGCCAGATTTGGTCCTTTTTACTTAAGTAAACCGCGGTAACGCGGTTACAAAAATATTGACCAGGTTCGATTCCCCGTTATGTATGAGAGTTAATAAAAAAGTTTGAAGGTAATTATTATTAAATCTAAAATCGACGTCATGGTTCCTAAGAACAGATCTCGCTATCTCTCATAGTTTCCGACTTCACCATACTAACCCATTTGGATTGTACACCCGGTATACCTAGCTAATAAGTTCTGTTACTAAGTTTGACTCAAATATAACTTATTTATGTTTATTTTTTAATTTCTATTTGTACAAAAGTTAAAAGTTAAGTGCTCGCCGCAATTTCCGACACTATCTTAATAAATAACATTCACAGCCGGTATCGATGAAATTACGCATGGCTTTTTCTGTATATTTCACTTTTTGAAAACGCTTATAAGTTAGCCTTTGTTTTTTGTAAAAACTTCCTATCTCTGTTAAAATAAGAGACCAAAATTATATTTCTCAACATGGCTTAATTCCAACTTATGATTATGAAGCAAGAAATTTGGTGTGTTTTCCAAAATAATAATGCCAGAAAAACATATGCAAATTGACACCATCGGCATCAAAAGTTCGAGCCAAGTAATAATAGGCTTATACCACAGATACTTACTTAGTCATTTAAAAATCATCATCGTTGATATCCTAAGCATCAGCCGTCGTCTCAGTATTCACACAAGGCTTTATTTCAGGAGAAACTTAAGGCCGAGGTGTGCCACCGAGAGACCGATGCGGAGATCGACCCGCTGGCGCCCTACCTGGCCCGCTACTGTGGCTCGGGCACCGGCACCGCGGAGCCCCTATCCATCAAGGAGTGCGTGCTTCTCCGCGAACAGTGCGTGAACGATTACAAATCAAGGACTTTGCACCAGCAGAAGTTTGTGCACGACAGATACGTTAAGGTCAGTGTTGGACCCAAATAAAAAAGTCCTAAATAAATAGGACGCATGTGCAATTCGATAGTCAAAATAAATTTTATCTACTCTCGTATCGTAAAGTTCGAATTATAAACTTCAAAACGAATTTATATTGGCATACACGAAATTTCTCTAACAAAATAATGTTATAAAGTAATTTTTTTACCATTACGATACAAGTTAATCCAAAAAGTTAGTGTCACCGATGAAGTTCCATCTCAATTATTTTTTTATAATGGAACGCACATGCGGTTCGCGTCATTTTTACAGCATTACAAAAAGTTTTCATCCCAATTTTTACTTGTCTGTGACACCGCCCGCTTTTACGCATGCGATGGTGATGTGCTAGGTTTTGGCGCCATTCATTGAATACGTTTTTTTGTAATGTGTGAGAGTAGATAAAGTATGTGTATGAAACTGCACGTCACAAGGTATTAAAACACTCGTGTGATACTATTAAAAACCTCGCCTAGCGGCTCGGTTCTTAAACACACACTCGTGTTTTAATACCCCTCATTATGCAATAATTTCATAAACTACTATTACCCCCTAATAAGGTCACTAATACATAATAATTTTTCTATGGAGGGCAGAACAACGGGGCGCTATTACTGAGGCTCTTGCTGTCCGTCCGTCGATCCATCCGTCTGACTGTCTGTTCGTTCGTCAGCGATGGGACCTGTATCTTTTGCACTGAGACAGTTAGACAATTGAACTTTTCACAGTGTTTTATGCTATGGCTGCTAAATAAAAGAAAGAGGAAAGAGATGCTAATGAAAGAGAATGTTCGGTTGATTTGGTTTTCTCATTTGCTGCGAGATTTCCCTGCTTGAATTAGTGATATATCAGCCCGTGTTCTGCCGTCCAAAGCCAATAGGCAGTAACTAAGATAAACCTCCGGTAGTAATATCAACCTTATCTTTAAAAAAGATCTTTGGTTTAAGATACTGCTTATGAGTGTTATAGTCGCAGTGGATAAATCATCTATCACCTTCACACTCATGTTAATATTATATTGGTCAGGGGCCCTAATATGGCTGCGTTTATCGCGTGACAAAGTTTAGATAAGGCATCCGTCACCTTCTGACACGTAAATAAGTACACGTGTCAAAAAGTGACGGATGCTTTATCCACATTTGACGCGCGATATAGACGCAGCCATATTAGGCCCGCAGGAACTGACAGATGTTTTAAACACGCGACCATAAGAGAAGAAAGACAAAGACAATAATGTTTCCCTTAATTTCAGTTGACGCAAGAATATCAGAAATTGCGTTTATGGTATTTGGCGAACCAATACGTACTCACACCAAAGAAGGAAGCCATTTACTTTGCCGACAGGTATCACTCATTCATTTAAGTACCTATTTAAGGCCCAAATTTTTTAACCTTCACTCTTCATGATCATATTTTTTTTAGTAAATGCGACAGTCATTCTGAAATACATAATAAGGAAAAAAATATAATGAAGATGAATGAAGGTTAAAAAATCCTTTTTATTTTTTAACCTTTAAATTTATGTTGCTATTTTGTAGTGTCCGACCGAAATTTCGGTTTCGGTTTCGGTTTCGGCCAGTTTCGGCCACAAAATCAAGTTTCGGCCCGAGTTTCGGTTTCGGCCAAAAACGGCCGAACCCTTCGGCCGCGCCGAAACTTACAACATCGTACCTTCGGGTCGCGCTCGGCTAACGTCGGGCGCGCTTGGCACGGCTGGCAATATAGTAGGTAGTTAAATTTTCAAACAGAACCTCTGTAACTGTGCTGAAATTTCATTGTGATAAATCTTTGAAAGTAGAAACCTGTAATTATAGGTCGGCGAGATATAAATTTTAGAAAAAAAACGGGCTTACTAACATTTTTTCGACTTTTTAAGGACTTTTTTTTTATATAAAAGATTCGGTTTCGGTTTCGGTTTCGGCAAAATAACATGTTTCGGTCGGTCACTACTATTTTGTTACATTTGCAATTTTCAATAAAAAAATATTTTTACAAACAAAACTTGGAGCGATCACTAGTATATGGGAAAAGCATTGAGTTTATCGATATAGCTGTCCTTTAATTTTGCCCAGAATATTCCTAGGTCTACTTATCATTATCATCCTTATCGATTATCTCCTGGAAATGAAATACCAAATTTCACATCTATCGGTTGACCTTTAAAACTTTAAAGACAGAACCAACTAACAAACACCCTTTGCGTTTATAATATTCGTATTCTGTTAAATTACGCTCATAAATAATCTCTTTCTCAGTGCGAAGATGGCATTTCAAGTGCATAATATAGAGATGCGTCTTTGGCGAGCGGAAGAGCTCTCTCAGAAGCGGATGAGGGATCTACTCCGACACCTGGACCAGCACCCCATGTTGGCTAACTATGCGTACTACAGGCAGGGTCCGCACTCGTATCTTAAGTCAGCGCATATTCTAGTTTAACATCACCGAATAATGGTGAACCCACACCGCTGCTTAACGGTGCGTATATTACGGTGCGTCAAAAACGGCGCCGTGTTGTTACTATGGCCCCGTCTTTTGTTTACGCAACGACAACGTAATATACGCACCGTTAAGCTCCGGTGTGGGGGCAGCGCAACGAGCGAAATCTCAGCGGCGAGTTTAGGTAGTCCCGTCAGAGCGAACAAAACACATTTTAACGCGTGCATTTTCAGAAATCGGCGGAACCATGCTGCTAAATTGAAAATGCACGCGCTAAAATATATTTTGTTTGCACTGACGGGACTACTTAAACTCACCGTTTGGACATTCAGTCGTCCGTCCGTCCGACCGTCGTTGTTTAGGGAATCACTACCCTGGTCCCAATAAGTCGACCGGTTGATTAAAATGTTAAAATGCGCCGAGATTTATGAGAGAAATTGTATCCTTTTTAGAGTTCCGTATGTACCTCGAAAGGAAAATAACAGAACCCTTATAGAATCCGTTGTCCGTCTGTCTGTCAGGGCCTTTATCTCGGGAACGCGTGGAGGTATTGTCCGGCTTTTTTTTTCTAATTACGTCTTATTTGGTTCAATATTAGTTATTTATCAAATAGCACTAGTTGTCGCTTATGATAAGCATATCTTAATTTTATGTTATTTTTTGTTATATTTATGAGCAGTTTCCAGCCTTTTTCAAAGGGATCGATAAAGTGATAATGTATTTTAAGTTTTTCTGTATGTTAAGTTATATTTTAAAATAAAGTAATATTATGAAAAAAAACTGTTTTTTCATGAATTACGTTTTATTTATTATTAATGATAAGTACTTCTATGTAAGAACGTAACATAATAATGTGTAACCGAACACTATAGTTCGGTCAATCTACGGCCGTAATATAATAACATCTTGACAGAGACGAGATACGTCAAAGTAAACGTCAAGCCATTGAAAATTGTCATTTTTGACGCATTTTGAGACGGGCATTAGGCTGCCGGTCCAGTGACCGAGGAAAATCCACCAATAGGAGAGCTTTGCTGAACGAGAGAGCTGGCGAGTTGGACAGCTGCGCATATCTCGTATCATTATGACTTGTTTTAGTCCCTTGTTGAACAATCTACTATTTCTGGATTCTGTAGCTGTCCCTTTAAACATTATGAACAGTTAGTTATGTTATTAAGTTGGGTGGGTTCAGAAAAACTGATTTTCTAACTTATGAAATTAAACAGTTCAAAACAAAACTTCAGACTTAGGATACCAAAAAATATGTACTTACTGACAAGATGCCACAGAGAGTGTGACAGCGAAAGAGCCAAGTTCTATATTTTTAACGAAATTAACGGATATATCCGCACCAACGTAGCAACTGACAACAACAACGAGTAGAAGTAAACAACACGAGTCTTATCGCGAATGGGCGATCTCTTCGAGATAACCTTTGGATACTGAGTTTTTGATTTTTTTAATACGAATTAAAATAAAAATATTTTATGGTTCCTTATAAATAGTTTGTGGATTTTTTATGTCCTTATATTTTTCGAAAGAAATTGCAACAAGAAATACTATCGATTGTCTTCATTACAAAACTCTATTTCGCATTTTCAACTATTCAAAAGTTATCTTAAAGTGATCGCTCATGTTTTACCTCTACTTTTAATCTTCTTTAATAATTATGTCGTTTTCTATATTGTATCGATAAAATATGTATACCGGAAGTCGATAAACGAGAAGTCCCTATGACAACTCAAAAATGCTACGAGAATCCCGGGCTCTGGTCGTCACACTACTTATTCGTAAGGTTGAAAACATTGTGCTTTAAAACGGCTATGGGCCGTGCCCGTGCCATCATGCTCCGCAGCACTCGAATAACTAACATCCGTTTGCAGGATTGTCGACCTATATACAGCGGGCCTATGATGGTCGTGTTAATCTATGTGGATAAAATGGATAAAGCATCTGTCATTTTCTAACCAGTATGTAAGTGCGAGAGTGACGGATGCTTTATTCACAGCGATAAAAGGCGACCATAATAAGGGGGCAGGTAGTCCTTAAAACTTTAATGACAGGAAATCATGGACCTGTCGGACACAGTGACTTATAATGTTGTGAGTCAATGTGTAGCGATGACGTCATATAGTTTTCAGACGTGGATTACGATGGTCGATGAGTAGTATATAAACTTCGATCGATCAGAATTTAGTTTTTTTTTTTTTATGGCATTGAGAAGACAAACGAGCACACAGGCCACCTGATGGTAAGTAGAAACTGTGACCCATAGACATTCGCATTCACAAGACTGCAATGCAATCCGTAAGACTGCAAATGCGTTGCCAACCCTGAGGACTATGATGGAATGCCTCTATGCTAGTCATTTCACCGGCTGTCTTATCCCCAAACCGGAACACAACAATGCGAACACTGCTGTTTAGTAACTTCCTGACCGAAATTTTGTCATATTCATATTCATATTCATATTATTTATTGGTAATATTATACATTACATGTCAGTTTAGAATTATTATATTGCAGTTATACATTTTTTTTTTTTTAGCCAACTGATAAAACGGACGGATTTTATCTAACGGTTCTTTATTAAACCCAGCTTAACTATGTCTGTTAGGTACGTTTTGAATAAAAATCTTACATGCATTCTTGACTTTAATATCTCACCTCACTTGGATTTGACTTTTTCATAACGTTATTTTGACATAAACATAATTAACCATAATTTTGCATTACCTAAGTGTCTAAATACCTAATCTTATTTGCGCTAATTATGAAATTCATAATTGCCCATCAAACATTATTTAGGGCAAACGTGTTATGGTATATGAGTTTAGGGCTAACGTTATTATGGATTGCGGTGACGCCGAATGAAGCAACGTCATAGACAGAGCAGGAAAGGGGGGGGGGGTGTGGCGGGGTAGTTAAAGTAAAATATAGGACAGCTTCAGCAGAAAATAGCGTTTGATGGAGTGAAATTCGATAAAATAGAGGACTAAGCATTGTTTTATAATATAAATACAGTTTAGGACTTGATAGAACGGCGTGGAGCTAACCCCATGTGCTTCTGATTAGTCCACCTGAAAAAATACTCAATAACTTAAACGAACAAATTGTCTCGCGTGTGACTTATTTCTCATGGTGATTGTCTAAAAGTCGAGATTAGCGAAATACACCTTGTTAAAACAAGGAATCAAAGCCATTAATTTAAAGAAGCCACCCCACCATCCCACCCACCAGTCACACCTAAACAGTTATAAAACATGAACAATGTGCAATAATGTGCATCAATAAATGGCATCTTACTCCGCAGGCTGGTGAGCCGATTGATAGTCTACAGTCCTGGGACAAAGGCAGATCCAGAACGTCAACTCAAAGACATCACGGAGGAATACAGCCGCAACCACAACGTCCCCGCGGTCAATGACGTGTGGAGGAAGCTGTTCCACGTCCAGGAAGATACCATCGAACTCCTGAACCATTTCGAGTACAACTTTGTCACGAACAACACCAGAAAATACATTAAACCCAACCTAGCTGAGACTGGTGGCCAGATCCTCTTCTATCCTGACAAAACTGATGGATACGTTGTAAGTTTTTGATGTTTCATGATTATTTCAACTTTAGTATTGAAGTTATTTTGTTTAATCGTAGCTTGCAATTAGCATCAAGCAAGTCTTGAAAATTAGAAGCTGTTTCATATCATATCATATGGGATCTGATTATCCTAACGTTCAGGGCCTGCAATAGGTAAAATCCGACCCTCGGTGGTCTGCAGCCAAGCCCCACCGCTGGATTTTGGTACAGAACTGGTAATTATGGCCATCCTTGTGGGAGGACGTCTCCCGGCTGATATAATTATAATAATTAACAATAGCAACGAACGATATCTGGTTTATTATCGTCATTCTCTATTTTTCTCTCCATTAACTATATTTATCTTCTCAGGCCAACCCTTGCTCGAAACCTCAGCGGCCTCTGGACGTCTACATGGGACTCTGCGTCAACATGGAAAAGGAGTATCAGACCCGCAAACACATCCGTGACAGACAGACCGACACCATTATCTACCTACGGGAACGACACAAGGAACTGACAGAGCCTCTTCTGTTTGTAGCTCTCTTTGACACAAATAAGAACGAGGAGGCTAAACGGGGATGGAGGGAGCGGGTAAGGGACCAAAATTGTACCTTAATTAAACCCTCTTCCAGGCCATACAACCAAAAATAAAGGTACCTACAAATATGTAAGTAAACACAATGTCGTTAATGACCTTTGCCTGAAATAGGTTGTCTGACTATTGTTTAAAAGCTTCATCTTGTCTTCCGATTCTTGGCGTTTCGTAAAAATGGTCACGTATCAACGCTTCGTAATCTTTATAATAAATATGTTTACAATTGAATTGTAATAACAAAAAGGATAAAAGACATTTATTGAGTAAGTAGGCCGCACGTTCACTTTTACACGTCTAAAATCTACCAATGCTTCCCAAAAGGAGGCCACTGCTGAGAAGAAACGCCGCAAGAAACTCAGCAGTCAGTCATTTTTTAAACATATATCTTAATACAAATGATACTACTTAGTCTAGTATCACTACATAGCATACAACAAAGTCGCTTCCTGCTGTCTGTCTGTCTGTCCCTATGTATGCTTTTAGATCTTTAAAACTACGCAATGGATTTTGATGCAGTTTTTTTTAATAGATAGAGTGGTTCATGAGGTAGGTTTATGGACAATAAATTATGTTGTATGTATGGGAGTTATAGAAAATTCAAACAAACCCAAGCGAAGCAAGGGCGGGTTGGTAGTTAAGTATATTAAGCTAATATCTAGTATGGTTATAAATCCGTTTTCTGATCGTACCAGGAAGCCATAAAGGCCGAGGTGTCTGAGCGAGAGAAAGAGGCGGAGATCGACCCGCTGGCCCCGTACCTTGCCCGCATGTTCGGCTCCGGACACGGCGCGGGCGTCCCGCTCTCCATCAAGGAAGCCAAACTGGTCCGGGAGCAGTGCGTGAACGACTTCAAGTCCAAACAGCTGCAGAGACAGGTTATCGTGCAGCATAGATTTGATTCGGTAAGGAAATTGGAACTATATTTTTTTTTTATGGCATCGAGTAGACAAACGAGCACACAGGCCACCTGATGGTAAGTGGAAACTGTGACCCATAGACATTCGCAATCACAAGACTGCAATGCAATCCTAAGACTGCAAATGCGTTGCCAACCCTGAGGCTAAGATGGAATGCCTCTATGCTAGTCATTTCACCAGCTGTCTTATCCCCAAACCGGAACACAACAATGCGAACACTGCTGATTGGCGGTAGGTTAATGGATAAGATGGTGGTAGCGATCCGGACGGACCCTGCACAAGGTCCTACCACCCGCATAAATCAGAGGCTTGAAAATCAAAGTTTGAAGTTGCCCCGTCATTCCCGTCATATTCGAGACTAAATCAAGAGAAAAGGTTGGAGTGAATGTAAATTTGTACTTCGATTTTCAAAGAATGGCCTCTAGGTCGTACAATATGTAGCACAGTTTATGAACAGTTAGCGACATTTAGGGTGATGGCACCAATGATGGAGACTTTTAGCTGACAGGCACCAGTGATGGACACTTCACACTTAATTCAAATTTCATACGGTCCTAAATTGATTATTGCAAAACAAAATAACCCTTATCTTCTGTAAAATCAGAATCAAGTCCATTATTGGGTTCTTGGCCATTCCTGGTGCCACCACCCTAATTCATGTCTAACTTTACAGTTTCTAGAGTTTTGACGCAGCTACTATCTTTTTAACTAAACTTTTTTAAAGATAAACACTATTTGCCGGTTTGGCTGTAGATATGCGTCGTTTGATCGGTCATTGTGTAGAATGACCGAAGTAACTGATTACGACAAACTATTTAATTTTCTTCTTTATTTCTGCTGAATATAATATAAGCAGAAGAACATGCTCAAAATGATCTAGACACGTCAATCGAGTGCTGATCATTTAGACCTCTTCGGTTGCGTAGCTACTTCTACTGCAGACTGTAGGTACTCAGGTTGTAAAAAATAAAAATAAAAACGGTCAAGTACGAATCTAACTCGGGCACGTAGGGCTCCGTACCGCCGCACAGTAGGTATTCCGGTTTGAATTGGATTTGACAAATTTACCTTTTTTTTTTATTAAGTAATTTTACCAAATTGTACGCTTGTATGTTTTACTGTTTATGCGATACAACAAAGATAACACGTACAATGATAATACGTTGAAAAAAGGGCGTTTTCACTAAAACGTGCACCCCAATTAAGAACTATTGAGGAAGTTTAACATAGTCAGTTTTGTGACGAAAATTAACCATACTCAATAAAATCAAAAACTCCGTAACTTACTACAAAATGTAGACTATTTTGTAGTATTTTGTTTAGTCTCCCAGTGCCAACTATTTTTGAATTGGTAAAATAACGTAACTTATTTGTTTTTCTAAGGTTAATTTGACATTTCGTCCCACGTTTCACAACCTCGTATCTGATCGAATAGGTTAGATAGGAAAGCAGTCTTTATTTTTTAGAGAACATTCCTATAATAACTAAGTACACTATACTATTCCTATACTATACGATTAAATGATCTCTTTCTTGTGTTTCAGCTGAATGGCGAGTACAAAACCAATCGGCTGTGGTATTTGGCGAACCAGTTTATCCTCACACCTGAAAAGGAGGCCGCATATTTCGTTGCCAGGTAAAATTTACTACTGAAAAAAATAATTTCCTACTTCACACAATAGAGCAAAAAATACCTAAAAATTTACACTGGGTTAAGGCCCTAATTTGAGTTAATAAATGTCAGATTCATACGGAAACTGTCATTGTAACTCAAGTTAGTGTCTTAACCCAACGAACCCCTAACCAAAATAAAATACAGCCTGCAACAAAAGCTTGTCTCGTAAAAGATATTTCTGGCAGAAACTTATTGGTTCAAAACTTGTCATGTGACGGACCTGATCAGCCCAATCCCATTTAACCTTGGCCACTTTGATTTTGATAGTGTAAAATTCGAGTATGAATTAATCTTGTATAAAAGGCAAACCTGACTTACTGCCTTATATATCAACGCACAGCCGAAACTACTGTACCTAGAAACTTACATTTTGGCAAGTGAGCACTATGAAAGGATTTTCCGATAGTCGACCCCCAACGAGAAGAAATAGGGGGGGTAGTGGGAAACGAATTCTACGCGTCCGAAGTCGCGGCCGTCCTCTAGTTTTGTTTATATTTTTAGCGCCGATCTGGCTTTCCGCGTCCACAACCTGGAAGTGCGGCTGTCACGCCACAAGGACCTGTCGGCCCCAAGGTTCAAGGTCCTCATGGATTATCTGGACAAGCATCCTTTACTCACGGAGTTCCGCAGCAGTCGGCACCACTCACATCACCACTTCTAACCTTAATTGCTGAGTCAATAGTTGTCACGGAACACGTAATATGACAGAGTTGTTTATAGGTTATGTATGATTATTAATTATTATTTGTAATGGAACGTTTTTTTCGGATTATTCTGAAAGTGTCGTAAAAAAGGCGGCAAATGATTTAATCTGCAGCCTGTCAGAGGTTTTTTATTAGATAGAATATACAATATATTATTATATCAGGATTACAATCTAGTTGTAATGCAAAACACATAAAGTACTTACTTCATATCCAGCAGCAACAGAATCTATTATTTTTTTTCCACTTTTTGATATTCTTTCAAACTTAACAAGATTTAATGCTATCATTATTACTATGCCTACCTGTTTTACGATACTTTCAGTAATGCAGTCTTTATTTTAGTAAATTTTATTTAAATTTAATTGATTTTAATTGTTTTCATTAGTAACATAACTTGTGTTATACATACCATCCCTGTTATGTTTAACATAAGTAACCTGGCCTATTATTTTGGAATTGTTTGTTATAAATGTACCGTCGTTTGTTTAATATTTTATTACTGAGGGTATTTTCATACGATTTTCTATTTCGTGTCATTCAAAACATATATTATATTTTATTCATTTTTGTAACAATTACTTAATTTTTAAAGGTCTGTTCAATTTGTTAAATAAAATTATATCTATT
Source organism: Acleris laterana (assembly GCA_963966035.1). Taxonomy (NCBI): domain Eukaryota; kingdom Metazoa; phylum Arthropoda; class Insecta; order Lepidoptera; family Tortricidae; genus Acleris; species Acleris laterana. Next base: position 12,737,823 of record OZ014456.1, read on the forward strand.
TCGTGTCATTCAAAACATATATTATATTTTATTCATTTTTGTAACAATTACTTAATTTTTAAAGGTCTGTTCAATTTGTTAAATAAAATTATATATTTTTTTAGGACTTAGTTTCTGCATTTTTTTTTGAAAATTTCTTTTAATGAGGTTTTTATCGATAGATATTTTTAATTCAGTGATATCTGTAATTATCTGTTATAAAATGCTTACTGTTGTTTGTTGAAATATTTATTCCTGTGCGAAATTTTTGCCATAATTTTCTTAATAGGTACCATGTATGTTACGTTTAATTTGTTAAATTCTATACGATACGTTAGAGTAAATTTATAAATAAAACTAAATGGTGTCATTATAACTGTTTTATTTCTTACAGAGATTCGTATAAATATCAAGTAATTTGAATATCTTTAATTTCCATTTTTTTTATATTCACACACCAGAACTTGTGTCCAGCCTTGAATATACTGAGACTAAATTGTGTGTCGTTCTATCTAGAAATCAATCCTAAACATTTACATATCCTTGTTTAACTACCATATTTATTTATTGTTACAATTTGCCCTATTTTTGCTACATAGCATAGGTAGGTATATAATTACTAAAGGGCGGCTGACTGATGGAATATGGGGACAAGATGATAAGACTTTTTACTAACCCTTAAATGTATGATGTAGGAATTGTAGGATACATCCTGCATAAAACTTGAAAATATTTACCTGTAATCAGCACACTATTACGTGTAATAGACATTATAAGCGACGGTGACAAAGTTCTAAATACTTAGCTTAACTACCAAAGTTACTTTAACAAACTTTTTTGCATGATGTTCTTTTTTTTTTAAAACGATTGTAGGCTTATACATTGTTCGGATATCGTTCGACATTATCTTGACGTAATTTGCTATAGTCAGTCGCCCATTAATAATTACAAACCTAATCAAGAGGCGACATTGCCGTCACCTATTCAACTGGATCAAAAAAGATACAGGAATGATGGAAGCCAGTGTTTTAATCACCGATGCCCGAACGTTCCTTGCGTCATGCTAAGCTGATCTTAAGAGTTAACTACCCTTGTTAGCCATTGATGAAGAGTCTAGTGTTTGGGCAGGATTCAAGACGGCATGGGGTCCGGTCATCGACGCCTCCGTTATCGCGAAAATTATGCGTAGCTAGTTTTCAGCGGGCACAGTTTTTTACCCACTAATGTGTAGCCCAGCTATAATGTTTGGGCAGGATCCTAGAAGCCGTGGGGTCGTGAAAGCCGGTCTACCAATCGCCAGCGCCTCCCTCCAGCGCCTCCAAGCAGGTTACCGCAGCAATCATGCATGACCAGAGCTAAGAGCACAGCCTTTTGGCCAGCCACAAATGTATAGTCCAGCTAGTGTTTGGGCAGGATCCAAGAAAGCATGTGGTGATGGAAGCCTCCAAGGAGGCACCGCACCTTATCACACGTGGCCAGTGCTAAACGGGCACAGCTTTTTGGCCAGCCACTAATCTATAGTCCAGCTAGTGTTTGGGCAGTATCCAAGAAGGCATGGGGTGGTGGAAGCCAGTGTTCCAGTCACCAGCTCCTCCGAGTAAGTTACCCCGGCCATCATGCGTGGCTAGTGCTAGCCGAGACAGCTTGTTAGCTAACCGACGCTGCGGGGAGTCCGGCCGCGAGAGAGGCGGGAGGGATATGCTGCCAGAATCTGTAAAAAAAACAAGTCTTAGTTAGTAGACCTCTTGATACTGGCACTCATCATTTCTGTATTAGCTCAAGTCGAGGCAATATTTTCGAACTATAGTCGTACAACTTAATTGAGTGCCAGGTTATACATGAGGTGCGGGGAGAGGGCAATGCTGACTAGCCGAGATTTATCGTACCTCACCCCGCACTTCATGCTTACCCTGGCTCTCAAGTTATTTGCCTATAGGAACTTCAAATTAGGTATTTTATATAACGCCATCTACTGGCGGACCTCTTCGGACTTTTATATAAGTACAACAATTTCGTTCGACAAGTTCGTGCGCGATCGCCCCGCGGGGTGATAGACGTTGGGGGAGGATCGGCTACTGCCAGTACTTTCATGTCTCGCTACAAAGCCCGCCCCTGCGGACACCTAGATACCTGAGGCCCTACTTTGAGAATCGAAGTTCGAAGTTACGCAAGACTACTGCGTGTGAATTGTTTGAACTAATGGTTACCGGAGTGGTACTCGTAGTTGGCGTGGTCGCTGGGCGTGTCCTGCCCGAGCCGCTTGCGGTACTCGCCTGCGAAGTGCTCAATCAGCGTGTCCATCATTATCGCTTGCTTTGAGAACACCTGCAGCAAACATACTTAATATTATTGTTAACTAGAGATAGACAAGCAAGTAAGTGGTGAGTAGGGAATGCATCCCGGTAAATTTTTGTATGGGATTTACCGCGGTAACGGTAAATTACCGGTAATTTCCATACTAAGAATTACCGGTTTGCATTCCCTAGTGGTGAGTAAGTTCTGGCCCGTATTATTGTCGCCTTTATCGCGGTGGATAAGCATCCGTCGTCACTCTTTCACAGACATACTGGGGAGAAAGTGACAGACGCTTTATCCGCATTTATCCACATCGATAAAAGGCTAAAGACCCTTGCCAAGACGCGTTACGCTCACTAGCGTTTCTATTCGTTTTGTTTTTAAACCAATCGCGTCACTGGTAGATCACGTGATTTTTCGTATCACGTCATCAACCAGTGACGCGATTGGTTTAAAAAACGAAACGAACTGAAAGGCTAGTTCACGTACCTAATGCGTGTTGGCAAGGGACTCTACAGATGGCCTCATCCCAGGGACATTGCAATCTCAAGACTACAAATGCTTTGTCAACTTTGAGGTCTTTAATAGAGTTCTTATTATGATAGTTACTTTACTGCCGGCTGTTTTAATCCCGCACCTTCCACTGCTGGTGGATGCTGTGGTTGAACCCACCTGATAGGGAGTGGTCACCGCCGCCTAAGGACTGGACGTTCAAGCAATGATAATATATGTTGATGATTATAGGCTCCTAAATGTTACCTGTAAGATCTTGGAGACCCGGAGCCCATTCTCCACTACCATGAACTGTAGGAACAGGCAGGGCAGACAGTCCTCGTTGTCATCCGATGGGAGACCGATATCCCAGGATAACTCCTCGTACAGTAGACCTAGTAACACCGTCTGTAACATAAATTTTAAATTATTATTTCGCTTTTAAGACGGTAGTCGCCAAAATTGTACAAAGTAGCTGTATTATCATGTTTTTGAAATAAGGTATGCCTGTGACGTTCAGTTTAATGGAGCCTGTAGATAAAAACTTAGGGAAATAATTGTAATAAAAGAGGTAACCTTGATAGTTCTTCACCACACTGACTAATGACAATAGGTACAGTCAACTATAAAAGCAATATGTATTCACTTTTGCACCTTATTCCATTAAAATAAGGTGCAAAATGTACATTTCTCTTAGTCAACTGTACCTACAGTTCGATCATTGAAATAGTATGCAGTACAACCCTTTGAAGTCGCCGACACCGCTTTGTGCGCGACGCGGTGGCTTCTTTGTGGCAATTGTAGCGGCACTTTAAAGTATGAAAACTATTTGAACGAACGAATCTTAAAATAAGAATGTGGCTAAGGCCCTGTTGTTTGATCAGTAGTTAAACTAACTAATTGTTAAAATTTGAACAAGGAATCGAAAATTTGAAGGAATCTCAAGGAAATGTGTCAAATTTTCAATTCCTTTTTCGAATTTAAACAATTAGTTTAACTACAATTATCAAACAACAGGCCCTAAGTGTTTTTGTTTTTTATTAGGAACGTTAGGAAGACTTACGCTTTCGGTGTCATCGATGACATAGACCCCGCCAGCGTTGATGGCCACCAGCACGGGGATGTCTTCATGAGTCAGCAGACTCGTGAGGCTGCGAACTGGCTGCTCTATCTGACCTTGGAAGAACGCCGCCCTGGTCAAAATAAAAAATAAATAAATCACAGTTAAAATTGACTTGTAGTTTGAAACAGCCGAAAGATTATAGGTTGTCTTTTTAATGTCTTGTCATCAGGGGGCCTAATATGGCTGCGTTTATCGAGTGATACATTTTGGATAAGGCATCCGTCACCTTCTGACAGGTGAATAAGTACACGTGTCAAAAAGTGACGGATGCTTTATTCACAGTTGACACGCGATATAGACGCAGTCATACTAGGCCCGCAGATCTAATTAAATGATTATTAGATCTAATTAATTTAATGTCAAAAAAGCAAAGATAGTCAATCGAAAAAGTAACTCCATCCAACTTTACTTTTTTGAAATCTACAGTGACTCACAGCAAAAGAACCAATAAATTCTCACAAATTTTATTCAGAAAACGTCCCATTCGGAGTGTTAAAAAGAAACATAGTATATAATATGAAATATATCACACTGGTAAACATCTTAGCCTAAGTGTGCAAAATGTGTTTACAGAATTATCAACAAGTTTTTAGAGTTATTGGTAATTCTGTAGCTCTGCCAACCCCACTCTGGGAATAAAGGCGTGAGTTTATGTATGTATGTATGTATATAATATGCAAGTTTTTAAAAGTAGCAGTCGCTGAGCTTCTTAAAATATTATTTGCCTAGGTACTCGTATCTCTATATTGATAGGAGAAGTCAAGCCAACATTTTAGCTCTTCACTATCGAAACCAAATAAATTTTCATGCACCCCTACGACTGTGGACCCCCATTTTTTGTCACGCCCAACGTAGACCCCCGTCGAGTCTCCCGTGAACCCTTGGGGGTCCACCTGGACCACTTTGGGAATCACTGACCTAAAGGAACTAAAAGACAGAATTAGTTCCTTTCACCGATTGATCGAGATCGGAGCGCTCCCTTTAAAAACCGAGCGGGCACAACTCTAGTCTATGTGTGCAGTGAGCGACTCACCCGTAGGTGGGCGTGGTGCGGCAGTGCGCCAGGTACTTGTGGCGCAGCTTGCGCGGCGGCGCGGCGGGCGGGCGCTGCGCCTGCTCCAGCAGCCGCGCCTCGGGGCTGCCCTTGCGGCCCGCCGGCAGCAGCGCCACCCAGCGCCCCGAGCGCGCGTGCTTAGGCAGGTACTTGTCTTGGTGCTCTCTGTAGGGCAACAAGTGATTAGTTTTCGGGCCCATTTTTTGAAACTCACTTGATTAATAATTTAGTTCACTCAATAAAATTTTCAACAACTCTACTAGTGAAATATACCGCATAGACTAATGTTATCAATTTAGCCAAAATCCAACAAGTTTGAGGGCAGTCAGACGGGCGAGAAGGAACACCCAAAAATCCCTGAATTTTTCCAACATTTATTTGTCCGAATTTTAATTAACCGAAAAGTTGTTATTTAAGAGCTATTTTAGATTAAATTTATAATAAAAGAGTTTGATCAATAAGCAATATCAAAAAATAAAGGCTTCTATCAAAACATTGCATTTTCGAGTTATGAAAATTGGGGATTCTGATCAATTCGGAGTTATGAAGTGTTCCCACATTGAGACCTAGATCAAACAGATAATTATCGGAATCCTCATGTATACCGCAACTACCTATACACACATCTAAAATGTCTAAGGATCAAAAATATCCCTACATTATAAATATATTATCATTTTGCAATGTATCGTAGGTATATTGGGATGTTATACCTATGTATTAACCCTTCTTATTCACGGTACGTGGGATTAATTAATATGGGAGCCAACGCGACATCCTGCAGCCTGCTTTGCTTGCTTGATGCTTGCCCACTCAGAGGTTTTAAAAGCCTGGTTCCTGCAAGTTGAGATACAAACGACTTTTTGTTTAATCAGCCTGTTGAGTGTCCCACTGCTGGGCAAAGGCCTCCCCCCTTAATTTCCACAAATCCCTATCAGTGGCAACGTCTTGAATACTACGCTTGTTGGGAAAAAACTGCCAGAATTAAATGGGACTGGGCTGGCCACATCAGCCGCATGCACCTGGATAGGTGGGCTAACGTAGTCACCAAATGGGTGCCGCAAGACGGGTGGCGAAGACGAGGCAGGCCCAGGCGGAGATGGCGGGACGACCTCGACGCGTTTCTAGACCTACGACTAAGCTAAAAAAATTGTCAGTGAGGCTGCACGCGCGCCTGCAACTTGCTTAGCATCCTCTGTCCCCTCTTGAAAGCTAGATCTATCTCTATGTGCCTGTGACTGACCTGAAGAACTTGGCGGTGTGCCGGTGAGGGTCGTAAGGCCCGAGCTGCACACGCGCCTGCAAGCCACCTAGCATGACGGCCTGCGCGCTCTCCAGCGGGTAGCGCCCCGTCACCACGTTGTGTCGCGCCTCTTCGTACAACAGCTCTTGGATACGGGAGTCCCTGGGAAATTGAGAAACTTATGGATAGGTAGATAAAAGAGGAGGGGAAAAGTTGTCGAATTTGTGGAGTCGTGTAAAAATTAAGTTTCAAACAACGCTGTTATGGAACTCATAGGTACAATATCCAATCAACCAATCACAACTTTCTATAAATACCGGCAAACACAGAGCCAGAGGCTTTAGAGCGGACTAAGACGGCGCCGGAAGCATTACGCATTTACTTTTTTTTACTACCGTTAAAATAACATAAAGGGCACGAAATGAACAACTTGCCTGGGGAACGTGTACTATGTAAGAGCCGGCCATGTCCAGAGCATCGGCAGACTTTTTGTGCGTGAAGATGAACTAACTAGACTAATGTTTGTTTTATTAATTACTAGCGACCCGCCCTCGCTTCGCTTCGGTTTATTTGAGTTTTCTATAACACACGTACATAAAACAAAATTTATTATACATAAAAACTTTCCTCTTGAATCACTCTATCTACTAAAAAAAACCGCATCAAAATCCGTTGCGGGGTTTTAAAGATCTAAGCATACATAGGGACAGACAGCAGGAAGCGACTTTGTTTTATACTATGTAGTGATTTCGCTAATACTTACTCGTGTTCCGCAACTAAATATTACCGATTGCCTCACGAAATCCTTTCTATGATCCCTTTTATTTGTTCCTTTCAGCAACCTCTACCAGATTGCCCAGTGATGCCATGGACACCGATATATCTCAGTAACACCAATATTGTTGCACTAACTTGATCCCTTCCTCCAGGTGCTTGGGGAAGAAGACGTTCCGCTGCAGCCGCAGGATGGGCTGGTCCCGCGCCCGGCGCGACTCCGACCCATGCCCGTATCGCTGCAGCAGCTTCTGCCAGCTCGCCCACATGCGCCATGGGCAGTGGTGCGGCTTTAGTTGAATCTCTGCAATAGTTATTTACTTGAGTGAAATGAAATGTCTTACAGGGCCTGGTTTTTCACCATCTTCATAATAAGTTCTCAATGCTGCACAAGTTCACTAAGAAAAAGGGCTGTCTTACCCAGCAAAGGACTGCTCATCCACAACGCAAACACATTCGCAGCCAAACTCCTCGTACTAGCCTGCGTCAGACCCAACTCCTCAGTGGCCAGCACCGCGTTCAGGAAGCGGGAAGCTGTGACGCAGGACGGAACTTCTTCCGAGCTCATCTCGACCATGATGGCGGTGCGAGACATGAGGTACACGCAGGTCACTGGGTTTGAGGATGCAGTTGATGAGGAGGTGGTGCTACCTGATGACCCTGCAGAGAAGGTTTTTTTATATTTTGCTTTTGTTAAGTTGTTTTTGGAAAACCACATCTACTCATTTGGCGCTCAGCTTCAGTTTTAATACATTCATTTGTTAAACTCTAACAACCCCCATATTCATGAATACACAATAAACCTATTTTAGTCCAAGTATCTTTGTCTTTTTCTGTCAAATACAAATGTTAAAATGAACGATAAGGACAACGCATACTTTAAGCAAGCTACTTTGGGTCTATGAATAAGAGGCATTGTATTAAGCTGGACATTCAAGGTCAGTCCATTTTAACGCAAATGGATCAATCAAATGTAAGCACTGTCACTCGAGACTAGATCGAGAGAAAGGGGTGGAGCTATCGTAACTTCGAACTTCTAATTTCGCAGTAGGGCTTCTGGGTACTTGTCCAGAGTGGACAATAGACGATCAATGGGTCTTTACTTTACTAATTGTCTATGTAAGTAGATACCCGGCAACGGCGGAGAGATGGCGCTAGAGGAACTGCCGCCACTGGTGATGGGCTCAGTCGTGCTGAAGGATCCAGCGGCGATGCTGCTGGACCCGGTCTGATTAGAACAGCTGCTGAGGTTCGATCCTGCAAATTTAACAAATATTAAGCCTTGAATCCTGCGATAATGAAGCGATTTAATTTTCTTATAAAAAGACAGGTCAGGTGCGAGTCGGACTCCGAGGGTTCCGTGCCGCCGCACGGTAGGTAATATTCAGATTTGAATTCGATTTCGAATCGAATCAACGCGAGCCCAACTCACACTTGACCTGACTTGACTTTAGTAGGTATTTGTTGATTCTCTTCAGAGTTTATTCAATAATATACCTTTGACGCTTGTTTGTTTTACCATTTTTACGATACATCAAAAATAAAAATATGTAAGTACCTACATTGATAAAAAAAAAACTTGTAAGTAATGGATTTTCTTATAAGTACATGGCTCCATAGCGACATAGGTACTTAACTAAGTTCAAACTGTTTGGTTTTTGACCCTACCATCACATATACAGGGTTATTGGTAATTCGACGTATTCCCGTTAGGAGGTGATAGGGGTGACTATTTGCGGTAATTTTAACCCCCATATGCATTATGCAAAAGTGAACCATTTTTGAGTTATCATGTTTTTTAGCTTTTTTCAAAATAAGTCAAAAATGCAGCATCAAAAATTAATTTAAAAAAAAGTATCAATTTAAATCTATTTTTTTCTTCTTATTTATAAAAACAATAAAACTCTGGTTATTTATCAATATTAAAACAACAATTATCGGTCCAAATTTAAAAATGCGAGACTAAAAACGATATTATTTCTAGATTTTTTAGATATCTTTTTCCACTAAAATGCCTTAAAAACAAAAAAAATGTTATGAAACTTGGCTTGCAGATTAATTTAAAAACATAACCGTTTTCTTAGCTCTCCAAAAATGCATAACAACTAGGAACTTATTTCAAAGAAACTGAAAAAAAAATGATCACAAAAGAAGCAGGCGGAAATTTGGATTCGAACTAAACACAAGGTAGTTCTTTAAAAAATCCCATAAAATTAATTAAAAACAATACCCAATGTCAATAAAACAAAAAAACTATTTTAAAACAAAATTTAAAACCAGTAACAGTTTAATAGTAATAACAATTAACAATCAATAATAGTAACAATTAACACATTTTTTAATTTAAAGTTCTTGCTCGAAGTGACTTCCCCTATTGCGTACGCAAAGTCGCATTCTTTTTCTTAGTTGTGACTTAACTACCGAAGTAGGTAGTCAAATTATTACGCATTGCATTTGCTGCATTTATAATTCTCGTCTTGAGTTCTTCCGCGGATGACACAGGCGAGAGGTCGTAAACTATGGATTTCATGTGACCCCAGACATAGAAAGCAACCGGCGTTAAATCCGGACTTCTCGTGGGCCACGGAATGGGTCCCCCTCGCCCTATCCAACGATTAGGAAAATGGCTATCGAGCCATCGCCTAACATTGACACCAAAATGTGCAGGACATCCGTCTTGCTGGTATATCATGTTTTGCCTTGTAGCCAAAGGCTTTTGCAACGGTAACAGTGAAGCTGCTCGTCATGATTATTCGCGTCGGTTTCCCAATCGCCGGTTACCCCATGTATCCGTTTTTAATGGAGTGTATAGGCGAATCCGAGAAACTGGTTGTGTTCAGAGAAGACAAATTAATGCCGGAAGACCCCCAGTCCATGTTGTTAATTGCGAAGAGGATATTCTGCAAGAATTTATCGATGAACCAACAATTTCGACAAACACCGTCGCCACACGACTCTCTGTAACACAATGGAAAGCGTGGTCTACAGTGCATAATGCAGGATTGGATAGGGCGAGGAGGACCCATTCCGTGGCCCGCGAGAAGTCCGGATTTAACGCCGGTTGATTTCTATGTCTGGGGTCACATGAAATCCATAGTTTACGACCTCTCGCCTGTGTCATCCGCGGAAGAACTCAAGATGAGAATTATAAATGCAGCAAATGCAATGCGTAATAATTTGACTACCTACTTCGGTAGTTACGAGGGTGCATTGAAAAGTTCTGAGCCTAAGGTTGTATATAATAAAAAAAAACCAAATAAATACTGGCAGGTAAAAGTGCCATATTTAGTCGCCATTATGCACTATCTTTTGTTTTTTTCTTGTCACAATTTTGCAGTTTATGCTGGAACTGCTACATAAGGTCACTGATTTTTCAAGTAATGGATAAAATTGAGCACCGTTCTGTCATAAAATATTTGCAAAAGAAGGGGTTAACACCAAAACAAATATTTGAAGATATGAACAAAACATTAGGGCAATCTGCTCCATCGTATGCTACCATAAAAAGATGGGTAGCTGATTTCAAACGTGGCCGGGAGACTGTTCAAGACGAGCCTAGGAGTGGGCGGCCGTTGACGGCTACTACGGATGAAAATGTCAATAAAATATTAGATGCGATAATGAAGGATAGGCGATTGAAGATTGTGGAGATAGCGGAAGCAATGGGTATTTCTTATGAGCGGGCACAGAACATCATCACCGATGTTCTTGGATTTTCTAAGGTGTCAGCCAGGTGGGTGCCTAGACTGCTTTCAGTCGAGAACAAACGAGTACGTGTTACAATTTCCCAAGATTGTTTGGACATGTTTCAATGTGACCCCGAAGATTTTCTCAATCGTTTTATAACTATGGACGAGACATGGGTCTACCACAGTACACCAAAATCGAAAGAACAATCCAGGCAATGGAAAAGACCAGGTTCACCACCACCCAAAAAAGCCAAGGTCATTTTGTCAGCTAATAAGGTAATGGCCTCGGTTTTCTGGGATTGCAGGGGGGTTATCATGATAGACTATCTCGAAAAGGGCAAAACAATAAATTCAGAGTACTATTGTGCTCTTTTACGTCGTCTGCGAGAGGAAATTAAAATAAAGAGACCTGGAATGCTGTCGAAAACAGTATTGTTTCACCAAGACAACGCTCGCGTTCACACTTCGGCGAAATCAATGGCACAAATACATGATTGTGGATTTGAAGTGCTGCCGCATCCCCCTTACTCGCCGGATCTAGCTCCTTCCGATTATCATCTCTTCCCAAACCTCAAAAAACACTTGGGAGGACAAAGATTTTCGACTAATATGGAGGTACAAGAAGCAGTAGACTCATATTTTAACGACCTCAGAGATTCTTTTTTTTTTGATGGGATAATGAAGTTGGAGGCGAGGTGGACTAAGTGCATTGACCTTCATGGAGACTATGTCGAAAAATAAAATTGTTATAAAAAGTGAGCCAGTTAGCTTTTTTTACCAGGCTCAGAACTTTTCAATCCACCCTCGTAAGTCACAACTAAGAAAAAGAATGCGACTTTGCGTACGCAATAGGGGAAGTCACTTCGAGCAAGAACTTTAAATTAAAAAATGTGTTAATTGTTACTATTATTAATTGTTAATTGTTATTACTATTAAACTGCTACTGGTTTTAAATTTTGTTTTAAAATAGTTTTTTTGTTTTATTGACATTGGGTATTGTTTTTAATTAATTTTATGGGATTTTTTAAAGAACTACCTTGTGTTTAGTTCGAATCCAAATTTCCGCCTGCTTCTTTTGTGATCATTTTTTTTTCAGTTTCTTTGAAATAAGTTCCTAGTTGTTATGCATTTTTGGAGAGCTAAGAAAACGGTTATGTTTTTAAATTAATCTGCAAACCAAGTTTCATAATTTTTTTTTTGTTTTTAAGGCATTTTAGTGGAAAAAGATATCTAAAAAATCTAGAAATAATATCGTTTTTAGTCTCGCATTTTTAAATTTGGACCGATAATTGTTGTTTTAATATTGATAAATAACCAGAGTTTTATTGTTTTTATAAATAAGAAGAAAAAAATAGATTTAAATGGATACTTTTTTTTTAATTAATTTTTGATGCTGCATTTTTGACTTATTTTGAAAAAAGCTAAAAAACATGATAACTCAAAAATGGTTCACTTTTGCATAATGCATATGGGGGTTAAAATTACCGCAAATAGTCACCCCTATCACCTCCTAACGGGAATACGTCGAATTACCAATAACCCTGTATAATCTGCAGTCTTCGTGGATTACAAACGCAAAAGATAACAATCTAATATCATGTGTCCCCGGTTTGTAAAAAAAAACTTTGATTATTTAACATACCCATAACACTTTTCTCCAAAGAGTCCGAACTGTTACTCTCTTTGGAATCCGGCTGCAGGGGCTTGTGAGGGTCATGCTTGTCCCACTCATTGTGTCGCCCCAACGGGCTATACGATAAATGGGGAAGCCTCTGGGACACCGAATAAAGGTGGGCATTCACTTCAGCTTGCAATTTCTGGCTCTGCACACTGTAATATTCTTCGCGTGACCTAAATTCGCTAGAATAAAGAGGCCGAATGAAATTTCCCTCGTCCAAAAAAAGTTTATATTTTGAGTTACTTACACAATGCACTTACTTGTATTGGTATTCAGCCTGCATAGGATATCCTCGCCTTGAGTATTCCACTGGAATAATTGTAATATAATTACCAGAATTCTGGACATTAGGGTTCTCCCCGTAAGCCCCCATTTCAGATTGATGTTCCATCAGTTTGAACAATTATTTCTTATGCTAAAAGCATGCTTTGAGTATAATAGCGCTTAAAATAAAAATACTATACTATTTAACCCAATTTAAGGCGAAATTTCGTTTGTTATTGAAACTATCGATCGGTATTCGCGCCTCAGGACAATGTTACCAGTAAAATATAAAATTCATTTACATTATGCATACATTTGTCTTTCTTTCTGAAAGAGTTCTTTATTTTGTTCAAAGTGTTTTTTTTACGTAAAAATTGTTTTTCATTTATTCTTAGATATTTATATCCGTTCATTATACATATAGATATTGTAAAAAAACTGTACGCTCAATGAAAACCTCCTCTGAGTTCATTACGCACAAACCAAGAGCTATGATTGGAGCTTTTAAGGCATGCAACGCTACGATTGGAGGAGAATGGTCCAATTGTGGCTTAACATAACCTAGTACACGTCAGGCCTGTCATTTATGTGACAGAGAAACTGACAGGTCATCAGCTGGAACATTTGTTGTTTTTTGTGCTGAATATTTCTGTGCATACCATACGTACCGATTTATTTCTGGAAGAACATAGCATGCAATGCCCAAAATCAGAATAGCTATGTTTATCCATTAAATGAGGTATATTAATACCGTAACTTGTAGATATACACTAAAAACTACGCCATTCGGTGTTGTGTTTCATTAAAAACAATTTTGACTAATTCAAAACAACAGGCGTCGCAGCCGACTGTGAGGTGATGTGGCGACATTTGAACAAGGCAAACCTAAATATTTACAGCTCGGACATTGTTGTTTACAATATATTGCATTGTTGTACGGATGGAGGCGAAATTAAAAGAATATCGCGCTCTCCGTCGTCGCAAGGAGCTCATTGAGAAAACCAAGAACAAGCTAGAGCAGTCCACGAAAAAGTTTGTTGATTTTATAACTCCGAAGTTTTTTAAAGACATGGATAAGGGCAAAGAAGATGAAGTGTTATTGGTAACTCAATTTCTTTTTATTCATGTTTTGTAATTATAACATCACGCATGACTGACTAATACGACTATTCACTTGTTATATGCGACTGAGTGATTAAAGTGTAAGATAAAAGGATAATGAGTAGGTATATGCTTCTAGGCATGACATGTTTTCAAGTTTTCAATGTCACCAGACACACAACTACAACTTTTATGTTTACGTAATTGCAACAGTCAATTTGTTTTTCTGATACACAAATGTTTAATCTCTCAGGTTTAAATATTAATTTCAGCAAAACCATAGTTTTAATTATATTAACAAACCATTACACTTGAAATAAATCAGCATTATTACTCAATTAAAACCAAAATGTTACACTTACATACCTAATCTAAGAAATCTGACAAATGGCTGATGGTTAATATATTTGTTCTCCAATCATGCTGTGATGTAACTATAGGGTAGAAGATCGGGCATATGCTCCGAGCCCAGGAGGGCTCATGGCCTGAGAGGCACCCCTGGACCGACAGGCCATAAACACAGGAGGAAAATTACAATGTTTTGTTTTATTAAGTAAGGGCCCTCCATGGGGAGTCTATTTTAAACTTCGTAAACCTTTTGCAGATCGAACATGAAGAATCCACACCAATCGATGTCCCGCCAACTCTGTTAGAAGAGCCAGTGGATGTTGCGTCAGAAACCAGCGAAATTGAATCCGTTGAACCAGAAAACCAAGAATCCTGGCGATACTTCATCATCAAATGGTCCATCTATACAATAATTTGGCTAACGTTATACATATTCTTCCTTAAAGTCCAATTTGGTGCAGTTTTCTTTGGATTTTCTGTGCTGATTGGTATATATCTTAATACTAGGACGAGGCCTAAGAAAAAGGGTGAAGTTTCGGCATATAGCGTTTTTAATGAGAACTGCGTTAGTATAGATGGTACGCTCAAAGCTGAAGAGTTGCAACGGCAGATGATGTTCGGTATAGGCGGCATGAAGCTGTAATGGACCTCTGGTTCACTAAGGTCGTCTACGCAGACAGTCTACATTTCGAAAACAATCTAGCTGCAAATTTTTAGTATGGACGCTGTTTTGGTGCTGTTCACAAAACTGCATAGAAAGTTCTGCTGCAGTCTGCCTGCCTGCCTCCATCACAACCATGCAGTTAGTGTGCAATTGTTGGACCGAAAGCAACATGAACGCGGGCTAGACAGTTGGTCAGCAGTTCCAATATAGTAATATACATTGCACTGTCACGCACAAACACTGCGTTCACACTTCAATTTTGAAACTAGATTGCAATTTCAGTCTTCCGCTTTCTCTGTAGACTCTTTTAAATTAGTAGTAATAATAATAATAAAATCATTTATGTCAGACAAGTCCATATTATGTTAGTAGCAGAAGCCACATTGACAATAGGCTCAGCTTAAGCATGGAGTCCAATAGAATTTGAAAAGCGAATTTGCATTTCTCATTGTTTTTCATGTATTAAGTAATACAATTTTACATACACATACAGAGTAGTATGCTAAACGCACAGACCACTTACCCTATAGACTCCGCTTCGGAACAGTTTGTCTAGTATCTCATTAAGCCAAAATGGCGGGGCGCGGGGGGCGGAAAGTGCACCGTGATTGGCTAGTTCAAAGTCAACGAATAATCAAGTGTGCGCGTCGTGGTTCGCGCCAATAGAACCATGGCAACCAATTAGTGTTCTGTGAGCATAAGCATGGCTTACGGGGGCGCCTTTGTATGCGGAGTCTATAGGGTAAGTGGTCTGTGGTTAAACGTGATAAAAATAAGTGCTTGTGTTGTAGCAGCTAATCAGCTGTATAGTAATGGAATAGGATTCATGGCTTAGTCGGCCGGCAAATGGTGCTCAAATACTTCTCTCACTCTTATGTAAGTAGGGTTACCATCCGTCCGAATAAGTGCAGACATGTCCGGACTTTTAGACTCTAGTTCGGACTTTGTCCGGCTCGGTAATTAGTCCGGTTTTTTTTAATTAGATGGAATATGAATAATAAAACTACACATTAAGTAATATCAAATAGGTAAGGGTCATCTTTATTAACTTCTACCATGCATAATCACCGTAATCAAGTGAGTAATTTTTCCATTATGTGACTAAAAAGTTCGGACTTTTTTCGAAATTTCGGAACCTTTCAAATTCTTATGGTGGGTATGACATAGACAAAAGCATGGCTCTTAAATAAAGAGAGAGACAGATACTTATCTAATATCCGTTTTGATATTTGCTTGTCTTTACCTCGAGCAGCTACATCTTTTATTTTCTCGTTTATCACCCAGTAGTCTTTATCTGACTGATAATTACGGTTGTGTTTGTCGTTGTGGATAAAGCATTCGTCACTCCCTCACTTACTGCCGCACACAGAGACATCAATTAAATAACGCTTGTTTAATAACTTCTTGTTGTAAAAGTTGCAAAAAAGTGTCAGCAGCAACTTTAATCAAGCATTA
The DNA here is from genome assembly GCA_963966035.1 of Acleris laterana. NCBI lineage: Eukaryota > Metazoa > Arthropoda > Insecta > Lepidoptera > Tortricidae > Acleris > Acleris laterana. The sequence goes on from OZ014456.1 coordinate 12,753,982, forward strand.
AAAATTTACGAGTGCGGCAGTTAAGTACACTCTTTTTCATCTAAGTTTCTTTAACTTTACATAAATACTCGTACTACATTGGACACCTAGCGACGCGGTTCAGGAACTTAAATACCTAATGAATCACCTATTTTTAAGTACGGTCACAAGCGTTAATTTGGGACCCATTTCAAGAAAAATATGCTTATTGTTCGCATTGTTGTGTTCCGGTTTGGGGATAAGACAGCCGGTGAAATGACTAGCATAGAGGCATTCCATCTTAGCCTCAGGGTTGGCAACGCATTTGCAGTCTTAGGATTGCATTGCAGTCTTGTGATTGCGAATGTCTATGGGTCACAGTTTCCACTTACCATCAGGTGGCCTGTGTGCTCGTTTGTCTACTCGATGCCATAAAAAAAAAGTTGTCAATGTCATTAGAGATGTCAAGTCATTTGTAACTTTTTGGAAACTCAACCTTATTGTTGTAGAATGTCAGATGGTCTTTGGACCTAAGGTGGGTACCAAATTAAATCTCGTGACTGTACCTCGCATGTGAGTACAGTAAGTGATTGAATTACGAAACACGGCTGTCATAGGACTCGTCTTAGAGTGAAGTTGTGAGAAAATGACCGGATGTTTTATCCACAGCGATAAACAATAGTAGGCGCACAGGGTGAGTTAAAAGAGAGGGGTTATTCCCACCTGTTACCACCAATTTGTTACCACTGGTAACAGCTGGGATATTTTTTTGTCATCTTTTACCAGTGGTAACTAATGGGAATAAAATTTCCCAACTGTTACCACTAACTACTGGAATTTATTTTTCCCAGTAGTTATCACCCATATTTTTTTTATTGGTAACAAATAGGGAAAATATTCCCAGTTGTTACCACCGAGTACTTTAGTGGTAAAAGGCGCTCACTCCCAAAATACCACAATTTCAAAATACCAGACTATTCTTTTTACCAGATTCCTTAGTCACCAGCTTCGAAATATTAGGTAAGCATAATCAACGATACCGAATTTTAAATGTTATTTTTTGAGATTCAAGTATATTGAGAATCTGGTATTTTAAAATTGTGGTATTTCGGGAATGAGCGGTAAAAGGTGAGAAAAAAAATCTCAACTGTTGTAACAAATTGGTAGTATCATCTGGGGGAGAGTAGTAGATGGTATTATTGTTATTGGAACTAGTTGTTAATTTGTTGATATTTGTTTAACTTTTCAATGTCATAGGCTTTGTACGCCGCAAGAAATATTTAAACAACTTAGACGTAAGACTGAAATTGGCTTAACACTCTCTGTAAAAAGGGTTAATTATCTAAGGGCGTACCTACTCATGTAAAATCTAAGAAGAATGTCTCGTTTTCGCTCTTAACCCTTTGTACGCCAAGAACCACTTAAGTGGTCGAATACTGTCGTGCCCACGACGCCATAAACCCATATTATAGTGGTCACAGATGCAGTGCAAAATAGACCAGTGTTTGTGATGTAAGGTTGACATTAGCTGTGATTTTCAGCTGTCATTGGCGTGTGAGGACGACGTTTGTATCAATCAACTCAAAGGCGTTCAAAGGGTTAAACAATTAATTCGGTTAATGGTTTAAAAAACCCCGCCTTAAGGTCAACAAAATTACTATTTAACATTTATTTATTATTAATTATGATTCGGATGAATAAAGTTGGTCGAAGTATACATGCTGCTTCAATACATACCTAGTATAAAATAAAGTCGCTTCCCGCTGTCTGTCTGTCCATATGTATGCTTAGATCTTTAAAACTACGCAACGCATTTTGGTACGGCTTTTAATAGATAGAGCAATTGAAGGTTTGAATGTATAATAAATTTGTACGGATGTTACAGAAAACTCACATAAACCGAAGCGAAGCGAGGGCTGGTCGTTAGTTTTTTATAAGGTCAAAATAAGACAAAATGCTTCACAAATATGACTTTGGTTTTAATAATTACATTTACAAATCTTTTATACATATATTATTTATTTACGATCAAAATATAAAACGTACTAAGTTAAAATATTTATTTTACATTAACTGTAACAAGTTTTAGTTACTTTACTCAGTGCTTTGGTAACGAAAATTTAATTAATACACAGCAATAACAGCGATGTAGGTATGTTTGTACATGAACGGTTAACATATTAGGTAGGTACATTTAATACATCGAATCCTTAGGTATAATTATATTAATTTTTAAAACAGTTTAAATCGGCACCAACGTACCTACTGTGCGAATGAATATTTTTTTAATAACAACATACCAAATGCCTAAAGACAACTTAAATTACCGCCAACTGTGGCCCTAGCAAAGTTGCCAACTCAACTAACGTTTTTCTTTTCTAACACTTAAAATGTACGGGACGACATTCTCGTGCGTAGCGATACGTTAAACCACGTGGTCAACTGTCACCCCATACATTTTGAGCGATAGAAAAGAAAAACGTCCGTAGCGTTTGCATCTTGAATAGGCCCCCAAATGTATCCTGTTTCACCAAAACCTAAGAGATCAGTAAGAGACAAGTGAACATTCACTATTTGAGCAAAGCGAAGGCGATAGGAATGTCGACTGATTACAAAAGTTTAATAGTTCGTGCCATTAAACATGTAGGTAGTTATTGAGTATTTTATTGCACGAGGAAGGGCAACGTAACATTTGAAATATCATGGCATTATTAAGATTTAAAATCATAGCCATATACTTAACACATCCACCGCTGATGACGCACATGATGCGCCAATAAAGCTGATAATTCACTTTGCCAATTAAAAAATCCTTTTGATTATTTGTTAATAAATTTTTTAATCGCTTTGATAATTTTATGGTACTTACATAAGTGGGATTTGCGAGGTTAACACATTCACGTCACCTGACGCATACGGTGCGTCATGCATACAAATGCTGCGAATGGGTACCAACTAAATATGATAAACGACAAACTCCAAATTTTGAGTTTAAACTGATCTTTGTAATATTATCCTGACCTAAGCAGTAGAGAGATATATTAAATAATTAGCAACAAGTTACAATATTTTAACAAATGTTGTAATAAACTCCTTGGACAAAATGAAGACTTTTTCCCAATATTTAATCCCCTGACAATTTTAAGATAATTTAGTAAGTAAACGTTTCTGCCTATTTAACTATTAACAACATAATTTCTTATTACCAGCCATGATGCTGCCAATGAAAGCAACAGTAAGTATATTACAGTCATTTTATTTACATAGTATAAAACAAGTCGCTTCCCGCCGTCTGTCCCTCTACCTACGCTTAAATCTTTCTAAATACGCAAGACGCAACAGAATTTAGTGCAGTTTCATCAATAGATAGAATGATTCAAGAGGAAGGAATTCTAACGTACACACGTAACTACAAAGTGAAGCGAGGGCGGGTCGCTGGTAGGTATATAAACAAGATTTATAGAAAATTTCGTACTTAAAAATAACACGACTGTATTCTAATACAACACATTACTTAAATGCTCTAACAAGATAAAGACAACAAATACGACACAATAGAGAGTGCAGCGCAACTAGCTCTTATCTTATCTCATCTTAGAACAGGTGAACCGTTGCAATGTACTTCGACCCGTTAGGATTTTTGTGAAATTAACCTCTTGCATATTCAGCTATTCGTATACGTAGGTTTTTGCACGATATTTTTTCTTCACCATAGAGCATTGGGTAGTCAGGTACTTTTTACAATAGTGCTACTAAGTAACATAGTTGTTTTGTCCTTCATGTTTTAATTGAGAAAGATACAACGGCACTAGTTCATAAAATGTCCCTTGTTAACGCCATCACTGACGCATTGACACCATATTTTAATTTTAGCGGAATGGTCTTGAAATATAAGTGGACAGTAATATAAGGCACCACGAGTGTATATTACAACTCAATATAATTTTATATTGTTTGAGGACAATTTGTATTTATATTTATGGCAGTCACTACCAGCAAGGTTTACGTCAACACTGCAGTCCAGGCGCTCCCTGGCTGGTTGAAACTCAGATGAAAACTTGAAGAGAGGCTAATTCTGTGTGGATATAAAATTTAATTCCACATTTAAAATCAAGTACTACGTACAACGTTTCCTATCTTAGAGATCGAAGAAAGGGCGTTTGTGTAGAAACAGGAACACGTCTCTGTATAGAAAAATAACAACTACTTCACAAGTATTATGCCCTCCTCAGAAAAAAGGGCTCATAGAACGGCGAATGTATAAGTGACCTTATTTCTTAAGATAGCGGTTAAATTTGCTTTGACTATCAAATTGCGCATGTGTAATTTTTATTTAGAAGGGCAGTGTTATATAACCGAGTATACTCCACCTTTTAAGGAACTTAAGTAATAAACCAAACCCTTGTAAAACAGCCAATCGAAACTTTGACGTAGTGTTCTGTTGCTATTAGCTACTTAACTGTATCACGTGGTTTTATTTGTTAATATTAAATTAATAACCTAAACAAATGGCGACACTTATATGTGTATAATACCATGCGGCCAGTGGTCAATCATGCAACAGTGCTGTAAATTATATATTTCAGATTGGTAATACGCTTGGTAAAAAAGTCTGAACTATTATTTTGCTATCCAAATTATCTTCGGTCAGGATATAACGAGCTTGAATTCGCCCTAATGATACATCATTACAAGAAGGAACTGGCCTTTTTAATGGCACGACCTACAATTTTGTCAAGACGAAACTGATGCAGTTGAGTCTTGCATGACGCATATGTGGCGTCATCGATCCTTACACAAAAAATATGTATTAATTGAAATAACAGTATAATTTACATTGAAAGCAAAATGTCATTTTAAAGCAGATTGTATGACATTGAAAGCCATACGTATTCGACTCAGTATAAATGCATTACATAAATAAATAAATAAATAGGGAGTTTACCGAATTAATATGTTTTCTATCCATAAAGACGCGCCCCACTACTAAATTTAAAGTACCTACAGTTACACAAACATGTTACGTTAAATTAGATAGTGGGTAGCGCTTGGCAGATGAAAAACACTAAATTTGTTAAATAACACAAATATTTTATTTGTATACAAAACTATTTTATACTTCTATTGTTTATAATCTTTGCCAGGCATTTCATATATTTAATATTTTAGTACTAACTAGAGTAATTTAAAAAAGCACACATTGCAATCTATGTTTAGACATCATCTCACTTTACTAAGTAAGTCAATGTTGTATGAAACATATTTACAAAGCGTACATTGCTATATTACTTATAGTTATATTAGTCGTAATTCAACTTTAATTTAAGGTAGCTTGATCACTGGCAGTTATGACTTCGAGGTAGACATTTTAACAACATAGGTACAGCAACACGATGCGTGCCACACAATCTATTATACATACTCGTACAAACTTGACTCTACATGGAGTGGCTGAATGCGTATTGATTTAATATATCTAAGTACCATGATTTGTACGCGGTATTTACAAGAACATTAAAAAAAATATATAAATATCAAATGCGAAGGTGATATATTGAATGCATCCTTTAAAAGGAATGTAGAAAAACAAATGTACGACCACGAAGGCAGTGCATAAGTATTATTGTTAAATATTCTCTTGATTTCGAACTAGAACTAAAAATGTATCTGTAGGTACAGCTTAGCAAATAATTTTGGGTTTTTTGAGGCCGTACGGAGTAAAATTGTATTTCCACCCTTCACAACCGACCCTTTTTAGGCCAAATATAGTACGTATAGGTACATCCTTGTCTATTATTGTCCTTGGATATTTAAGTGAATTTTTGTTAATTACGAGTATAATTCTAGTTTATTACATTTATAAGGTAGGTATTTCTATACAATGTTCTGCCTCTCATGAATATAACGTATGTTTTAGAAATTGTAAGGCACGCTGCTATCCACTCATATAAAATGCTCTACAGTGACGTAAGACCAATATTAACATATTCACTGTCGTCGCTACTGTTTTTCGAACTTACGCCAGGTGCTTCATTTTTTGTTTTATACAACACTTGCATTATGTAAGAACGCACATACGCGTTTAAGGCACTGGGTGAAAGTCAGAAGAACGCTTATATACGTTGTCGGCAGTGAACGCGTTTACAAAGTCATTATTTCTATATTGTGTTTGTTAGTAGAATTTCTTAAACTTTAACGATATTCACACATATTTGTGGTTAAACGAGTCTTAGTACCAATTTCACCAAACGATGTTAACCACTTAACAGACGATTAGAGCGTTGACAGCTGCCAAAATTTAAGAACTGACAACATTCGATTAACATTGATTAAATTTAACATCGTTTTGTAAAATGTGTACTTAATCACACACAATAGTCATTATGAATTATTGATTACCACGAAGTTTCGATCCTATTGCAAAGATCGTTAGTTAACCAGAATTTAAACTGGAGGGTTTTTGTTCCAATAGTAGTCCACCCGCACGATAGGCGGTCTACTAGTTCACTTTAAGTCTAATCTTGTCTTGTTACTTTGTCATGGTATTTAATCACATATTTAAAAAACAAAATGTTTTTTGAGCTTCTCTTACGCCTCGATCACTTATGTTATGGTACAAGCGGTGTGTCATAAAACAAATGGTGATATAATCGTCTTCATCGCGGTGGATAAAGCATCCGTCACTCTCACACTTACGTACTGGTCAGAAAGTGACAAATCTTTTATCGTCTATCCACCTGGATAAACAAGACCATAATAGCTACGCGCATGAATAGCTACCTATATGTTAAGTTTAACACTTAGACCAATATTGAAAAACGGTCCTGGGGGCCTAATATGGCTGCGTTTATCGCGTGATAAAATGTGGATAAAACATCCGTCACTTTTTGACACGTATATAAGTACGAGAGTGACGTATGCTTTAACCACATTTTGTCAGGCGACATACTAGGCCCGCTGACTTGGAATTTGACAAGGGTGAAATGTGTTAAATTAATATCAATGTAACACTTATATTTATATCAATAATAATATTCTTTAATATTAGACTAGTATCAATATTATGCTCGTATTATATGTGTTCCACTAACTAAGAATTTAAAATCTCCTTAATAAAAACATCATTTCTAATTTTCATGAGTAAAAAAGAAAGCTGGGGTTTTTTACAAACGTCAAATTTTAACCCTAAACCAGCTGAGCTCAGCCTATTTATATTGTCTGTCAGTTAAGGGCAGGAAATTTAATTTCTATTTCGTCCGTTACTTCTATGAGTATTTTTATTGTGTGGCAATGTCAACCTATACATACATAATATCTTGAAGCGCTCCGTATAAGGCGCAAGCTGTGAACGTGTTAGATATGACAAGATTAAACGAACTTCCTGCCACGTTTTCTTACTTTTAACACTGGCAAAATGGCACTATCCTTTCAATGTGCTTATTGCAAAAACAAACTACTTAACACATCTATCGCCCAAAACGCACACGGTGCGTCGTGCTGCACAAATGAAGATTATAAACGCACACGTATTAAATGTATTTGACGTCGCAATTGTTTGTCTCTCTTATCTAGGCACATCTATTTAAATATTAAATATTATTTTATTTGAGGTATGTCGAATATCTGTCTACCCCGTAGGTAATTAAATCTAGACAAGTTTATGGAGAACTAAGATAAGTATAACGGAATTGACGTAAGTTTGTCAGATTTATCACACATTTGCTTATGGCAATTATATTTAGATTTTCACAATATGTGGATGCAATATACTATTTGACTAAGGTATTTAACTTTGGTATTTTTTTATATGCAGACACTTAATCCACATCTTGGTCTTTTTACTTGGGGACTTCATTTAATTATTTATTTATTGGGATAGAACAAGAAATAGTTCCTATATCAAAACACGCTTTACAGTTTTTTTTAATCGTATCACTTTTTTAATTTGAGAAAGTTTCAAAGGCCAAAAAAAAAACTGAACAATATTAACAGAACAATATTACCTGAACAGTCATAGTTGTCATATTATTACCCATTATATATCTATTGTCAAAGGAACAATACAACTAAAATCTCAATGCATTTGTTCAAAATATATTGACTAGTAGGACGCACTATTTGATAACGGAAAAAAACATTTATATCTTACGTGTATTACATATTCTTACGCATTATGTGTGCCTCTGCACACAGCTCTCAATAGCATAAAGGGCATATCTGTTATAAAAAACGTATTGTAAGCAACCTTTTTCGTACCTATTTTATAAATTTTGGTTTTTAAACTGTGTCATGGCTCGTATTGATACTAACGTTATTCTAACGGGGGTGCTGGATTTCTAACCTTCCGGAACGGGATGAAGCAGAAATTCGCAGTTGGCAGGAACGGGTTAGCGTCAGGATCCCGTTTGCAATCCGGGAGTAAAAACACTACGCTCAGGGCAATGATCATATGCCAAAACGAGTGCACTACCCTATAATTCTCCTCGGTTTGTAGAAATGCGAAGCAAATCAAACCGATGCCTACTAAAACAAAGCCTATGGGGAAGAATATTGTAAAGTAAGACCGCTTGTACATTAAACCATGGGTTTTATACCAGGTTATACCCCAGCTTAGTAACAATATTGTGACTCCTAAAGCTACAGGTAGCATGAAAGCAACAATTGAATGCATGTTCCATGTCGTGAGCAGAGCGACTACTATAGCACCAATGAGTTGTAGCGAGGATCTCAATTTTTCCTTCATGATGCTCATCGCGAGCAATGTGACCCAGAAGCACATAATTCCGCAGTAGAAGTCACCGTACTGTAATATGTGCCGTTTGGTTATGCAGAAGGCGACTTTCCAAGGTGCGTCGCACGCGTGGTAGAACGTGGAGAAAACCATAGTGAAGGAGTACATGACGGCTTCCGTGTGGTACAGCCGGATGATGGCGATGTAGATGGAGAAGAAGAAAAGGAGGTTGCTCAGTGTCAGAAGCAAGAGCGTCGTCAACATGTACAACCAGCTGTCCATTCTGGATTCGTCCGAACAGTCCCAGCCTGGAATAAAAATAATACATGGTCATTTGTGGGATTGATGACGCAAATAGTGCGTCGTAGGCGGTGAATGTGTTAACATGTGCAATGCAATGCTCCTTTAGGGGCATATGAAATTGACCAAAATTAACTTTTTTTTTATTGTATTTAACCTATCAGTTACTTCGGTTCAGCTAAGTTTTAGACCCCATCTTGTGAATTTATAATTTTACCAATGTTAAAGTAAAAAGCATACCTTGAGTAAAATTTGATTTTTGAATTATAGGTAGATTACGAAATTCCTTACCTATCCATTACTAGAGTTAGGATTTTGGTGGCAAATCGAGGTTCTAGGATCCATAAAGTCGCTATTTCCTATTATTATAATACATACCACTCTGATTTTGGCCTTCAGTAAAGCTTGTAGCCATCTGTATATAACATGTTTGTCTGTGATCTATATAGCAGATGCGTGAAAAAAGTGGTATCTGCCTACCCCTTTCAGAAACCGGCGTCATTTAATGCATGTATGTATATCCATATCAAAAACTCTGTTTAACAACTAGAAATTGGCCCGTCATTTTCGTAAAAATTATCATAGAACCAATAATACATGAAGAAGTACCAGTGATGGATACTCTTTTTTTATTTTACAGAACGGTTATTCATAAGTAAAGTCATATTTCAAAATGAACAAAATACATTTTTAGTTCTATTTGTCTGACAGCCTAGTCCAGTTCTATTAATACTTTATTTTTGTATAGAAAACCAATCTTTCACGTTCATTCATTAAATGTTACCCTATTAAATTCTAGTTGCTAAGAATTGACTGCAATAATATAATACATCGATCTACATCTTACCTCCGTAACCAGAAACGCAATTGCAAAATGACATTATCAGCCCCCCAAACGTGTTGATCAGACAGTTGCCATGCTTGCTGCAGCGGCCAACGACGCACGCGTTCGAGGATATAGAGAGGACCACGGACGCGTTACACTTGGTCGTTCCCAACCTCGTCTCGTTCCCGTTCTCGAGGTCCTCGTCGCCAGTACTCGTGGTCACCGTGCTCCCGTTATTATTAGGATCATCCGTAGCATAAGGACTAGTATTCACAAGGTACTTTGTCCCGTTCTCAGTCGAGGGACAGGGACACACCACGCTGTCGCAGAACAAACGCAACGATATATACCACGTCCCGCTTTCTGGATACGGGATGAACACCTTATCGCTTATCGAATGCGAATCCGAACTGTTAAACACAAACAGAGCTCGGTGTAGTTTATTGTTGTACAAGCATTCACCTGACGCTTGCGGTACGCTCGTGTGACCGTTGTCCAAGCAAATAACGACCCTAACAAACTGGTTTTCATCAGTAAATTCCAATTGAGATCTGTTCACGGGAGACCTTTTATATCCCATGTAATACTTCAAGCTCATAATCAGGCTCGCTTCCAAACTCAAAGTACCCCCTATATCCAATAGCTGATTAATCTTGAAACTGACAGTCGATATTTCATCTGATGTCAAATTGAGCAAGCTCACAGAGTCATGGATGTCAGTGGTCGGCAGGCCGTAATCGAAAGCGAAAAAGCGACCTTTGCTGTCGCGCATCAGGCCCAGGCCTACTTCATTTTCGTAATCCGCATCTTCAGCCCTGAAGGTGTAAACATCGCAGGGGTTGTGTCTGGTGGTATTTTGCTCGGCGTAGTCTAGTTTGATGTAGTGCCAAGCGTTGGAGTGTGGCGTGAAGTTAATAGTAAGTGAGCTGGTGGATCTGGGGTCGAAGTAGCATGCTACCAGGTTGTCTTCTGCTGTGGGTAGAGTCAGGGCTTGTATAAGAACGGTGATGACCCTCGTGTCATTTTCTGACGGGCTGATCACGGAGAGGTTGAAGCCGATCGGCTGTGTATCGTCTACAGTAATACACTTGAAAATAGCGGGGATGTTTGACTCTTGGACAGTGAGGCCTAGCCCGCAGCTGATTGGGGTGATTTTTTCCTCTACCTTCACTTGTAAATCCGTGTATAGGATCGTGCGGCAGTTGGGTACAAGACCTGAAATAATAAACAGAGTTTTTTTAATAAAGGAATATCTATGGGAATACTAAGGAATTTATGGTATTAAATCAACCAGGCAGTCGTAATGGTCCTGAACAGACTACAGATGGCACGTAAGAGCGAACATTTTTAGGGTTCCGTACCCAAAGGGAGCCCAACGGGACCCTATAAATATACCTACACTGTCCGTCCGTCCGTCTTAACTTTCAAAAGCATCCTCTTTCCTTCTAAGAAATCCTTAGAACCATAATAGATAGCGGGTTGTTTTGTTTAGAACATGAGTTGTTATGGAGAATTTACTAACAAAAAAAATGAAATTAAAGAAAGTGAAATAAAAAAGTGGGTCCCTAGTCCCTATACTAAAATCTTAACCCTGTGGACTAAGGCTGAATGCCTCTATGGTAGTAATTTCACCGGTTGTCTTAATCCCACACTGGAACGCAACAATAAAGACGCACAATGCTCTCAAATTGGTTCCAGAAGGAGTCAAACCGTTTGCGTAAATTTTAAAATTACTACATTTAAACTGATAAATATCTTGGAATACGTATTCTTTTAGCTTGTAGCCGTCTGTATATAATGTTTGTGTGATCGTAGCAGGTTCGTGAAAAGAAGTGGTCTCTCCCTACCCCTTTGGGAAACAGGCGTCATTATGTATGTATGTATATATCCATATCAAAAACTCTGTTTAACAACTAGAAGTTGGCCCGCCATTTTCGTAAAAATAATCATAGAACCAATTAATTATTTTTATTTAACAGAACGGTTATTCATTTCTTTTGCAACGATCAATTTATGATCGAACAGACCGTATGTTCTTTGAATTAAGAGTTAAATTTCCACGATTGGCCTGCCAGCCTAAGGTGTCCAACACTGTTGCCATCGCCCTACGTGTCGTTGGTTGTCGTCGTTCGGAACACCATTTTAAAAATGAATAAAAATCTATGATCTCAAAAAATATAATAAAATTTCGATTGGTCACCCTGAATATTAGAGGTAAGTGACAGGAAACTAGTCAATCAGCGCAGGCGCATCGAGGTCAATCTGGCGCGAGCACAGATTTTATTCAATTCTAACAGATCGCGTAATTGTGCACCATATTTTAAAGCCAATAGGAGTTAGTACTGAGTGATAAAATTGGATACTTTCATCCCGCATGATTGATTAATAGCTTTTGTCGTTATGTGGAAGCGGTAGGGTGTGGTTTCCATACGTAAGCCTAGTTGGTAGTGACATTGGGTGAATCAACTATTATTTGTTTGTCTTTTTCAAGTTTGTGAGGCATGTAAATACGAAGAAGAACAGTCAGCAATAAAAGGTTGTCCCAAAAATGAAATTTTGGACAGAAACTTATTTTACAATACAGTTGTATTTTGAGTTACTACTGTTTTGATCTAGCAGTGAGATTCATAAATGTACAAAGCATTGCTGATTCACCCCATTGTATACGCAGCTCCATCCGCAGCATCCATCGCAGATCCGGATACAAATCTCGGTAAGAGCAAAATGTTTGTGTGATAAGCACGGACATGTTCCCTGTGTGAAATGTTTATTGTGAATTTCGGTTTGTTTTCGCTTAAACAATATACGTCATAGAAACTGTGAAATAAGACTGCGCCAAGCGTACGCCGGATGTACAGTGGCGCCCTCAATACTATTATTGTGTTTTCATTTTATTGAAATTGGTCGGTAGGATTTTGTACTACTTACTTACAAATGAAAACACAACTTATAGGGTATATCACACAGTTTAATAACAATTTCACCTTCGAGTTATCAATTTAACGGAAAAAATGGCCACCTTTTCCCGTTAAGCTGACTACTCAAAGGGTAATTCTTATTAAAGTTTGTTACGTATCCCGTAAATTGTGTTTTTACTTGCGCTACAAAAACGTATCGTCTTATTGCAAGGAAATTCTTTAGTTAATTAGAAAACAGAATAATAGTAATGAGGGCGCCACTGGACGCTCGACGTTTGCTCGGTGCAGTCTTAATGCACCGCTTTGTGGTTTTGGTTGGTGTAAATGTCAGTTTTGTTAACATGATATGTTATTAGATTTTGGTAACAAAACAGACCTCTCTTTTGGGGATATATAGAGAATTTTTTTTTTGTTTAGAAGATCCTAAGCAACGTACAATTTTATTGCCAAATTGTAAGAAAAAAACTGGTCATATTTTTTAGTATCTCCTACCATATTTCCATGAAATATGGTAAAAAAAAATGGTAATATAAAAATATATCATAAATAGCTACAGAGTACGAGAACAAGTTTTATTCCAAGCTGTTTATCAATTAATGGGTGAATTGCAAAAATATTGTACATAGTTAAGGGCTTAATTGAGACAACGTTAACTTTCTTCCATTGTTTTTCCTCTGTGTAACGAAAGTTATCCATATGATTATGTGACTAATCTTCGTTACACAAAGGAAAAAGTTAAGGATTGTTAAGGATTTTTTTATTGAGCCCTTAACTATGTACAATATTTTTGCAAATCAACCAAATAAGGACTTACTAAACAAGAAAGAAAGAAAGAAAAAACATTATTAAACAGATAAACTGGACAATACGAAGTATAAGTAATATAATTATATATGTATACACCTTAATTTTGAATACGAATATTAAGGAAATCCAAATGAACACTATCAAAAAATATATCGGTAGATACACAATAAAAAGATTCTAGTAAGAAAGGATTGGAAAATGAAGTCTGCACATTCAACGAAACACATGCAACTATTTCAAGGTTACGATCTTGTATTCGCGGTATTTGTGGGCGGGTTATGAAGCTGCATAGGTAGGTACATATTAACCACCACGAATTCCACGGCGCACATCCATATCCATACTAATCCACACTAATATAATAAATGCGAAAGTGTGTCTGTCTGTCTGTCTGTTACATCATCACGCTTAAACCGCTGAACCGATTTAGGTGAGATTTGGTGCATAGATAGTTTGAATCCTGGGAAAAATATAGAAGTTTTTTCAAGAAATTCATCCCCTAAGGGGGTGAAATAGAGGGTGAAAGTTTGTATGGAGCTACGATATAAACGAGTTCCACGCAGACGGAGTCGGGGGTAGAAGTTAGTAAGGTATAAATAACCTTCGTATCAAAATGTACCTGCATAACTATGTGAATATACTCTTGCAGCATCGCATATTTGGGTATGTTACGGTCACGAGCGTTAATTTGGGACCCATTTCAAGAAAAATATGCTTGAAGTCGTGAAATGTCATTAGAGATGTCAAGTCATTTGTAACTTTTAGGAAACTGAACCTTAGCGTTGTAGAATGTCGGATTGAGTTTGGACCTAAGGTGGGTGCCAAATTAAATCTCGTGACTGTACAGTCTGTGAGCACTTAAAAAGTGCTTCGGCGGCACACCGCAACTTTCGCTCTGTTCAACCTTTGCCAAGAACGAACACTGGGTGACCTAATAAAGGCAACACTGATCACTGACCTGGTATGGAGGTCTTGCCGGTCAGGCAAATTTTTCAGGAGGACTGATGCGATTTGCCTTCAGGCCAATTTACACACACGCACGATGCTATTTTACATCCCGTCAGTTAGATAAAACTGATCATGTATGGGGGCCTTTAGGTTGCGTTGCCATTTAGCCTGTCTTTTGTATAGAGCGTTCACACTAGACTGAATTACAGCGAAACGTAATTTTGTTAAGCTACAGTCAATCGCTCGATTACGCGCCTGTTATTCGATTTGCGATTCATTGAGCCGAGACAAGGTTGAATTATGAATTATGCAAACATGACGTTGGAAATTCAGAAGTCAAAGAATATGAATTTGAAAACGTGAGTTGCGCGTTTGTCTTATATCGATTCCATATACAGTGAGAAATTGATATATTTTACGTATATATATTTTATTTTACGCGGTCCTGAGGCCCTACTTTGAAAACCGAAGTTTAAAGTTACGTTAGCTTCATCCCTATCACTCGTCATTCGAGACTAAATCGAGAGAAAGGGATGGACCGAACGAAACTTCGACCTTCGATTTTAAAAACATTCTAGGAATTTCGCCAAAACTATACGATTAGTACCTAAGATAAGATAAGCGCTTTGAAATATGTACGTTTTATTATTCACAGCTTACTGTTCAATCAATGAAATATTCATTTCAGTTACAAAATTAGAACTAAGAAGTTATAATTATAAGGAAATGAAGTCATTATTACCAATTATCATTTTAAAGCATATTAGGTATGTAAAATTGTATTTAAACGGGAAATTTCAGGTATACCTATTGTTGCTATGTAGGGAACATACATACACATACATAAGCTCACGCCTTTATTCCCAAAGTGGGGTAGCCAGAGCTACAGAATTACTAACAACTCTAACAACTTGTTAATAATTCTGTAACCACATTTTGCACTTTTAGGCTAAGATTAGGGAAATATTAATAATTACAATAAACCCTGCATAACAACCAAGTTTGCACACCTAGTGGCAGAACATAGAAATACCGTTTATTTATGTCACCAACTGTACAACTACCGACTTCATTAAAACGATTGATTCAATTAAACCTACTTAAAAAAAACCTTTTTATTTTGAAACAAAGAGGTAACGTTTAACGTGTGCATGTTTTTAAATGGGCATTGTGCCGTTTGATGGCCGCCTGTGCCGTGTGGTTGCCGAATTATATTAGTGCCACTCTATGTATTCCCGTGGAAGTCCTAAGAGGCGACTAAGGGAATAAAGGCTTGTAGTATTGTTAGGGGATGGACTTGAAAATTGTCACGATGATTGCGCAACATGTGGTTACAGAATCACAAGTTATTAGAGTTGTTGATGATTCTGTAGCACTGCCAACCCCACTCTGGGAATGAAAGCGTTAGTGTATGTATGTATGAATGTGTAAATCCTATACAGATGAAAAGTTTTTTGGCAATGGCTTTGCTATTGACTAGCTCTTGCCCTTGGAGGACGAAGATTTAATTAAATTTAGTTTCTATAGAAATGTAGTTTAACTCGGGCAACTTCACCTAATTAGAAAAAAAGATTAATCTCTCGAAAGGACTCGCTGGAGTAAAAAGTAAAATTGACGAATTTAAAACTTAACATGATCAAAATAAGTTTTAAATTCTTATACCAAATTTCAAGGATATATTGGAGTTTAATATTTATAATAATAACTTTTTTTATTCAGATAACTAGATCTATGTGCTAGTACATACAATTTTAAAATCTATGTTAGGCAGTAGGTACAACAATAGAAAAATAATAATCAACCCACATTGTACTTACTATATATATTGTTATTGGGAATGCAGTCCTTACGACAACCGATTACACCACAACATAGGGCAGTTACTATGTTTTGGTATAACTTAGTGACTCTACACACTGGAAGCGTTGCGTGTTATGCTGTCCGGTCCAGCATATATCTATGTGTAGTCTGCAAACTGACAGAGTCAAGATGATTTAATGGAGTGCAGAACGCCGCAGAACGCATCCAGTGTGTAAGGAACCTTACAGCCCCTCTTATGGATTTAATCCAATTAATTGACTTTACAATTAAATTCACGAAACGTTGTAGAGGAGTTGGTACTCGTTTTAAACGCGAGGAAAGAATAATGATGATTTCTATTGAATGCCTTAATATTTTGGAATTATACTCGTTGTGTACGTAAGGTTTGTTTCGATAAGTGTAGACTCGCGAGCAAAACAAATGCATCACTTGCATAACAACTGCATTAGATTTGTAAACCGGCTTTTCTTTCTGAAATATTTGAATGAAGTATTGTTTCTTGTAATCTAAGTTTTACAAAAAATAAACAAATATGGAAATCGGCGCAGTATTTTTGAGACTATAATTTTCAAGCTCCGTTAAAAATTTACAAAGAATTGGGTGAACATGAAAAAAGCAAAGCGATATACATTTATTGGTCGTACATACATACACATACATACATACCTTCACGCCTGTCTCGCAATGAGGTAGGGCAGAGATTATGGACGCCAGGTGCACCGATCTAAACACACAATTTTCGCTTCCTCTACATTCATCAATCTCTTCATGCACGTACGTCGGTTTCGGGTGCTTTTGATTTGGCCCTTATTCAGTACATCGCGAATCTGATCACCGTACGTCCGTCTAGGACGTCCCCTACCGACGTCTCCGCTCATTCTTGCTCGCCATATCTCTTTCGTAACTCTTTTTTCATCCATCCTTTCTAAGTGACCAAAGCACCGATTGATTCGATTCGATGATTGCTCGTGAGTGCAGATATACAATGTATACCTTCAATCACAAACAAGAATTGGCACGTAACTGTAGAGCAAAAACAGTTCACCGAAACTGGACTGCACTGCTCACCTAAATTAGGTGGTTTCATATCTCAATGAGGTCGTAGAAACTACAGATGTTTCGTAAATGCCGCTATTTGGTTCAAGAGGGCAGCGGCCATAGCGATTATCGCCTTAATTAAAAATACACTCGTGTTAACATTATACGATGTAAAGCACATGGCTCGCCATGGGTGTAACACTACATAATTCCGGATCGATAGAAATCCCGAATTTTCATGAGTCCAAACGTAAAATCGATTAAATACTATATTGTAATATTGATCATACGTTACGATAGCTCTTATTTACTCGACAGTGATAGCGGCAGAGTCACCATAGTAAAATAACAATACCCTAACACATCAAAAGCAATATTGTTTTATTATGTAGAATAGAAGCTCTAATATTTGTAGCTTCTAAGGACACTTGCCATATCGTTACTACCTACTCGTACTTTAGAAAAAACTCTTATGTGATATTTCGGGGTGTGTAATGATCGGTATAAAAATAATTAATATAATTTCATTTGATATAATAACTTTTGATATAATTTTAAAGGATATAATCACTCATTTTATATAATATACGATTGGTATATTATCAAAATATCTATTTTTATTTACTTTAATTATCATTTGATATATCATTTATTTATTATAAACATCATTTTGGTATAATCATCATTTTGTATAAAAATCATATTGTATAACTATCATGTGGTATATTATTTTTGTCGAATGATTTTTTGGTACAACGCTGACCGTGAGGCAAAGTCGACGGAGCTCCGCTTTGCGGAGCTCCTATTCCGCGTAGTTACGGCGCTTCGCGCCTTGACACAATTCTAACCTAACCTAACCTATATATTAGTTAAGACCTAGGAGTTACCGCTCTGCAGGGTCACAATAGGTAACTAAGAAACCGACCCTTGTGGTTGGACACGAGTTAGTATAGACAGTATTTTTTTATACCAACTGTACTTTATATGAAATTAACTTTATATCATAAGTTGATTATAGTAATTATGCATTATACTTAATGTATGTTATATAAAATATTTTTAGAACAAATGATCGTTACATAAAATGTTAATTATATCATATTTAAATATATTCAATGTTGTTATATGATTCAATAAGTATATCAAATGAGCGTTATATCGACTGATATTATAGAAAATATTTTTATATCGATCGTTACGCACCCGATATTTCGAGGTTTATGAGTTTAAACCTAATCCCCTTCAAAATTAAGTTTAAAATCATACGTCACGAAATGTGAGATACGAGGTTTTTTCAAAACAATGACGACTTAATCTAATGCAGCCTGTTTAAATTTAACCTAAACTGCGTATAGGAATAAATTAATCATACCTAAAAGCTATGGCAAAAGTAAAAACTAGGACACATAAATATTCAGGAGTAAATATATTATGTGTGCCTTAGTCCGCAGACATTATAAATAATGAAAAATACAGTCCCTAGGGTCTTCCACAAACCGCAACTCACCTAGCGAGTCGAAGCTCTGTCCCTCACCGACCTCGCAAGTATTCCTATAGAGTGCAAGGGACAGAGCATTCGAATGTCGCTAGCGAGTACGGTAATTGTAGCTCATGGTACGTGTACAGATGGTCTACATAGGGTTGGCCTTACACAAAGAAACAAATTGGTTCATCGATTAATCGATTGGCTTTACGAGAACTACCACAACCCTCAAATAATTGACTGGTTTCTGTTTACTAAATGTTATTTCATTCGACAATTACTAGGAACAATACTGTCACAAATCCACTTTAATGTTAACGCTATTCTAGTATATAAGCTGCTAGCAATAAGCAGTATAATACCGTGTCAAACAAAGAAACTTGGGCGGGTTTGGTTCCCACGCTCAGGTTACTGAGTTTGCTAATGGGGCGATCCTACCGACCGCGCCAAACACACTTAGCTTGATCAAGGTCACTTTGTCAGCGGCCATGTTTAATTTATGTTGACATTTCGTTTGTTTTACGGCAAAGAAGAACATGCGAGCCATAATATGTAGTTAAATGTAACGATGTGATACACCGTTTTTAACACGAGATCATCGACAAATTATCGCTATTTCTGAAATGGTGGCATCGGTTAAATTGTATTAACCATTTCTGACAGCTAGTCATATGTAAATATGATATGACAAAACGACATAAGTACGTATATTGTAAGGATCGATTTGATTTTTTAGTTTGAAGTTATATATGCTATGTATGTTAGTATGTAAATATGTGCCTGGTTTCCTGTACCTAATAAAGGTTTCCAATCCAATTTATAATTCGATTTACTTTTGGAGGCAAATACCTAAAAAGTTTTTTTTTTAGTTACTCCACCGTTTTAATACACGTTCTGTAATAAAATCAATTATTTCCTATTAGATAGTTACCCACGGTTCTAAAAAAGCAACTCTTTTTTGTTGGGACTACTTGGGACTTGGGACAGACGGGCTTAATTAGGTTTAATAAAAGTGTCACGTGTGGCACCCTTTGGGTACGAAGACCTAAAAAGCGTTAATATTTTAAGGGGTATCCCAAATCGTCAGTGATACTACAATACCTCGTAACTTAAAAAATATATTATGAAGCAAACTAGACCTTACCGTCTAATTAAATAGATACATTTAGCTCCTTATTAAAAATGTTACTTACGCGGTTTTGCAGTTTCACCTACGAAATATCAAACAAAGATTAATAAAAAAATATGTTCATACCTTGCTGCTTGACCTTCTGCGTTCTGGGATCCTGCCAGGGCCTGAAGGCCAGAGCATACCAGAACCCAGGCTTCGGGTTTTTTATGATGTAGGACGCATTCCTCCCATCCGAGAGGATTTCCACCTTGTGAATTGGGCTCCTCAAATCAGGGTCCACAAAGTGCTCTGGAAACGGGTACCCATCGGGATTCAGGGCTGGGTAGGAGCCGTGCTTCAGGTTGACTATAACATCTTGAGGGCCGCAGCTTCCTGGAAACAATATAGTGTAGGAGAGGGGGATGTTCCAGCATCATCATCTCAACTGAAAGACGTTCAGGATGATATAGGCCTCCCTCAAGGTTCACCACTATGGTTGGTCTTGTACAGTGCTCCGGCCATCTAGCTGATTCACATGACCTTCATCACAGGGCAAACATAGCAAAGCTAGATATATCTCAAGACTATAAACTTTTTTCAAGTATTTAACTGTATGTAAAGAAACAAAACCACGTGACAGTGAATATTTAAACGGGACACTGATAGCCCAAAGATCGACAAAACTGTTTTGATTGGGTAGGTATTTAAGACTGCGCCGAGCGTACGCCGGATGTACAGTGGCGCTCTCATTACTTTTATTGTGTTTTCTAATAAACTAAAGTATTTTCTTGAAATCGGTCGATAGGTTTTTGTACTACAAATGAAAACACAACTTATAGGGTAAATCACAAAGTTTAATAACAATTCACCTTCGAGTTATCAACTTAACGGAAAAAAGTGGCCACCTTTTCCCGTTAAGCTGACTACTCAAAGCATAATTGTTATTAAAGTTTGTTACGTATCCCATAAATTGTGTTTTTACTTGCGCTACAAAAACGTATCATCTGATTGCAAGGAAATTCTTTAGTTAATTAGAAAACACAATAATAGTAATGAGGGCGCCACTGGACGCTCGACGTTTGCTCGGTGCAGTCTTAAAGTCGATTTAGGTAGGGTAAAACGGGTCAGTAGAAGGGTTTAGATGGCGCCGGGAACTGACCACACTGTTCACACGCAGACAGTAGTCGGGGTAATTTCTTTACGATGTACACACGTTATTGAAGTCAGTTATTTGAACGCGACGTCAACCTGCAACAACAACGCAGCGACAGCGACTGACCAAGTTACTGACTTAGTCGTTTCGACAAGGTCAGTTCTGCTAGCGCGGTTGGCAGGGTGGAGGGACTTCAAGCCAACATATTGAAGTCAGCTGTACGCTGTACTGACTCCAAATCGATTCAGCACTGACTTGCCTCGAATTGGGGGACAGTAACTGACCCTGTGTAAATCTGCCTGCCACATGGTTTGGCTTGATGAAGAAGATGAAGCATAGTAACGTAATAGTGACGAAATTTGAAGCGTGATGAGGCCCCCACCAACACCCTGGCCCCCCTGGTGGTCTGATAACTTGGTTCGTAGCCAAAATTTGCTAATAGCTGGTAGTATCGGACCAATTATTCCTTCAAGTCTTGGGGGAGGTATATATCTAGAAGTTGACATCTTTTCGCTGATATGATGATGAAAGACCAAAATAAAGATTAAATTACAGACAAGTGGCGTAAGACGAAGGCACGTCGAGGAATTTGATTGTTTAGCAGTTCGACATAATACTCGTACGTAAATTTGCCGGGTTATACATTTTCCACGTTTCATTAATCAATAATCATGTCACGCCGGGAAATGTACAACACGGCTAATTTACATGTTACATTAAAGTGCTAAACAATGAATTTCCTTGACTATACATTGACGACGTGCTTAGTCCAGTTGGTCGTGACCCGCCTTGCGAAACTGCCCGGTTCGATTTCCAGTATGGGCAAATATTTATGTTATTAGCGCAATTATTTGTCTATGAGTTTTGGATGATCTCTATGTATTTTAGGTATGTATTAGTCAATATACTTAAGTATGTTAATGGATGCTTAACGCCAAATTTATTTAATTGATTGAGTTAGCATGGACAACAAGCCTGAAGCCTAATTTGGGACTAGGTAATTTTTTGTGAGATTGTCTCTTATCATTTATGTTTATTTTATTTATTGACGCAGCTGTTCAACGTAATGAGCGGCGGGGCGCGCCTTCGACAATTAAAAACACTATGCAGTGAAACAAGAGTAACAGTATTCTAATTTTAATTAATGGCTTTCACTGTTGTTAAGGTATATTTTGCCAATGTCGAGTTATTTATACACTCGCATGGACTTATTACAGAAATAAGTCAGTTCGGTAAAAGAGTATCTTCTCTCGTGGACTAAAGCTCCACGTCGTCAAGTCTCTAAACTTTGTCTTTCTATTAAATAGTACTCGGATTTCTATTGCTATCACACTCTTTGGCATCTGTTAGTGTATTTGTTATGCCAGAGAGAGTGAAGGCAATAGACATTCGAGAACTATTAACACTCTGGTTTTACTGTACTAGAGCCCTCCAAGATGCGCTAACTAGCGTTTTTACTAGTTTTGTTTTTAAACCAATCGCGTCACTGGTAGATCACGTGACTCTTCGTATCACGTCATCTACCAGTGACGCGATTGGCTCTTTGCGTTAGCTATTCCACCGACTCAATGATGCAGTTGAATTGACTCAGCTGTAACCATGTTAGGTATGAGTAATAAAAACATTAAAACCACTTTTTATCGCATTACGCGTAAAGCAACTAAATATAAAGTACATAAAAATAACTATAAATTTGTTGTCCACATAAACTTTTGTAAGAAACATTCAGACAATAGACTTAGCATATTGTCGAGTGCTTACTCGAGTGGTTAGCCATACATAATAAATAGGTATCATAACAACTTACTCTCAGACTACCTATACATATGGCATATATTCTTATCTATTCATTCAGAGTTCATAAAATATGTTACGAATGAATTGCAAAAATATTGTGCATATACCCAGTCAAGGGCTCAATTAAAAGAATCCTTTTAACTTTATTCTTTGTGTAACGAAGATTAGTCATATAATCATATGGATAACTTTCGTTACACAAAGGAAAAACAATGGAAGAAAGTTAACGGTTGTCTCAATTCAGCCCTTAACTATACATATACAATATTTTTGCAATTCACCCTTACAAAAATTTTACTCGCAAAGTCGCTTGTTTTTTGCATGTGGATCCATACAGTGTGTCCGTACTTGTACGAGTATATTGCGCTTTGCGTCCCATCTTACCATTGCATTTTCAGCAATTCGACTTTTTTCGACATTCAAAACAAAATTAAAATTAAAAAATACCTCGTGAGAGTTTAATTTGTATCTCTCTGTTTAAAAAGGACAAATAACTAAATTTCTACCTTAGCAAACACCTAATATGACAATTTAACTCAACACCAACAACAATCAACTTAATTTTATAATCCTCAAAACTCATCGCCGACGTACACTCAGCAGCAGAAGTATCTACGCAACCGAAGAGGTCAAAATAATCTGCCCTCGACTCTATTGTCAAGAGAATACGTCGTGTCTAGATCATTTTGAGCATGTTTTTCTGCTTAGCTACTTTTGATGCTGACTGTACTACTAACAAACACGACAAAGCACATCCCAAAACGGTAAGCTAGAATGTTCCTTGTACAAGCCTAGAGCTTAGTTTGGGACTAGGTCAATCGGTGTGACATTGTCACCTTATATTTATTGTCACCTGATATTTATTGTCCCCTGATATTTATTTACTTTAAGTAAACAGAAATTATTTGAACTAGACGCTGCTTTCAAGGCCCGCGCAAACTACCTTTCGCCATCTTGCGTTTTTCGAGTTAATAACATGATGCCATCCCTTTTCATACCTGCGTGGTGGCATTATGTGGCCTCTTATCGTATCGCTAGACGTCCCTGAGTGGGACTTGAGACATAGATACAGGGTTTTACGGAAGAGCAAAGCCGTAAGTCTTACGTACGTACAGTAAACCCACTTGAATGTAAAGCACTTGAGTGCTTCTCATGATATACCTACATGAAACTTTCCATCAAATGACAAGCAATGCATTGACAAATACAATCACAGTGACCAAGTAAAGTATTTTTGGTCCAAAAATAATTTTGTATTGTTTTGGTTTTATATCCGGTACCTATATCGAAACCGCTTGCTACGTATATTATAGTCTATACTTTTAGGCATTTAAAAAAATGTATACAAAACAACCACGTGATATAGTTCGTCAGCCAATAGAAGCAGACAGTGTTCTGCTTCTATTGGATAACGTCAAAGTCGTCGTACGTCAAAGTTCGATAAAACAGTTTTAATTGGCTGTTTAACAATGTCACGTGGTTTGGAATGTTTACTTTTTTTTAAATACCTAAAAGTATAGGCTATAGGTCAGGTTACACTTGTGACTACATAAAAAATAAATCAACTGAGACGGGAAACAACTTTTTGGGAAATGATACATTTTGTTCAAAAATATTTTTGCCAAACGGAGTAGACTCCAAAGTTTCTAAGTAAGATGACTGCACGAGTTTTATGTACCTAGAAGTCAATTTAGTGCCGGTGATACGCCGGCGTGACAAATTACTAACATACAAGTTATAACTAGAAGAAGAAAATGTGTTTATTTATTTTGTTAAAGTTTTGTGCAAGTGCAATAAAGTGCATGTGTAGTTTTAAGACTTTGAAGTACAGTCACCGTCATAAATAAGTGATGATTTCTGTACCTTGTCGCTTTTAATCGTTTGACAATTTCGTATGACATTTCAAACACGACGTTAAAGTGGCAAGGTTCATAAATGATAACTTATTTATGCCGGTGACTGTACAACAGTGGGAATACCGATGTTTTCCTAAAGTGCATTTAGTTAATGAGTAAAATTAACAACGGTTACTTTTCCATTACGTCACAGCAATAGGGTATTTGACAAGAGTAAAATTCAATTGTTTTTTCATTAACAACAGCTATAAACATTATAAAAATACTAGGAAAATATCAATCATTTATTCATGTTTGCTATTTTAAGATTTTTAAATTCGTATAATCCAACAATAAGGACGCTGTTTGATTGTGACGTCACAAGATAGTAATCCCTATAAATTCCATAGTAACGGAGCGTTTTTGATGTTTCATAAAAAAAAGCTGATTTGACTTTAGTCCAATACCGTATTAGTCATACATACATTTATATGTACTGTCCTCATACGCCAATAGGCTGTATCTCTCAATCAATAACCGAAGCAGTAATCCGCACTCGTTTGTAAAGTGGTAACATTTACTACTGGAGTTTTGTTTGATGGTTCCTCTATACCAGTGATTCCCAAAGTGGTCCAGGTGGACCCCCAGGGGCCCACGGGAGACTCGACGGGGGTCTACCTTGGGCGTGACAAAAACTGGGGGTCCACAATCGTAAGTGGGGATGCATGAAAATTCATTTGGTTTCGATAGTGAAGTAAAATGTTGGCTTGATTTATCCTATCAATATAGATAAGGCAGGTAATATTTTAAGAAGTTCAGCGACTGTTACTTGTAAATATTTGCATATTCCATATTCAGTACAACACGTAGTCGACTTTATTATTACATAATTAGCCCTATCAAGCAATCAATTCTAACCTTTATTTTTCGAAAACTGTTAATTCGTCGTTGAAACTCAGCCACAACGCAAGTTTCTATAGATAGATCTAATCTTCACTTTTTTTTTCGATATTTAGAAATTGGTTGTAATGTAATGTAGCTGCCACATTAATGTAGGGGTCCACGGGATCCAGCAAAATTTTGAAAGTCAAGTGGTCTATGAAACAAAAGAGTTTGGGAACCTCTGCTCTATACGTTGAAACATCATGGGAGAGGGTAAAAGACACAACAACCTAGAGCGAGCAACATACTGTATCTCACTCTTACGCATTACTCCGTCCCTACCCTACGCTGGCCGGGCCATCGTGTAGAGCAGCCATGAGTTGAGATGGCACTATTTGAGTCATTAAACTTCAACCTCGGATATGTTCTTGTTTGGTATACGAATTTAAAACTTAATTTGTTTGTTAAACAGCGCAAAATCCGTTGTCACTCAGGCTTAGCGACTCATTTGTTTTATTAGTATAGTTAATTGTCGTGACGTAATGGAAAAGTTACAGTTGCTTTTTTGAGTCCATAATTATGTTTTTTTTTTAAACGCTAACACACCAATAGCATTCAACAAATTAAACATGCTTAGAGTAGAAAAAAATATCCAAACAATTTAGCTAGATAGAACTAGCATAGCCTCCTGAGGTTCCTTGAACTACTAGTAGTACATAATACGACCAATGGAATAAAGATCTAGTACCAAAGTAGTAAAGTGGAATTTCTTTTGTTTGTATGACTAACAATCAAATTAGAAAATTGCCTTTATTTAATTGGCAATAGATCCATATTCCACTGACAAATTTCGTTGTTGCTAAGGAGGATAAACTAGATTGTAACAGACTGGTCACTGATTAGTTTCAACATGAAACGGGACGCTTCATTGCTTCTTCCTGTTCTTAACTATCTTTGCAAAATTCCCACAGAAATGCTATGATAGGTACTTGACATGTTATGTTGTGCTATTTACGCATTTGATAGAACTTTTAAGATAATACTTAAGTTGAGATTTGTACCTGAATAATAAGATCTTGCCTATTCATATTCAACAAGTTACATTACACAATTCTTTTTATATATTTCTTTGGAAACTAAATTTCAAAATAACCAAAAAAAAAAACTAAGTCAGTCTGGATAGTCTTAGGTCCTCAAATATAAATCCAATAACAAAATTATAGGTATTAAAAAAAACGGTTAAGTGCGAGTAGGACTCGCGCATTGAGGGTTCCGTATTCAAGATAATGTTGTTGGATGGATCAAAAATAAAATTAATTAACAAAATCTAGATTAAATTTTCATTTACAGTTTTTAGTGGAACTAGATATTTTTCCAGCACAAACATTGTAGTGTTGGTGTTAGATTATGTTGAGTATTCTATTATTTTCTTATCAATAAGTACATCTGGGTCATTGAGAAACACTTATTAGATAGCCAGAACTTGTATACTTAACTATTTTGTGCATCGAGAGTGCAACATTACTGCATACATTTTATTTTTAACCCCCAATGCGAAAGAGGGGGGTTATTAGTTTGACGGTGTATCTATGTATCTGTCTGTGGCATCGTAGCTCCTAAACGGATGGACTGATTTAGATGTGTTCTTTTTTATTTGAAAGCCAATTTTCTATCTATCTATAAGTTATTCACACTTATTTTCAATTTATTTATTTATTGTATAACAGATGTAGGTAACAAATGTTGAAATAGATAAAAAGTGACAACAGAATTATGACATGTATTTTCAGAGTTATAAACTCTAAAACCGCAAAACTGATTTTGATCCGACATAAACAAAATGCACCTGAATTCGTTCAGCCATGCTACATGAGTGCATAACTTGTAATGCCATGGACAGATTGACAGGAAAAAAATGTATAACCTCGTGAGGGGACTTTGAATCTACCGTTAAGCCAACAAGGTGCAGAGAGGAAACGCTGCGAGTGTCTTAGCCTCGATGCCTCACATGAGTTCAATGGAGGGGCTTGATTTGTTTTAATTTATTTTTATTAGTAGTTAATTGAATATTGGTATTTATAAAATATATGAAATATAATAAATAGAAAATAAAGTTCATTTATGTTTGTTAAATAATACCATTTTCAGTATATAAAGATAGAAAAATAAACCTTATTGTTATAGCAACACAGTTCACATTAAATTGCCTTGATTATATACATCCCATTGCACACTGAGCTTTACAAGGATAACACACCCCTTTGTGTCCAAGGTATAAAAAAATGAATTTTAATATAATACATTACATCTACACCAGCTTGTATTTTGTAACATCTCTTCTTTGTAAGGTTGTTTGGAAGAGATTGCTATTTAGCGATAAGACCATGTGTTGATTGACTGTTTCTTTTTATCCTTTGCTTGGTGTATGTGTTGATTAATAAAGTGTTTTGTATTGTATTGTATTGTATTGTATTACGTGGGTGAAGTGACTTGTAGGTCCAGTCCAATCAGACCCATTTAATTCATATATTTTATAGCATTCTTTTTTTTTTGTAATATAAAAGTCAAATATTTTTTCAAACTATACTATTATTAGGAAATTAATACAGTGTAGAAAGGGTACAATTGAAGTGAAATATAGCATTATTTTATGAAGTTTGTGCCAGTAAAAGTTTTTGAACTAGGTTCTTATCAGTTACCACATGATAATCTTATCAGAAGATGAGATTAAAGGAAATGATTAATGAAAGATGTATTTATTGGTGTTCACAATCCAACAGTCTCTTTCACGTTGAATATGCACCAACTTGTTATTACTTTCCGTTGATATATTACCACAACCGAATCAAGCTTGACAGATGTTAAAAACTAAAAATAATTCCAAACAAATATGTCAAAATAACCTACCAATATTATTTAAATGAAGCTCTTCAGCCTGGAATATGAAGCGTGCCTCGGTCACATCTCTCTGAACAGGGTAAAACACAACAGACACAGTGCGGTAGCTCTGAAACCTATATACATCGGTGGCTACTTGCCTAGTCACCAAACGGTAATCATTCAATATCACTGTGCGTGTTTTCGTCAATTTATCAACTATCTCCCTTCTCTTTGCTTCATCATCTTCGTCCTCATCTTGGCATGCTATATTACATACAAAAAGTATTAACAAACACAAACTGACTTTCATGTTATCGCCTACCTGCGAACTGATTAAAACACACACTCTACACCGGATTTGTATTGAACTGTGATATCTTGTTTGTTATCTACGAATAACAATTGATTGTTTCTGAATGTTTATCAGTTACAACGACCGAAACGACGCGAGAGACCCACTAGAGGTTTCGGCCTCATCAACTCCACAGATTATCTGGCACCTATGTCTAAACAACTCGACCCACTCGCAACCAACCGCCCGTCATCCGTCACTGTCATTTATGCAGTTGTCATAAATGTTACCAGTCTAGTAAAATATTCACAATAATAGTGAATCAAGCAAAAGTGGTTAACAATCACTTAAAAAGAATAAGCCTGATAAATAACAAAAAACATAACGTCCAAGTGCTCCGTCAACAGCCAATCATATTTGAATTATTAAACTTTCAGAACTATTGGACAGCAAATGGCTTTTTTGTACTGGCAACAATATAAACGTTCGGGAATAAATACAATATTATCGTAAGGGCCAAATTCACGATGAAGTAAGTTAATAAGTTTATTTCTAATTTATTCTGTAAGATTTAAGTACAATATTTAAATTATTATATATTTCAAAATAGTCCTAAAATAGACATAATTACAAGTTAGTACTTACCTTTTTTCTAATGGTATTGACATTTTGCTATAGGTTATTTCTGGACGAGTAAATGACAACCCGTCCGAATTAAGTACGTGTCTACGAAGCATAGTAGTTCTCTCTTTTTTTACCAAAACTTAGATGCATTATTCTTTTCTTAGTAGTTCAGATAGGTTCAATGTAATTGAATAGCATTGGAGATTTGATAAAGAGTTGCCAGAAATTAATGTTTTCCCTATAAACAAGGTGTTTGGTTTAAGAGCAATGATTTGAAAAATCACCAGATATTTTCATATTAATTTTAGATCCTTTTATTTACAACTGCAGACACAAAGTTGTAACAGATTACCGGTATTTCAAAACATGTATATATATATAAACATGTATATATTTCATTATTTAAGTAGAAACCAAGAAATATTTTTAGTTTCTATTCTATCTTCTATCTATTTAATTTACCTGTTTTTTTGACCTTTGGCCCTATTTTGAAAACAGAAGTTCGAACTTAAGTTAGCTCTATCTCTTTCTCTCGATTTAGTCTGGAATGACGAGTGACAGGGATGGAGCTAACGTAACTTCGAACTTCGTTTTTAGAAGTAGGGCCTCTTGAATTTAGTTAAAACCCAAAAAAAACTTGCGTGTCATGTGCAATCTACAACCTACCTACCTACCTAGATACAGTATCTTTTAAGCTACATTTGACAGTTTAAATATTTTAATGTTTGCTTCTTTGTACATTTATAAAGTAACTGTTTTTAATTAAAGTCACTCTTGCAATTAGGTACATAATTTTACAAGAGGCGGTTGTTTTATTCACATATTTTGTCGACAGCTATAAAGTCACCATAAGTCGTCATATAATGTTAACTGAAAGAGATCCCTAAAATGGATAAGTTCGCCTTTGTACATACCTTTTGTTTTTTTGTTTCTTTTTTTGATGTGTTATTTTCTGTTGGTGCAATAAAGAGTTTACATACATACATAAATAGACATGTTGAACAACTTGTACATACCTACGTACATTACGTACATGTCATTCACAGGCAAACGCATTACTGCGTTCCATAGGCAGGCACATAATGATGATCATCGTAAAAATAACAATGTAGTATAAAACTTATAAAACTTTTCTTTGCTTTTTTATAACTTTAGAGAGGAGCTTTCAGCTGGCAATTGCTCTGGAGAAAAGGAAAGCAGGAAGGAAGGAAGGAAGGAAGTAGGAAGGAATTGATTCTTTACAGACTGTCAAGAAAGTCATAATATGAAAATGATTTTATAATTGATTCAAAGAGCTAAATTACAGTATAAATTAGCATTATAAAACTCAGCCATGTAGTTTACACAACCACTTAGTCTGTTTACTGTATTTTTATTATTTATTTATTTATTTATTTATTTACTTACGTTAAGGAAATCCAACAGCTGTACAATAATTATGCTATTTTATACTGTAAATTAGCTCTTTGGTTCAAATATGAATAAAACCATTTTCATATCATGACGTTCTTGACAGATTAAACAAAATTTAATTTACTTTAAGTTAAGTTTGATCAACCTTTCGAAAATCGGGAGTTATGTCAGCGACTTATAGCATTGCTCAGGGAGGTTTTGTAAATTGATATGGTATCACGAAAATCTTTTTGCTAGGCGGCAGTTTCTGCGCGCGCATGTTCCCAACCCCGTGAAATTTCGAAGTTTGTTATAAAATAATGGCTTCGAGTGTGAAGCAGGCAGAAGTTAACGGCGGGTCTTTGGCTTGTCCTATCGGCAGGCCGTGTACGAAGAAATCTAAAATGACCAACAATAATAAAGTGACTGTTGTATTGGGTGCTCAGTGGGGCGACGAGGGAAAAGGAAAATTGGTGGACCTGCTAGCCGTCAACTCTGACATCGTGTGTCGTTGCCAGGTTAGTTTCTGCCGGAATAGAATCATAGAAACATCTATTTACTATTTCTCTCAGCAATAGCGACATACTTCTTGAGATATTCTAGACATACACCTTCATGTAAAAACATTTGTCCGTAAATGGATACAGTTGAGGTTATACCACAAGTAAAGTTTCATCATTACAGTTCATTGATTTTACTGTTTCATAAGATCGTGCTCGGCTATTATAATATACCGGGCTCCAAGTACGTTTTTTTATCTGAATCTTACTACTGGCACGGCGCCAGCATGTTTGAAAACAATTCTGGTTGATACAATGTTTTTGTACGAAGTCACGGGACTTGCCAAATGTTCTGGCGGGAATTGTTGACGCTGGTTGTTTCGATGTTACTTGAGCATTAGGCATTATTATTACATAACGTTGCATGATTTTGGGAAAGTTTTCTTAGTTATTACTCGTCATATGTGATGAATGAATGTGTCGTCGATTGGTTTACACTTGTAACGTAAGACCTTGTGGCGGCGCTAATTGTGGAGATTTGCCAAGGTCTGGGCCATTTATTGTCATGGTTATGCTATTGATGACTTTGTGAATCCACATATTTTTTTAATCTAGGGCTCTGTCTAAATTTAAGTAGTGGTTATTTTGGAAATAGAGGTGTTATTCCTGGGTAGTATGTTTAAGTTGCTCTTTGTTAGTTTGTATTTTCATTTTATTTGGATGCTGGGTGCAGACAGCCAGGACAGAAGAGATATTTAATGTCTTTTATTCCCATTGTACATATACACAAATGTAAATTTATTTTTAACTTAACTTTATTATGTTAGTTACATAAAAAAAACTTTAATAAACTTTTGAAACAAATTAATTAACTTTTTGGTACCAAGTTATCTTTGTCATCTAGTTCTGACCTAATATTAAAGTTTCAGTTCCCAGGCTTGCTAGGTAGTTAATTTTAAATTAATAGTAAAAAAGATGAAAGGCAGCTCATTAAAACGTAGTAATAAGTAGGTTGTTCTTTTACGTAGCAACAATTTAAGTAAACTGTAACATTATTAGTAACAACTAGTTTATCTGGTGTCAAATTAGTCATTAACATGACCTGCTGTAGATAAGATACTAGGTAATAGGTTTGTGTGACTGATTCCTTAATTGAGTTTAATAGAGTTTAATGATCTTTACATTAATATAATAGAATAAATTTTAAATGTGAAGAAAATACCCACAGGGTTTTGAGTAAATTTAATATTCTTGTTAAAATGGGCCCTCGGGCCCCCCAGGCAATGCGATTTATACAGCTCCTTTACCCCCTTACCTCTCCTTTCTTACTTCCTCAAATAGTTAGGTACGGTTGGCCAAGAAAGTGGTCTACCAGTTATGACAAAAGTTTCTGTGACATCTAATTATCGCTAAGGTTGACACTTGTCACTGTCATAATATTATAGCTAGGAAAAATCAAACTTGTTGTATCATGACGTGCAAATGAACTTCAACTTGTGGTACACCACATTTTTGACCGCCTGTACCTACAATCTACACCGCCATATGCATAATCTGCCCCTTTATTTCACCACCTTGTGATTTACACGTGACCTGTGATATTTTGGTACACATTGCAAGGTAACACGCTGATACTTGACTGGGTTTCATGTAAACTGCGCCATGTACACTAAAATGTCACCTACCACATGTCATTGTCATCCCACTACTAGACAACACACATACTTTTACATAATCATGGAAAAACAAATCAATTTAGAACCTTTTTATTCAAACACATAACACAAGCTAAATAAGTCACCAGAGAAAAAAATAAAAAAAAACATTTCCGCAAGATGACACTACTGCTGAGAAGAAACTCAACAGTCTTTTTTTAAATATTGCTTCTGAGTGATACCTACTAATTATATTTGATTTTTATCTTTTCTTTTTTTGTCTTACTGTTAATAAGGGGCTTAGTATGTTTAAGCTATAGTATATTGGTAGCAATTGACATCTAAATGACCTTGTATGCGTGACTCATTGTATTTAACAACACCTACACATGTGATTTATTCTGTGATTGCAGAATCTGTACCAAAATATCTTCTGCCAACCAGGTTTACAGAATTAATAAACTTTTCAATTCAAATCATTCCGGTGTCCCAAAATGCGACTGTGTCAGGTCTAAGGACAACAGGATAAACTGACTATATCTTCTTTACATAGTATGAAATAAATTCGCTTTCCTGTCATCTGTCTCTCTGCCCTCTGTACGCTTAGATGTTTTGAATAATGCAAGGGATTTAAATGCAGTGTTTAATTGTTTATCAATAGATAATTAGATAAAGTGATTAAAGACAAAGGTTTTTAAGTGGTGTTACAGAAAACTCATATAAACCGAAGCGAAGCGAGAACGTGTCCCTAATGATCAATAAAATAAGATAAGATGTAGTCATACAGCAGAATAAGACAAATCAATAGTGAGATCATCGACAGTCCATCAACCGTTTCGATCATCGACAGTTTTGTTAGTCAACGTTGTTTAAACGGATTGCTACTCTTGCTAGATCGAATTTGTACTCAACTCCAGGGAAAATCCAATTTGGTAGACGAATTTAGCAGAACAGATTGCATTAAAAATAACAGTGTAAGTACCTGACACTACGTCGGCCAAGGTCGGTTATTAACTTGAATCCTAGACTCGTAAACATCTTGTTATTAATAAAAATTGCAGAAGTTGATTTCTTCATTCATCTTAGTTTAAAGTTCTAGAGCAAGAAACACAACTTTCATGTCTCAGTTTAACTTGAGTTAACCCATTATCGCCCAAAATTAAACTGAATATTTTTTTTTGTTTTTATTGCAACAATAGTAACCAATAACTTACGAACTAATCATATTTATTAAGAAAATCCAAAATGAAATGAGATCTTTTTTGTGCTATAACTAGCTTTATTAACATCTAATTCGATTTTCTTAATGCATAATTCATGTGGCATATAAATTAAGAGACATGACCATAATGAGCAATGATATAAATTGAGACCAGAAAAACCACTGAAATCTCACTTTTATTAGCTGTACCCGTGCGAGTACAGTGGGCGATAAAGGGTTAAAGTAGGTTGACGGTACGAAAGATGGACACTTAGCTTACAGGCACCAGTAATGGACACTTCACTCTTAATTCAAATTTCATACGGTCCTAAATTGATTGTTGCAAAACAAGTGAATAACCATTCTGTAAAATAAGAATAAAGTATCCATCATTGGTCCCAGTACTCCCAGTCCATTACTGGTTCCGTCACCCTAAGATAGCAGTCAACTGCAGCAATTTTTATTGCTAGTTTACACCGTGATTAAGTTTGCTCTACATTTTCCGATATGTTGATCTAAACCCTCATTTATCTTATCATGCACATGTTGTCACTGAAGATGCATTACACTCGAAATGATAACATTGCAAATTGCTGTGTTCTCCACTTCAGATTGGCTATCACTTACTTATCAAAAATTTCAGGAACAACCTTGGTAAAAATAAAAACCTTGTGCCAAATAAAAGATCATCGAAAAAAACATCTGTGTGTCTAAAAACGAAATACCTACGAGGAAATTTAACAGTCTGTCAACAGTCAAGCTCATCAATGTCTAGTAGGGAACCTCTAAAATTCCGAATTACTTTTTTCCGAATATTCATTTGTCCGAAGTTTCATTTATCCGAAAGCTACTCATATGTTACGTTGGAGCTATTTTAGATTAAATGCGTAATTTAATTGTCATACGTAGGTTACTTTAGAATTAAGACTGCGCCGAGCGTACGCCGGATGTAAAGTGGCGCCCTCATTACTATTATATTGTGTTTTGTAATAAACTAAAGTATTTTCTTAAAATTGGACGGTAGGTTTTTGTACTACAAATGAAAACACAACTTATAAGGTATATCACATAGTTTAATAACAATTCACATTCGAGTTATCAACTTAACGGAAAAAAGTGGCCACCTTTTCCCGTTAAGCTGACTACTCAAAGGGTAATTGTTATTAAAGTTTGTTACGTATTCCATAAATTGTGTTTTTACTTGCGCTACAAAAACGTATCGTCTGATTGCAAGGAAATTCTTTAGTTAATTAGAAAACACAATTATAGTCATGAGGGCGCCACTGGACGCTCGACGTTTGCTCGGTGCAGTCTTAATTAATGCGATGACAAAAAGTTAAGTTCTATCAAAATATTGCGTTCGGAATTATGACAATTCGGTATTTTGATCAATTCGGAATTATGACTTCCGAATTATGTAGTGCCCGGTCTTGTTAGCTTTTAAGAAAGACGTGCAATTTAATTTCTTCCTTTCGTCTTTGTCTTCATATAGATCAGAGCTGTGGTTTTATTTCCATAATATGAGTATGATGCTACAAATTGTATTATAATTTCCTTTATCCAACAGTCCAAGGACAGATGAGAACTGTTTCTCATTAACTATGTACTGGCCATTATGAGTCATTGTTGAATGAGGCTATCTATTTAGTAATTGTTGCTGCAGTTATTTCCAGCTTTGAATCTTATCCTGTTTGTGCAAATTGGCATTCTCTCAAATATCCCGGTGTTCCCCACTACAGGAAAAGATGCAATTAGTTTTGATTAAAGTCCTGGGGTGTTATTCTCTCAAAAACAACGGACGGTCGGACGAACTAGCGAAATCGCAGCGGCGAGTTTAAGTTGTCCCGTCAGAGCGAACAAAACACATTTTAGCGAGTGCATTTTCAATTAAGCAGCTTTATTTATACGTTCGATCCATCGGCAGAAACCATGCTGCTAAACTGAAAATGCACGCGAAAAAAAATATGTTTTGTTCGCACTGACGACGGGACTACTTAAACTCGCCGCTTGGACATTCACTCGTTCGTCCGTCCGACCGTCGTTGTTGAGAGAATCACTACCCTGAAAGTTCCTAGATAATGGGATACTTATGATTTACCAGAATTAAGTTTAACAATAACATAGGTAGGTACTATAAGCCCAATGGAACTCTGACCTACCATAGAACGGTGTCACACTGACATTATAAAACAATTCGGTTGATACTTCCTAGGAGTTGAATCATAACGACACTGTGACACAGTTCTATGGTGGGTCAGGATTATATTAAAGGTTGATAGTACATAATGTTAACTGTACTATGTAACTGAATCTCGCAGAAATCATAAGATGTTGCATTTCAATGACTTTTTATTACCCTTCCTACTATTATTTTTTTACCTCTAATGAAGTTCAGTTCCCTTACCATGAGTTACAATATACAATTACTGTACTCGCTAGCGAGTCGAATGCTCTGTCTCTCACAGTATTTTTATAGAGGCACAGTCATTCGACTCGCTAGCATAATCATGGTAAGGGCATTGTAGGTATTAATTAATTTTGGTTTAAGTTGATAAAAAGTATTTTTTTTAATCAAACGTGTCGATCGGATTTGGATTATTAGGACTTAGAACGGATATTTGGATTAAATTCTTAATTATTTTCTTATCTTATAAAAAACATATATCAAGAAAGTACGATTTTCAGCTTTACAGATATACTTACCGATTTCCATATTTTTTTAATGATCCTTGATGATACTACCTTCTTATAATCATAACTTTTGTATTATTTATGTATTCTCTTATGAAATGACGTTACAATAATGTTGTATTGTCCACAACACGATTGCTGAATCTATAAACTGCACATACCTACCTACCTATACTTAACTTTGTTTCTCGGGGACTTCCCCTAGTAAGTGTATACAGTTTAGTTACCTATAGGTACCTATGTAGGTCAAAATAATAGATATGTGCATGATTTGCAATTGTACATTGCATACCTACCTACCTACTGTGTCTATGACTGGGTTATGCACTTAAGTTTAGTAAAATTGCTTACTTGCCCGAGTGTCAATTGCTTCATAGAATGGTATTATTTGAAATGTGATTGTAAACCATCACCTTTAGAACTCCAAAGACGGCAATTCACGTCGGTTGATTTTTGTGCCGCGGACGCTAGACTGTCAACGAGTTGTAGCTTTAATTTTGTGGCGGCATAGGACGTCCGCCGCGTGCCGTGGCGTCGTGAGCACGTAAATGTGCAGTCGACCGTGGCGTTTAATAGGTTGCTAAAATGTATTTTTTAGGGTCCCGTAGCCAAATATCAAAAATTTCGTCACGTCCCCCCTTTTTTAACCCCCGACAAAAAAAGAGTGGTTTTATTGCCACCGACCCGCCATTTTGCATGAAAATCAGAGCCAAAAAGAAAATCAGAATGAAAGTGTTAAAGTGTGTAGTGTACCTGTGGGTCTGTCTGTGCCATCGTAGCTCCTAAAGGTCCCAGTTTAAAAAAAATGAAAACTTGTTCAATCTGAATGGTTCTTAGTTAGGTTTCATCAAAATCGGTTCGGCCGTCATTAACTCTGAAGGGGTCGCTTATACATATATCGGAGCACTTTAATAATAAATTTTCACAGTTATTGATCTTTTTTGTTTGTCTTTATACCATAAAATTGTGCCCCTCTCTCCCCTGTCTAACTTTCCAACACAGTAAGCGTATTTTGAAAATATTTATTAGGTAGGTACCTACATAGTATAAAACAGTCGCTTCCTGCCGTCTGTGGGGTTATTATGACATAACTTTGCAGTTCAGTTTACGCTGACAGAAAAGGACAGAGCTATACAAGTGCTATAGCGCTGTCCTTTACGCTCACCGTAAAATAAACTGCTTAGCCATGTTTATAATAACAATAAATAGATTGATTCAAAAGGAAGGTTCTTATGTAAAATAAATTCTGGATTAGGTACGGGTATTACAAAATACTCACATATTGTAAACCTAAGCGAAGCGAGAGCGGATGGCGGTAGCTAGTAAGTAATTTGTATAATTATGGTGAACTG
This sequence comes from Acleris laterana, assembly GCA_963966035.1. Lineage (NCBI taxonomy): Eukaryota > Metazoa > Arthropoda > Insecta > Lepidoptera > Tortricidae > Acleris > Acleris laterana. The sequence goes on from OZ014456.1 coordinate 12,792,177, forward strand.
CCAGCTCACTTACACTTTACCTATCGAGGTACCTACTTTCTCACTTTATGCAATGCCAATAAACAGCTCGCGATTGGGCAATAGCTGCCGATAGGGCAGATATCTGACACAATGTTTATTTGTTTGTAAGAGTGCAATAGTTTCTCAAGGTCGTATGTTATTGCAACCTTGCAGTAATAATAATAGAAATCTCTTATAACACTCTAATAAGCTACTAAACGAGGTCTCAACTTTCAATTGTGTCAATTTAAAATGTTGCAACTTAATATACCTAATTAAATGGAATACGCCAATACAATAATAAAATAATAATAAATAAATATCAGTGGACAATGTCACACCAATTGACCTAGTTCCAAACTAAGCTCAAAGCTTGTATTATGGGTACTAGACAACGATATAAATACTTATATAGAGAAATATACAGGGTGTTTGGTACATGGATGGACATACGTATATAGGAGATAGCTGTTACCATCTGCTACGCGGTTCGCCACAAAAAAATTGCCTGGGCCCTATCATTTTTTTTTTTTAATTTTTGAATTTTTTTCGAAAATATTCCGTTTTCAAGATTTAAAACTACAATAACTTTTTTAAAAATGATAAAAGGGGCAACAATTTTATTTTATTTCTATCTTGACTGATCGTAAAATCTTACAAATTTAATATTTGGTGCACACGATAGCTAAAAAAATAAATACGAGCCCTCAAACCTCAAAAATAGGTTAAAAAAATAATTAAACGCCAACTTTGCATTGCATTTAAAAAAAACTAAAAACGATCGACTAGTTCTAATTACTCAAAAACATCTTCAGTTAATACGCTTTCGATTGGTATACAATAATTGCAATTTGTTTAAAAGCAGCTGGAGTTATTCGTCAACTTTAACTAAGGGGACAGTTTTTTATGAAACTACTTTTGAGGAAAGTACAAAGGAATGTACTGTACCGGGGTTGATAAGTATTTTTCTCAAAAATGTCCGTAAAAGTTGACATTACTATCTTCTTTGGACGCGAAGTACATGGTTTACGGACAGTTCTCAAATTAAAAAAAAAAACATTGCGGGCATGTGTAGCGAGCCCACAATGTTGCATACAAATTTCATTTTTGTTCAAAAGGGCCATAATAAATTGAGGGCACAAGTCTTACATTTATTCGAAACATTACCTGTGTCTGGAATAGCTTGTGGGCTCGCTACACATGCCCGCAATGTTTTTTTATATAATTTGAGAACTGTCCGTAAACCATGTACTTCGCGTCCAAAGAAGATAGTAATGTCAACTTTTACGGACATTTTTGAGAAAAATACTTATCAACCCCGGTACAGTACATTCCTTTGTACTTTCCTCAAAAGTAGTTTCATAAAAAACTGTCCCCTTAGTTAAAGTTGACGAATAACTCCAGCTGCTTTTAAACAAATTGCAATTATTGTATACCAATCGAAAGCGTATTAACTGAAGATGTTTTTGAGTAATTAGAACTAGTCGATCGTTTTTAGTTTTTTTTTAAATGCAATGCAAAGTTGGCGTTTAATTATTTTTTTAACCTATTTTTGAGGTTTGAGGGCTCGTATTTATTTTTTTAGCTATCGTGTGCACCAAATATTAAATTTGTAAGATTTTACGATCAGTCAAGTTAGAAATAAAATAAAATTGTTGCCCCTTTTATCATTTTTAAAAAAGTTATTGAGGTTTTAAATCATGAAAACGGAATATTTTCGAAAAAAAATCAAAAATTAAAAAAATTAAAATGATAGGGCCCAGGCAATTTTTTTGTGGCGAACCGCGTAGCAGATGGTAACAGCTATCTCCTATATACGTATGTCCATCCATGTACCAAACACCCTGTATACTTAAATATATAGAAAACATCCATGACTCAGAAACAAATATTCGCGCTCATCACACTAATATCTGCCCTTACCGGGATTTGAACCCAGGACCGCTAGCTTCGTAGGCAGCGTCACTACCAACTAGGCCAGCGCGTCGTCATCACAATACAAGTAACACCACATAACTTACCTACTAAATAAAAAAAGGTGTTTGTATGTTCGTTCTTTATGTGTACCTAAACAATTGATCCGATTGTGATGAAAATTTTGTGAGATCTTCTGTGTGTGCTCGGGAGAGTTCCTCGACCGAAAAATTTATGAAAATGAACACTTGTTTGCAACGCATACATAAAAACCATCCGTGCAAAATTATCTCACTGATGATGAAAACTGCAATTAAATCCGTTGATTCGTTTGAAAGATCGTACTACGTACGCTACGTACGTTTGCGGGTGGTAGAACCCTTGTGCAAGGTCCGTCCGGATCGCTCCCACCATCTTATCCATTAACCATCTTATCCATTATCCATTAAAACAGCAGTGTTCGCAGTGTTGTGTTCCGGTTTGGGGATAAGACAGGGTAACAGGTCATTTTGGTACAAATGCCAAAATGCATAAAAGGTTGAGATGTAATTTTGTCAAAAAGTACAAAATGTTTGTGCCACCAGGTCATTTTGTCTAAATATTTTAAAGGCAAAATATGCTATGGACAACATTTCTTTTAGTCAAAATGTGCACTGCATAGAATTCATTACGGCTAAATTGTCAATTTGTCTGAAAGTTTTCAGGACAGAATACTCTGTGGCCAAAATGTACAAAACGAGATTGACTAAATGTGATCTAGTCGAAATGTTTTCTCGATAGAATTAATTACGGCTAAAGTGTCAGTTTGTCTGAAAGTTTTCAGGGCAGAATACTCTGTGGCCAAAATGTACAAGACGCAATTGACTAAATGTGCTCTACTTGAAATGTTTTCTCGATAGAATTCATTAGGGTTCCAGTGTCAATTTGACTGGAAGTTTTCAGGACGGAATACTCTGTGGCCAAAATGTACAAAACGCGATTAACTAAATTTAATGTGTTCTACCCAAAATGTTTTCACGATAAAATTCATTATGTTGTTTATTTATTTATATTTTTTTATTATGGGAATTCTCTACCCGTAGATATATTTAAAAAAATGTTAACCAATCAAATCAACACGTACTCGAGTAAAGTTCGGTCCATATGGCCGATTTCGTCAGCTTACTGACAAGGACGCAGCTATTCGGTCAAGAAGAGATAGCGTGTTTATCTCTCTTCTAACAGATAGTTACGTCCCTATCGGTTGGCTGAAGAAATCGGTCGTCTGGTCCTGCTTTTCATTTAACGACTTAAAAACATAACGAAATAAACCTACTCTTTTCCAACCTCTACAAAAATACTACCTAGTTAGAAAAAAAAAATTAGGTAAGTTAAAAAAAAGTTACTAAAATTATCCAGCTTGACATTTGCACATATTGACAACGGGACTTTTTAGACACCTTGGTTTCATGACATCAAATCATTATGTCATTTGTTCATTATGTCATGTTTACATTTATATACTTTTTGACCGTTGTACATTTTAACCCATTGAACATTCCGGCACTTGTACCAACATTACCCATTACCATTTTGTCGTTGTTACTTACAAGCATGTTGTCATTAATATACTTTTTGACTTTTGTACGATTTGACAAAGGGATTTTCGAACCCATTGAATATTTTGGGATCTTGACCATTTATCTTTTTGTACGTTTTGTCTCTCATACAATTAGGCTCATAAGTTTTTGTGACATTTAATTGTTTTGTCTTTTGTTCATTATAACATGTTTACATTTACATACATTTTGACCGTTGTACATTTTGATAATGAGACATTTTGAACCATTATACATTTAGACATTAGTACCAAAATGACCTGTTACCTAAGACAGCCGGTGAAATGACTAGCATAGAGGCATTCCATCTTAGTCCCCAGGGTTGGCAACGCATTTGCAGTCTTAGGATTGCATTGCAGTTTTGTGAATGCGAATGTCTATGGGTCACAGTTTCCACTTACCATCAGGTGGCCTGTGCTTGTACTTCTATAGATATGCCATAAAAAAAAAATTACATAGAGAAGAACAGACTGCGGTAAGCGACTTTTTTTATATTATGTGGAATTGTAAAAATGTTAGTAACATACATGAATATGACAGCATATAAATTTTGATTACTTAACTCACATTTTGGCAGATTTTATTCGTGAGGTTTAATACCGTACACGTATTTTCGCTAACTTCGCGTTCTACTTTGATGATTTAGTTAGGTAAACAACATTATGAATCACGATATTGTATTAAAACTCGCTTCTATAAGCAACGTCAGAGATACTCGACATTTAAATTTTTTTTAATTTTGAATCTTGGAATTGACGTCTTTAACAGATGATAAATCGAGTATGGAACAGCAAGAGCCGACATAGAACGATGTGGATTTAAAGAAGATGTAGTGACTAAGATCGAAAAGGGTATGCTATGATGGTTTGGTAATTTAGAAGGGATGGATGAAAGAAGAGTTACAAAAGAGATATCGCGAGCGAGAATGAGTGAAGTCGGTAGGGGACGTCCTAGATGGACGTACCGTACGTTATTTGCGATGTACTGAATAAGGGCCAAATCAAAAGCACCCGAAACTGACGTACGTGCATGAAAAGATTGATGATGACGATGGTGTTTTCTGCCTACCCCATTGGGAGACAGGCGTGATGGTACGCATGTATGTATGTAACTTAAACTATACTTTATGTAACGAGAAATACTGAAGCTCGGTAGAGCTCTTGCAATTGATTCATAAGGTTTAATTTAAAAAAAAACCCTCAGTCCACCGAGTCGCCGTCGTCCTCTAGTATAACATAAATAATATAATAACATATTGATTGTAATACATTCGGCATCTGTGTCACAACGTGACGTCGTTAAATTAAAACGTTTGTTTTTTGTCACGGTAAAAATCAAAGCGGAAAATTAATATATTCTTAACTATCCTGTGAGGCTCGACGCAAAAACGTTGGGAATCCCTGCCCTAAAAGACTACAAAAAACCATATTTTATCCAAAACCCAGGCGTTATAATGGCGGAAATTAGCAAGAAGCAAGCTATTAACTCTTATTTAGTACACGTGGCTCGCTAGTTTGTTTATTCTGATATCTGGAACCATCCGCTTCACTGTAGTTTTCGTTGATAAGGTGCCGTCGAGTCAAGGCGGACTAGCATGGCATGTAATGGTGGCACTATTATACTTGGTCGTGCGTAATGACTAATGAATTGCATAAAAACGAATGTACTTATTATCATTTTGCATAACACAAATTCCGTAATAATGATCTGTATGATAATGATAAACCATTGGTTATAATTATTATGCATAACAATTAAATCCCTACACATAGCGATTAAATACGCGAATACACAACGCGAAGTGGAGTAGGTACTAGTACCTGGGTTCGATTCCCGGTATGAACAAATTGAATTCATAGTTCACTAATGAACTATGTCAAAGTGACGTTTTAATTAATTTCTTAAGAAATCTCTTCTGATTTTAATCATTACGTCACTTTGACATAGCATAGTACCCTTAGATTCAAATTGGTTGACTGTACCTACCATCAGGTGATTCAGCAGGCCACCTTGCTTGCTCTCTCATGATAGTATCTTGACGAGAAACACCTATCGTAACGATTACTAGATGATAACGATAACATGATGACGATGATGTCATTGCTATGTTGACTACAAGCACTTAGAAATTCTATAAAATGTCGACTCTTAAGGGTGTCGCGGGCTCTGAAAGATAAACAACTAATCGCTGGCAAAGCATTACGTCATGCATTTATCAATGGTTAACACAAACGTTTGTTACTCACGTTATCGTGTATGGAATAATGCATATGGGAATTCCATCATGGGATATAGTCGACTGGGAGACGACGGACGGACGGACAGACCTAATAAGCTCCTGTTGTTGGCACCCTCAGGGTCCCGAACCTTAGGGTTCATTTTTCATATCGTAATATATGCTGGTGCGACAGCTTCGATTTCATTTACGCTATCGGTTATTGGTCCAAATCCCTTTGCCTCGAACGTGTAAATTAATACTTGTACAGTAAATGGGATGGGAATGAACTTCGTATGCTTTGCAGTAGCCTATCGTGTTTTTAAGATTGCTTTACATAAGTATTGAAGAGTCAACTGTCATAATTCTTGCCGTTGATTCTAGACGTTTACGTTTACGTCACCAAATACGTATTACATGCACGATATGGATAATTGTTGGACCAATTCCACATCTGTGTTGATTGACGAAAGACCTTCAAGATGCGTCACGCTACAGACTGAACCGGCTGACTTAAAAAGTTAAAAGACATCTGTTCTGCTTCTCTGATCTTTAGCTAGTAGGTACTAGAGACCCCGCGTGGGTTGCATGTTCTAAATCAATTCTTTTTCCCTTAATGGAGAACAAACAGAGTAACTTATTCTAAATCTAATTCGCTCAAGCTGCTCAAGACAGTTGGAAATGTCTATAGTTTAGAGTGACTTGGTCAGGTACGCTGCGTCTACTTTCTATCGTTGTATCCCACAGTAACAGTAAGAAAGAATATAGAAATAGAAAAGATGAAGTTATTTTACCTGTTATTCTCCTACGTACAGCTCGTAACACGTTAGTTTAAACTATTACGAGAGATATATTGTGTTTGGCGTAAATCAGGTTCCAAACTACCGAACCGATGCATATTGACACTCTCCATTAGTATATTTCCGTCTATTTCAGGGTGGCAACAATGCTGGCCACACAGTCGTCGTGGACGGCACGGAGTTCGACTTCCACCTGCTACCCAGCGGCATCATCAACCCGAAATGCACGTCGGTCATTGGTGAGTATTTTGGTTTTGCTTCCCTTTTACTCAGCTTTAGTATTACATGCCGTGCATCAGGCAGTTCTTCAACTTTTAAGTTTAGGGACCCTTTTGACACACGTATGATATTGTATAGAGACCCCAGAAAACATTTTTGAGGAGAATCAAATTGATACATTAAAACATTGTTCTTTAGATTGATATTCCGGTGGAGCCCCTGCAGACCCCCAGGGCTTCGCAGAGCACACTTTGAGAATAGCAGCCGTACATTATAGCCAGTCTTTTTGCCCGACTACGGCGAAGTAAAGGAAGGGTAATGATTTAAGATAGGTCTAAGAGGGCTGACGCCTGCTGTAAGGGGTCCCTAGCTGGAAGGGGCTCAAACCATTCCTTTGCGGGGTTACGTACGATTGCAACCGCCATTGGATTCTCGGTGCAGTCTTAACATGGAATAGGATTGGATTTTCCGGTTGATATCCTCGGAATCATTGTGTTTGCACTGTTGGGATAACACAGCCGGTGAAAATACTACCTATCGAGTCATCATAAGCCGCAGGATTGGCAAGCCCATGGCTCTCAGACCTCCAGCTCACTTACCTCAGGACCCACAGAGGGCCAACTCAAGATGCATAAAGGCTCAGTTTCATTGGTAGATAGCATGCATGCTTGTAGCAATCTGATTGTTTTAACATTTGAATACCGAGAGCTATTGCAGCGACGAAATCTATCACAGAAGCAAGCGGGCTATCACGCAATGAACCTATGCCTTTACGCTAAGTTAGCGATTTCCGAAAATCGATAAAATGTATAGGATTGACGTAATCTGATGGCCAGATCACGTCGACCGCTTATGTCAACAAACTCAAAACTAGCGCTGTGGGGTGATATTTCGGAGTTTTAACCACCGTCATTATTGTCTTCAAGATAAACTCAATAAATGTCTTGGTCTTTTAAATGGAATGGATACTACCCGCGGGTCCGTCGATTTTGACATGAAAATTTAGTGGTAATTATCATTATTTTCTTCATTAGAAGACAACAATGACGGCGATTGAAACGCCCGAATCTTCACCCAGTGTCTTCTACACCTAGCAGGAAGCCAGACTCTGGCCCGGGTCTGACCTTTTGCCACAGCTAAATCTTATAGTGTAAATTGTGGTTCAGAACACAATTGTAAGACTGTTTAGTTAGGCAATAAATCATTTTACTTTGTTTCTTTCTTCCAACTCCATACAAGTTCAGTTTGCCTTTTCAACGCCATAAAAAAATAACTTGGTTTAATTATCTTTGTCAAAATAAAAAACCAGTTGTTATTAAATCTGATAAGAAACTGGCGGCGTGCTTTGTTTACTACGCGGTTTTTCGATGTATTGTGCAATTGCGTGAAATAAATTTAGTGCAGGATTGCGTAAACAAGACATTTATACGATATTCACGTAAATAAGTGTGTCGCACTGTTTTCTATTAAGTCAGGGATCTGCATAATTTCACAATGGTATGCAACCAAAATGCTTAAATATGGAGATAACAGATAAAACTCGATAGAATGAAGTAAAGTTTCGCAAGAATGATTTGTATCTTTTCTTCCTTCCTGTACCCGTATATTATGGTCGCGTTTATCGCGGTTGATAAAGCATCCGTCACTCTCGCACTTACATACTGGTCAGAAAGTGACAGATTTTTTATCCACATCGATAAACACGACCATGATAGGCCCGCTGGAGAGAGATGCAAAAGATACCCGAGTCGTGACACAATTTTTTTTTTTTTTTACAATCTCACACCAATTGACCTAGTCCCAAACTAAGCTCTAGGCTTGTACTATGGGTACTAGACAACGATATAAATACTTATATAGAGAAATATATACTTAAATACATTAGAAAATATCCATGGCTCAGGAACAAATATTCGCGCTCATCACACAAATATCTGCCCTTACCGGGATTCGAACCCAGGACCGTTAGCTTCGTAGGCAGGGTCACAACCCACTAGGCCAGCGCGTCGTCTAAATTCAAGGTCATTTTTAAGGTTCCATACCCAAAAAGCGCTCATTCCCGAAATACCAGAATTTTAAAATACCGGATTCTCAATATACATGGATCTCAAAAAATAACATTTAAATTTCGGTATCGTTGATTATGCTTACCTAATATTTCGAAGCTGGTGATTTGGGAATCTGGTAAAGAGAGTAGTCTGGTATTTTGAAATTCTGGTATTTTGGGAATGAGCGCCAAAAAGCCAACCAAAGGACACTATTAAGTCTCCGTTGTTCGTCTGTCCGTTAGCTTTAGTCTGTCCGGTCTATAAAAAAAATCTTATTTTGAGCGTATTTTGTTCAATCTTTAAAAATAGCTGTATTTCTTGAACGTAATAGGTAAACACATGAAATTTCGAATTGAGAATGTTCTCGCTATAACATACATTAGCATTACATTACGTTCACGCCTTCATTCCCAGAGGGGGTAGGCAGAGCTAAAGAATGACAATTACGATGGTCGATGAGAGACAACTATAATGTTGATAATTCTGTAATCACATTTTGTACAAGTAGGCTAAGATGTTTACTAGTGTATTAGTGACAGGTTGCAAACCCATCGCCGAACAGTACTACAAGCCTTTATTCCTTTAGTCGCCCCTTACGACATCCACGGGAAGATACGGAGTGGAACTATTCTAACCCGGCAACCACACGGGACAAAAACAATAAAATGAGGGGGGGCATACAAGAATGGTACGGTTACTAGGTTCTATTCATTGTACGCATCTCATTCTTTATAGTGTTTGTATGTAACTAGCTAATTATGTATACAATTCTAGGAAGTCGATAAGGTAACCTTGTTCTAATTGACGTATCGATTTTAACTTTGCATACCTACTTAGCTATGCAATTGACACGTGGAATTTTTTGAAAAGGTTTGCTGACAAAATGTTATGCTCATTGAGGTTGTCTCATCTGTGGTCATTTAGCTCAAGCTGTGACGTAGAAAAGACCATGCGGCGTTTAAGCTGTTCAGCCAATAGCAGACATTTGTTTATTTATTTTCTCAGTAAATAATGACCACATAAAAATTGTATGCTTTTGAGACAAATCTCTATTAGCATATTTTTTTCAAAACACCAAAAATGATCCGACACTTGAACCGCACAGTGAGAAAAGCCTCGTCACTTTTCGACTCTACACTCTGGAGCAAAAGTATCGGGTCAGAGTGCATTTTTCATACAAACGAGGCTATTTAGAAGCCTTGGTTCCTCGCCAGGGGATGCTTGTAGTGAAATCTGATGATGGATGCCCCGAACATCGATATAGGACTTCCAGAATGCCTAGGACACCCAACTGATTGAATTTGCAGTTAACGCCGGAATTGTGCATGTTCAGAAAAACATCTAAAATGACAATAAAATGTAAGGAAATCCAAATGCGAACCCAAACTCTCTCGCTGTGGTGTCAACTGATTGTGCGATCAGTTAGGTTGTGTCTTAAGAACTTATGACCTCCTCTATGGAACCTCGGAGTACCCACCTTTAAACCTCATTCAAAATAACCCCTGGCTAGGAACCAAGGCTTCAAAATAGCCTCGTTTGTATGAAAACCCGATATTTTTGCTCCTGAGTGTATTTGAACGCTATTAAGGACCAAAAGTAAAGAACTTTTTCTTGCCATGTCTATACATACGGACAAACAAGTCTTCATAACGATCTAAAAATTAGCTATAAGCACAACTGACGTAACAATCCACTGCTATGACTGATTTACAATGACGTCTGCAAGACAAGCAATAAAAACATTGATCGGTAAACCAAAAATGCTAATATTAAAAGAAGTTCTAATACCGTTTGTACCGAAACACGGCAGGTACGGTAATGGCGGGGCTCTGGTACATTAATCTACCTTGAAAACGGATAAATTAAAGCCAAGGTCGACTAATTGTTTTGTGACTGAATGCAGAATGGATGGCAATCTATTTCAGTGCCTCGTTATATTAACAACTGGTTCCAATATTCCATCTTTTATCTAGTTACACATGTCTATTATCTACTCGTAAATATATAAAAGAAGAAACTGACTAAATGACTGAATGACATATCAACCCACAGCCCAAAGCGCTGGGTCTAGATATTCCAAATTTGGCATGTAGGTTATTATTAGGTCTAAGGGTTATACAAAGAAAGGATTTTTCGAAAATCGACCCCCAACTGACGGTTTTTCCCACTTGTCCGCACCCCTTTGTCCACACCGCGGACAACTGGGATTTATCGGGCTCCCTAGAAATTATTGCGTGCAGTGTGGAAAAAGGGGTGCGGGCGACTACGCCAAGGGGGAGAAATAGGAGTATAGTACCGGGAAACTAATTGTACACGTACGAGTTCGTGGGCGTCCTCTAGTATGTTATGAAAGGAGAAACGGACTGGCTGATCATCAACGTACAGCCGAAACAGCTGTAGGTACCTAGGGACTTGAAATTTGGAAGGAATGTTCCTTGGATATCCTAGGGGTGCACTAAGCAGTAGTAATAGTATAGTATTAGTAGTATGTATGTATGTATGTAAACTCTTTATTGTACAAACAGAAAATAACAAATCTAAAATAAACAGAAACAAAAAAGGTAAGTATGTACAAAGGCGAACTAGTAGTATAGTGGTGTAATGTGTTAAGACTGCGCCGATCTAACGTCGAGCGTCCAGTGGCGCCCTCATTACTATTATTGTGTTTTCTAATTATTTAAATAATTTCCTTGCAATCAGACGATACGTTTTTGTAGCGCAAGTAAAAACACAATTTATGGGATACGTAACAAACTTTAATAACAATTACCCTTTGAGTCTGTAGTCAGCTTAACGGGAAAAGGTGGCCACTTTTTTCCGTTAAGTTGATAACTCGAAGGTGAATTGTTATTAAACTATGTGATATACCCTATAAGTTGTGTTTTCATTTGTAGTACAAAAAACTACCGACCAATTTCAAGAAAATACTTTAGTTTATTAGAAAACACAATAATAGTAAGGAGTGTGCCGCTGTACATCCGGCGTACGCTCGGCGCAGTCTTAATTAAGAAATAAGAAGGGGTTCTTTGAAATGCCTCCCCTAAGTGGTTAAAATAGGGGTAGGAGGGAACTAATTTTAGGCTATACATTTAAAACTGAGTCAATGATTGATAGACGATGCACAGCCTAAACAGCTTAACCTTGCGACTTTAGGACGGAGGAATCCTAAGGGTACGCTAAAAATGATTAAAAGGAAAAAATAAAGGAGTGGATGGAAAGTAATTCTACACGCACAACGTAGCGGGCTTCGTCTAGTGGAGAATAAAGATAAATGAAGAAAGATCTGTCATAATAAATACTAGAACATTCTGTTAGTAGTCGTGTATTTCGTAAATGTCAAGTTAGTCCATTTATAATTCAGTCGCCGCTTCGAATTGCCTTCAAACTCTACATTAAATATGTCATCGAAAGCTTTCTACTGAAGTATTGTTAGCTTCAGAAAATCCTGAATAATGAGTGTTTAGGGTAATTATAGGTTTGTATTCCATATCTTTTATGAATTGATTAGATCAGGCCAGGGATGAGTGCTTTTTTAAATTGGGGCTATATAGGGAAACCGCCGACGCTTAGCAATGAAATATTAATATTATGTGTCTTTTATTGACACGGGACGGGCCAATGTTTCAAAAACCAAGTACGACTAACTTTTGAACCTACGACCCTGCCTAGAGATACTGGCGCGGTTTCCACCCGACCCGTCCACCCATTCCCCGATAAAAGCCTTTAAAAGACTTACTTCTCGTAGTGCAACCCACTAAAAGAATAACCCCTTTGGAAGAAATATACGACTTAGTTGTTTGTTAAACTAGCCATTCACATAAGGGAAATCTAAAGAGCAGCAGTAAATTGATATCCCTCTTATTGCATAACCAAATATAAGGGTAACCCTTAAAAAAGTGCTTAAGAAGGCTTTTAAGTTAAAGGGATATTGGTATCACGCAAAATATAGCGCTACAAAAGCAAAATCGAGCAAGAGTACACGAAACGGATTTGGTAAGGGTAACCATTATAAATAGCACTTTAAAAAGCAAATCGAACGGCTTTAAGCGATACAGCTATTCTAAATAAATTCTTATAAAAACCCATTCGAAACCCCTTGAATGGGATAGCGGGCCGGTCCCTGGTTTCCACACCTTTCTAACAAATGTTTTTTTTTTTCAGGCAACGGCGTGGTCATCCATCTGCCGGGGCTGTTCGAAGAGCTGAAGAAGAACGAGTTGAAGGGCATGCATGACTGGCAGGACCGGCTTATTGTCTCCGACAGGGCGCACTTGGTGCTGGACTTGCACCAACAGGTATGCTCCTCAATTTGTCCTGGTTCCTACCAAGGTCCGTTCGGAATGTCTACCACCGTCTTATCCGCAACACAGCAGGGGCCGGTTTTATAAATGCTATTAGTTACAATTACAAGTTTCCATTTGACATAAGCTCGACCAATGACGATCAGCGGTTTGAGCAGTGTTGCCAGTTTAGACCCGTCAAATTGTTACTTGTAGCTTTATAAAACGTGCTCATGTACCTAGTGTGATAACCGGTGAGATTACTAGTATAGAGGCATTCCATTTTAGTCCGCAGTGAAGCAAAGCATTTGCATTCTTGGGATTGCAGCCTTAAGATTGCAGTCTGGTCACAGATCCCATTTACCATTAGGTGGTCTGTGTGCTCGTTTGTCTTCTCCATGCTGTAAAAATACTTTGTGGGTAAAACACGCCGTCGGAGAGGTTTGAATTTAACTGCGACAAGAGGTTCTTAAATGTTCAGTTATCATTTCGACCGTATTTTGCTTTGCTATTTGGGGTTAACCTTTATTTAACAAAAAAGGTCAATTGAGACTTGTTGTTTTTCTCCAAGGTTTGTACCATAATTATGCCAAATTTGACGTTTGTATAGTTTACCGTTTTTACGATTCAACAAAAAAATAGGTACGTTGAAAATAAACGTTTCTGGTACCCCCATTTTATTATTTCAAATTGCCGAAAAAGGGTTAGTAAATCCGCCGTAATAAATAACACGTACACGTCTCTTGGACGGACGGACTGACAGCGTAACCATAATTAATAGCACCCTTCGGGTACTGGCCCCTAATAAAAAAGTCAACACACATCTAAAATAAAGTTGCAATCATGAAAACGAATGGCCGATAATTTATCGATTGTTTCTCCCATTGTTCTCTATGCCTCTACGTCAATAACTAGAAGAGTCTAATTTAAACTTATTGCGTAACGAATGACAGGTTACCGGACTGTGACTATAACTTATTGTTAGGAAATAATTATTTTAAAACACGTAGCGTTTTAATTTTATAATGAAAAATATACCTATTGTATATTATAACAAAACAATTGTATTTTGCCTATAACTGACGTATTGCATCATCATGGAAATATTAGGTCCTTACGTATGAAATTGGCGTTATAAATGGAGAATTTTATGAAAACCGTGGTTTTCATACATTTAATATTGGACACTTCTAAGTTATATTATACATATCTTCATTACTTAAAAATAACTTCATAAAATTCTGCGTAATTGCAACACTTCAATTCGCAGCACATGAAAAGAGTTGAGTTCACGATATTATTTGTATCTAAAACCTTTGTAACATAGTGTATTAATGAAATTTAAAAATAATTTAGAACTTAAAATTAAAATTAATACATTCCGTACGAAATAAAACACGTAAAAAAAACGCTCATTTCATAGGGAAGGACCCAATATTAAGCACTCACTCTAGCGAGCTGTAACTGTGACTAGCAGTTTCAGTAACGAGCTTCTGGTAGAGAACAGGCTCGCGAGCCGCGTTCACATTACAATAGAATGAATAAACTTTATTTCAGGCTACAATGCCCATATTTACAAATACCTTACAGAGTAACATACATAACAATTTATAACATAAAATAAACACGACTACTTAAACACTTTCGCGGTGTCTGCTAGCCGGCGGCCACGAAATCGCCGAAATATGTCAGCCCTCGGACGGAATTCCTCCTTTAAAAAGCTCGACAGATCTTCGGTCGGTACTCTCACCACGAAAGACCTAAAATTAACCTTGTGGCGGGGCTCCAACTACTCGACCCTCAGGGTATCTCCGTTCTTAACTTCTACATACACTATCTAGAGTAATGTACTCACTAAAGTCGCCGTCAATAGAACTTGCAAAAGATGTAAACAAAACAAAACAAACCAATTCACCATGATTACTCGATAATCCAGTACTTTTAAAGATCAAGTGAGGTCTTTGCAATGATTAAGATTAAGTAACTATTCATTATACGTTATTTGTAATAAAAACACGCTTGGTGAATCTTTGAGGTTATGCGTCAAACAGTACTAATTTGTTTAGATCGTTCACAAGTTCTATTGACGGCAACTTTAATCAGGGCCGAGATTTTACGTAGTAAAACGGCCCAGGGCACGTACCGCTGCTGCGTAATGCTCTCATTTCGTTGCTTAAATGCAAAAGGGCCACAAATCAAAATGTGTTTGTGTTGCATTTAAATTCGGAATGCTACATACTTTAAGTTTTAAATCAAACTATATCTGTTTTTGTTTTGTGCCGCTTTTGCATTTAAGCAGCGATTTATAGACCAATAGTTAAGTGTGTTTGTTTGTTACTGTTAACTCCAATAGTTTCCGACTGAATACCGACAACTTCTCGGGTTAAAATCTAGCTCAATAACATCATGAATAATCCACTGTTTAGCTCTCGTCATAAAATGTGTTTACTGAACTGGCATAAACATCGTAAAAGTACAATCTGAGGATATGTAAATGGATGTTTGGATCGGTTCAGCATTATGATAATTAGATGAGCGGCCTTGTTATGACTGGGGGGAAGTTTTACGCGAATGAGTGTCGTTCGAAGGTAATTTGACTACGGAGTGTGCCTGGTTTCGATTTAAGTATACAGTCAGGTAAAGTTTAGGAGTTACTAAAGACTACACGATAAAATCCGGCCATGCATGATCTGGTGTATCTTTGCGATGAATGCATATTTTCAAGCAGTTTTTTTTTAATATGTTGTATAATTATAATACTATATAATGAAATAAAATCGTATCATAATGTATGGGTATGTGTGAGTTTTCGCCAAATATATTCTATCATACCTTTCATCTCCTGTACAGCGTTTTTTGACAATCTTCACTCGCTTCCTGCTTCTACGCCACAACTGTATTTATATTGTTAAAAGCAGTTTTACCCACAGTAGAATGTCGTATTACGTAAAAAATACTTTTTGAAACTCATTTCTATTTGTAGTAGTCAGGAAGACTTTTTACTCCAAGCACTGAAAGTTGTTTTTGTATGGGACGCATTTATTTGTCAAAAAGTCAAATTCGCTAAAGTTAGAA
This sequence comes from Acleris laterana, assembly GCA_963966035.1. Classification (NCBI taxonomy): domain Eukaryota; kingdom Metazoa; phylum Arthropoda; class Insecta; order Lepidoptera; family Tortricidae; genus Acleris; species Acleris laterana. The sequence continues at coordinate 12,808,326 of OZ014456.1, forward strand.
AACCTCAGAACTGTCTTAATCTGAATATAATTAGGAAAGTTTTAACTATTGTGGTAAGACAATTTAATAAGGTATAATTTGGCTTGTATAATTAAAAATAATAAAATGTTTTAAAACGGAGAATTTGGTAAAGACTGTCAGAAGATCGTGTACAAAAAAATAAAGGTACTGTGGATTATATAAGGATCTAAGACACAGACGCTCTAACATTTTATTATGATTGTATTTTTATTATGTAGTTTCATAACCACTGACTATTACAAAAAAGTGCTGCTTGAAAATTAGCATTCATTAAAAAAATACACCAGATCATGCATGGCCGGATTTTATCGTGTACAGTCTTTAATATTGAAGATGCGAAAGTAATAGAAAAAAACCGGCCAAGTGCTAGTCGGACTCGTGCACGAAGGGTTCCGTACATTCATGAACTCTCCTCTTACCCATGCGGCCTTTCCTGAATAAATTACTTGGTAGTACTTTGGTAAACATCTTAGCCTGATTGATTATGCAGTGTGGTTACAGAATTATCAACAAGTTTTAAGAGTTGTTGGTCATTCTGTAGCTCTGATTATCCCACTTTGGGAATGAAGGCGTGAGTTTATGTATGTATGTATCTTTTTTATCTTTATCTTAAAAACTGCGGCTTTACTGTTTAGATCGTATCTATACACATCTGTATAGATCGTTGAGATTCTATGTTTGACGTAAAATCCATACGTTTTTTATACAACTAAGAAGCTCTTCTCAAGTTTCTAACATATGAATATGAATATAACTGTGTGTTCAGTTAGTTTGTATATTTAAGTTACCTTACATTACGGTGTTTTGTCAAAGCCTTACGGAGCCCCAAAGCTTCGCGGAGCAAACTCAGATAATATCAAACTATTTATTGCAACGGTTTCCGATTCCAGGTAGACGGTCTCCAAGAGGCGGAGAAAGGCAAGAACTCGCTGGGCACCACGAAAAAGGGCATCGGCCCGACGTACTCGTCGAAGGCCACGCGCAACGGAGTGCGCGTCGGGGACCTGCTTGGGGAGTTTTCCGTTTTTGAGGAGAAGTGAGTTCACTGAATATAACACTTCCAACTGGTGCTATAAGAAGGGCATCAGCCCGACGTAATAGTCGAAGGCGGCGACCCGTACATACAGCCAAGAGATTTAATTTGGTACCCACGTTAGGTCCAAAAGTCAATCTGACATTCTACAACAATAAGGTTGAGTTTCCTAAAAGTTACAAATGACTTGATATCTCTAATGACATTGACGACTTCAAGCATATTTTTCTTGAAAATGGTTCCATTTCAACGCTCGTGACCGTAAATATAAAACACAACTAATATGGCTTACCGATGTACCTGGGCAGATAACAAAATTTCGAGGCACGGGAACCAATCAGCATGATCCACGAGTTGCGGGTCTGTATTCTGTGTTATTATTGGTTATTAGTGACGCCATGTTGACACGCGCCCGCGCGTAATTCAGTCGGCCGTGAGTGACATGGAAAAAATAAATGCAATTTAATGTACACCTTATATTATAACTATTACGTACAAGTCTGATCGTTGGTTTTAGTCGTGTTTCCGGAAATCATCGGAATCGTTGTTCGTGTCTGCGCGAACGAAGATTCACTAAACTCCATATAAATTTTGTTCTACACTCAGGAGCAAAAGTATCGGGTCAGAGTGCGTTTTTCATACAAACGAGGCTATTTTGAAGCCTTGGTTCCTAGCCAGGGGTTATTTTGAGTGAGGTTTAAAGGTGGGTACTCCGAGGTTCAATAGAGGAGGTCAAAGTTCTTAAGACACCTAACTGATCGCACAATCAGTTGACACCACAGCGAGAGTTTGGGTTCGCATTTGGATTTCCTTACATTTTATTGTCATTATAGATGTTTTTCTGAACATGCACAATTCCGGCGTTAACCGCAAATTCAATCAGTTGGAGGTCCTAGGCACTCTGGAAGTCCTGTATCGATGCTCGGGGCATCCATCATCAGATTTCACTACAAGCTTCCCCTGGCGAGGAACCAAGGCTTCGAAATAGCCTCGTTTGTATGAAAAATGCACACTGACCCGATACTTTTGCTCCTGAGTGTACATTGCAAGTTAAATAAAAGCTTGTAAATTAATAATTGTATCCCAACCCGTTCCGTTACAGGTTCCGCGCGTTAGTGGAAACATACAAACGGATGTTCCCCGCACTAGAGGTGGACATCCCGTCCCAGCTGTTCACGTACCGCGAGTGGGCGGAGCGCATCCGGCCGCTGGTGCGCGAGACCGTGTCCTACCTGCACCGCGCGCTGCGCCAGGGCCGCCGGGTGCTCGTCGAGGGCGCTAACGCCGCCATGCTGGATATAGACTTCGGTGAGTAAGGGGGGCTATAGTGGTGCGCGAGATCGTGAATAAAAATTAAAGACCCGGATCATTTAGTCGGGCGGGATAAGTCTGGTGATTGCAAATGTTGTCAAAAATCTAAATAAAATATTTGAGTCACGTTGAAATGTTGGTAACCAAGAATAACTATGCTCAAACACTTTACAAATGTAGTGAATAATCCTTTCCCATCGTTTTTAGTCGGATAACTTCGTATTTATCTTGCTTTCTCAGTTGGCTTATTGATGGGTACTGAAGCTAATTGAGAAAGATAGATAACTACGAACTTTTTTTTGGTCGGATGACCAAAAGCGATGGGAAAGGATTATTCACTACATCTGTACTTGCTAGGTGATCGACAATGTTGACCTAACGGTTTTTAACTTGGAAGAAAAAAACAATGAAATTGCAAAATTTACACACTTCAATTTACTGTAACAACTGATGGGGTCGATTTCTTTGACAGGAACGTATCCGTACGTGACGTCATCCAACTGCAGCATCGGTGGCGTGTGCACGGGGCTCGGGCTGCCGCCGAACGTGATCGGTGACGTCATCGGAGTCGTCAAGGCGTACACCACGCGCGTGGGCGACGGGCCTTTCCCTACCGAACTGAACGATGTGAGTATTATTAACACACTGTGACGTCATCGACGTCGTCAAGGCGTACATTACACGTACCTCCTAGATTTAAAAATACCCATTTTCATAAATGATTTTTTTGGTTTTATTTTCAGTTTTTTTTTAATTCATCCTGTTTTCGAATTACTAACGGAGGCCTATCTAGGCCCGATCGAGCACGATCTTTAAAACTATAAGTCGGCACACGTAAAAAGAGCTCCGAATGTCTAGTTGAGGGGATATGATTACGCATGTTGTCTACTGACAAACCACAACGCGGAGCGGTTAAAACTCCCCCCGTCGCTACCACCAATTCATAATTGGCTCACTGCGCAGGTAGGTCGCTCAGGGCTCTTACTAGTGTAACTTGTATCATTTCTTTAGAATTTATCAGCAGTGTTCTTTAACATGTGGGTCACCCTAGGGTAGCCACCAAAACTACTGATAGGGGTCACGGTTGTTACAAAACGTTTGAAAAACGTTTCTGCCGCGAATTCCCCCAAAGGAATCCCCAGATACATCCCGAGATGTTCCACTGTGAAATTTTGTCGTCAACTCTCCCCTGAAGTCATGCCGTGTCGCAGGACACGGGGCGCCTGCTGCAGCAGCGCGGGCACGAGGTGGGCGTGACGACGAAGCGCGTGCGCCGCTGCGGCTGGCTCGACCTCGTCGTGGTGCGGTACACCGCCATGGTCAACGGGTACACCGCGTGAGTGACATTTTTTGGCCATAGATATTACCCATAGACGGTTTACTCTTGTTTTGTAGACTCATAGAACGTATCATTTCGCAGTATTTTCGTAATTTGTTGATTTTAGGTTATCTTGTGTCTAACCTAACCGAATCTACGTGAATCGTATTTAAGATAACTTGAAATCAACACAGGTTCAGCACAAAATTGCTTTCTATGAAACGAAAATTCTGCGAAGTTTTTTTTTTTATGGCATCGAGTAGACAAACGAGCACACAGGCCACCTGATGGTAAGTGGAAACTGTGACCCATAGACATTCGCAATCACAAGACTGCAATGCAATTTTAAGACTGCAAATGCGTTGCCAACCCTGAGGCTAAGATGGAATGCCTCTATGCTAGTCATTTCACCGGCTGTCTTATCCCCAAACCGGAACACAAGTGTTACGCTATATGAAATGAGTGTCGGCGAAACAAGGGGACACCCCCATAGACATTTGCAAACTGAAAAATATAAATGCATTGCTAACCCTCAGGACTGATAGTTCAGTAATTCTATGTTTTTTGACAAACAAATTAATAAAGTATTAAACATGATAGATACATTTGCGTGTGGTGCTTATAGTTTCTTAGGACAACTACAATAGATACGAAAAAAGTGTCAAGGTGCGATTCCCAGGTATATTACTTTGGATGCCTACTGTATGGTATCCAAGGACTGGATGGATACCATGTGGAAGTAGCTAAAACTGATGTGCGGCTTTGAAACACTGTTTTATAATTTGTTGTAATATTTTCCTTTCCCGCAGGTTGTGCCTCACCAAACTGGACATTCTGGACACGCTTGACGAGATCAAGATCGCGGTGGCGTACAAGCTGAACGGGAAGCGGCTCGACTACTACCCCTCCTCCATGACCGAGCTCAGCAACGTCGAGGTACGCTTACACTTCCTCCCCAACTTCACTAGTAGAGTATATAATGGTTCATTTACATTGGTCCAGCAAAAGCATGCCAGTAGACGGACATTGCGTTGTTATAGTAAAACACAACTGATGTGGCTTACCGATGTACCTGCGCAGATGACAATTTTTCGAAGCGCGGGAACCAATTGGTTACGTATCAGAACACCTAAAATTTATAAGCCTAATGTATCATAATCCCTAAAAGTTCATAATACCTAATGGTCTTTTTTATTGAAACCGTACATTTTTTTAACCCGTGTGAGCCACTCCATATCTTCCCGTGGATGTCGTAAGAGACGGCTAAGGGAATAAAGGCGTAAAGTACTGTTAGGCGATGGGCTTGCAACCTGTCACTAATACACTGGTAAACATCTTAGCCTAATTGTGCAAAATGTGGTTACAGAATTATTAACAACTTTTTAGAGTTGTTGGTAATTCTGTAGCTCTGCCTACCCCACTCTGGGAATAAAGGCGTGAGTTTATGTATGTATGTATGTACATTTTTTTGATTGTTATAAATCTAACCTAACCTAACCTAATGTGTTCTATGCAATGGCCTTTTAAAAAATCCTGAAAATTTTCGGTTTCTGTAAAAAATACCATTAGGTATTATGATACAGTCACGAGATTTAATTTGGTACCCACCTTAGGATCAAAGTCAATTTGACATTCTGCAACAATAAGGTTGAGTTTCCTGAAAGTTACAAATGACTTGACATCTCTAATGACATTGACGGCTTCAAGCATATTTTTCTTGAAATGGGTTCCAAATTAACGCTCGTGACCGTACATTAGGCTTATTAATGTTATGCGTTTTGATACGTAACCGCATGATTCACGTGTTGCGCGGTTGTATTCTGTGCTATCATTGGTTATTAGTGACGCCATGTTGACGCGCGCCCGCGTGTCATTCAGTCAGCTGTATCACGCAGAGTGAGATGGAAAAAATAGATGCATTTTAATTTGCACCTTATAACTATTATGTACAAGTCTCATCGTGGGTTTTAATCGTGCTTTCGGAAATCATCGGAATCGTTGTTCGTATCAGCGCGAACGAAGATTCACGACACGCCATATAAATTGTGTTCTATTATACTTAGAGTAGTGCTTGAACAGTAGAACATAAGTCTACAGAAGGGTTATTTATTATGACATAGCTATGCAGTTCTGTTTACACTGAAAGAACAGGACAAAGCTATATAACTTCTATAGCTCTGTCCCATACGCTCGCCGTAAAATGAACTGCAAAGCCATGTGATAATAACCCCCCCAGGTGACCCAAACAATGTTTTGAATGAACCGTATTGTTCATCAGGTGGAGTACGTGACGCTGCCGGGCTGGACGAGCAGCGTGGAGGCGGTGCGCACGCTGGACAAGCTGCCGGAGCAGGCGCGCGCGTACGTGCTCGCCATCGAGAACTTCCTCGAGCTGCCCGGTGAGTACACAGCGTAGAAGGGTGGTGAACGATGGCAACTTGTCTACCCCACAGATGGGTCACGACTACATGCAAGAGGTCATTTACTTCAGTTTTTCACCTATATAGCTCTAGAGTTTGGTTTGGGACTACCTCTAGGTCATTTTGTGAGAGTACCCTCTGATTTGACTGACAATGAAACTTAAGACTGCACCGAGCAAACGTCGAGCGTCCAGTGGCGCTTTCATTAATATTATTGTGTTTTCTAATTAACTAAAGAAGTTCCTCGCAATCAGACGATACGTTATTGTAGCGCAAGTAAAAACACAATTTATACACACAAACTTTAATAACAATTACCCTTTGAGTAGTCAGCTTAACGGGAAAAAGGTGGCCACTTTTTTCCGTCAAGTTGATAACTCGAAGGTGAATTGTTATTAAACTATGTGATATGATATACCCTAAAAGTTGTCTTTTCATTTGTGGTACCTACCGACCAATTTCAAGAAAATACTTTAATTTAGAAAACACGATTATAGTAAGGAGGGCGCCACTGTACATCCGGTGTACGCTCGGTGTAGTCTTAATCCGTCTTTGCATAGCGATGGAAATTTCCATCATACCAATTTTTTTATTCGTATCCAAAAACAAATGGGATTTGGAATCACGACTTTTTCATTTTTATGTTATTAAGGGTTAATAACAGACGTGTATTATTTCCAGTGCAATACATCGGAGTGGGCCCCGGTCGGGACAGCATCATCCGGATAGAGTAGCCTTGGTGTCAATCATTCGTTAGAGTACTCAGCGCCAGTTAACGTTCATTCGAGCTCGGGAGCCCTTTCGAGTACCTTCAACTTCTATATTTAAAAAAAAACGTTAGTACTTTCGAAAAAAGTCTGATCTGATACTTCGATATGTACGAGTTTGAACTTAAACAATGCTTAAGTTAAAAATCGTACGACACGAAATGAGATACGAGGTTTTTTCGAAGCAATTACGATATGCATGTTATAACACGTTTTCGACCCTAAATCATAATCGGGCATCTCAAATAAAACTCGAGCAATATCAACCTCATTACTAAGAGGAGAGAATTAAATATACTTTGGCAGTTGAATATGAGATGTTTATAGGCTTATGAAGGCATACTGCCCTAAGTCTTTGATGTACAGTCAATAGCATTAATATACAGCCGTCGCGTCAAATATATGTATACATAGACCTTTGTCGGTGGCAATTGAAATTCGGGCAAACGAAGCTATTCGGTATTTCTGGCTTTGACTGTACAGACCTGCGTCCAAATTTAACCTTTCAAGTTTAAAAGGTAAAAAATACACGCTGATGGTTTCACACGGAGGCAGAACAGAGCAGAGTACTGCTCCTGTGTGATCGCACAAAACAGTAATGTTCTGTCTCTGCCAGTGATATTTTATAATAAGATACGTTATGCTCACACTAAACGCATTCAAAACCCAGACACTGACAGTTGCTTTGTTTCCATATAGACGGCAATCCTTAGCGAACGCTGTTGTGCGAAAGAGGTAAATAATGGTTTCATTGACGTTGACGCATGCGTGTCAGCGGCCTCGCCGCAACTGGTAGCGATAACATAATTTGGCATTTTGCCTTTCGTTTTTTGGAACGCTTTTGCGCTCAGACAACGTATTTAAATATTTAAATATCATTGGTCCGTGTGAAACCTGCAGAATGGAAAATAATTACAGAGTTGTAGCTAAGTCGCAGGTCGACTTATTTCAAGTATAGATGTTAAAGGTACCCAAAGGTGAGGTATTAGGGGCTACTCATATTAAGCTTTTACCTGTTTGTTCAGCTTGCAACTGAACGCGTAGCCCTATTTTAAACTTATGGAGGGTGCCGGCGGCGGCGCAGGTAGAATCAGTATTGTTACGGTGTGTTATCGGATTTATTGTCAATTTCGTCTTGGTGTACGTTGCAGGTCTTTTAGTGTAGAGGGCATGAATGCCATTTTCGAGAACAAAGCGTGCATCGCTCTGTTTGCCGAGTACGGGCTGTGGTACAGAGCGTCGATACTCAAGTGCAGCAAAGCCAAAGGCCTCGTCAAAGTACGGTACGGTCGGCTAAGAAAGTTGTGACAAAAGTTTGTGGGATCTAATTATCGCTAAGGTTGACACTTGTCACTGTCATAATATTATTGCAAGGGAAAATCGAACTTGTTGTATCATGACTTATGGCGCTCATTCCCGAAATACCAGTATTTCAAAATACCTGATCCTCAATATATCGGAATCCTAAAACTAAACATACAAATTAGGGTATTATTTATTATCTATACCCAACATTTCGAATCTGGTTTTTTGAGAACCTGGTAAAAAGAGTAGTTTGGTATTTTGAAATACTGGTATTTTGGGAATGAGCGACTTATGGCTGTACGTAGATTATGGTAACGTTTCCATCTCTAATGTGAGAGAATTTGACGAACTCCGGGATGTACGCAACGTAATGCGACGCCTCGACGCTCTCTATTGACAAATCCGGGGAAACCCGGACGGGTGGATAAGTTATAAACACAACTATATCGATAAATCCCTTGGTGTTACTACAGGGCCTGTATAATGGTCGCCTCTTTCGCGGTGGTTTAGCATCTGTCACTCGCACTTCCATAGTGGTCAGAAAGTGACAGATTGTTTGTCCACACGATAAACTCGACTTTAATACTGCCTACTAAGCTTGATTGCGATATCTCACACGAAACACCTGTGGAAATTGCAACCTGGGTTTAAACAACAGAGTTGAATCTCCTTTGGCTATTGAATTTAGATATTGAATTTCTGCTTAGGAGGGCAGCATTTTCTATACTTAAGAACTGTAACGCACGCCATTGACGCTACACGGTGCTTAGTACAAATGGACGTTCGACGTCAACGAATAGTCAAATGACGCGGTTCCCCTAGAAGCAATAATTAAATAGGCTTTAGATCGTTAATTAACATAGATTAACATCCTTCATAAGTTGTACGAGAACACCAATGTTAGGCAATTCATAGTATTATAAAATACTAAGACTATGTAGATTATAAATATGAAATTACTGTTGGTTACGCCACGTTGCTTTAACGCTGATACTGCGCACTCGCAAAACGTTAAATGACGTCACAGTAGTTCGTCTTTAGACAAAGGTATATCACGCGGCTTGAATGTGTGCGTGCCTCGACTGTACGCGCCGTGAGCCACCACAAGCAAACTCAACGGGACGGACCGAGCCGGATTAGTCGGGGGCGCGCCATTACTGCATATATTGCGTACGTATTAACCCTTTGAACGCCAAGAACCACTGAAGGGGTCGTGTACTGTCGTGCCGACACGCCATCGACCCTTTTAGTGGTCACAGAGTACAGTGCAAACTAGACCCCGAGTATTGGTGACGTAAGATTAATATTAGCTGTGGTGTTTAGCTGTCATTGGCGTGCGAGGACGACGTTTGTATCAAGTCAATGGCGGCGAAATGGTTAAGCATCAACACAAGCCTAGCGTTCGAGTGGCAATAGGTAACAGAAACTCCTAACGTGTCGGAGACGAACTACTTTTTCTATATTTTGGACGTGACCAAACCGGTCGACGTGAGAAACGTTAAAGTTGTGTCAGCGTATTTCAAGCTTCAATGTGGTCGATCCTTACATCGGATTTGTTGGGAGTTTTGCTTGCGTGCATCAACGTATAAACGCATTAATTAACGATCTCAATATTTGTTTAGATTAATGGCCGCTTACCAAGATCGTCAATAAATACGCTACCGATGTGTTCTTGCATGTACAGCAAAAACCGTTCAATCAGTTTAATTGAGCACAAATGGAATTAACTTGAATGTATTGTTGATATATTTACTAACTTTTTGACTATGTAGAATTTTACATGTTTAGCTTAATATGCAGAACGGCTTGCCAAAAGCTTGTCTATACGGTTGTACGTGTTATATTATCGATATTGTTCAATGTATCGATAGTATAAAACAGCCAAATGAATTTATTAAATGTGGTATGTATGTACTTATGTCTTTCTTTTTACGCACGTCCCATTCCAAAGATCTTTATAAATCATTTAGGTAAGTACTTACATTGGAAATCATTGTTTCGCGTTTACAACATTCTTTAAGATGTGTTTTTATGTGATATCTATACTATATTTGTAATGTAAATATTTCATACTATTATGATTATCAAATAAATGGTTTATTCTTTTACTTGTTTGTTTTATGCCCAGAACCCTGTCTTTTGTTAAAAAAGAATGTTTTGTTACTGCATAAATGAAGTATGAAATATTTTATGCTCGTGTACTGTGTAAATGAAGATAAACAATTTTGCCCCTGTTACCGTACTCTCAACGTCGTGAAAGCTCTTGTTTACTTTTTTTTATGGCATAGAGAAGACAAACGAGCACACAGGCCACCTGATGGTAAGTGGAAACTGTGACCCATAGACATTCGCATTCACAAGACTGCAATGCAAGCCTAAGACTGCAAATGCGTTGCCAACCCTGAGGACTAAGATGGAATGCCTCTATGCTAGTCATTTCACCGGCTGTCTTATCCCCAAACCGGAACACAACAATGCGAACACTGCTGTTTGGCTAATGACTTGAAGGTAATGTGGGCCGAGATAAAAACCATACCATAACCCGTGAAAAGCTATATTGTTCATCATCGTGGAATAGAGGCCCCGGGGGGTTATTATGACATAGCTATGCAGTTCTGTTTACGCTGAGAGAAAAGGACAGCTATACAACTGCCATAGCTCTGTCCTTTGCGCTCGCCGTAAAATGGATTGCATAGCCATGTCATAATAACCCCGCCAGAACCGAGTGAGTCATTCAAATAAAATGCTATAGTTCATGCATTTTAGCTTGGTGCGTCTGACACTTGGCTAACAGCGCTTATTATAACATGGTAACTAGTAACAAATAGTGTTCAACCTGGATTTCAAAATAACAATCCCAAAGAGATCCCTTCAAGGGATAAGTCGCCTTTGTACATCCCTGTTATATAATTGTCTATTTTATAACTGTTATCTCTTGTTTGTACAATAAACTGTTTACCTACATACATACATATACAATTATAGGTCGAAGTTTAATCGAACTGAAATTTTGAATTATAAAGACCGTAAACTCATGTAGGTACCATAAGCAATTTAAACTTAAATATTAGGTTCGATTCCAAATAGTCTAATGCCAGTTTTTACGGCACATTCTCGTAAATCCTGTGATTACAGTAGGCCAAATTGTACAAAGTGGGGCGGAATTCCATATCAATATCCACGGGATTTCTGATCTTATTACGTCGCATCGAGCATGGCTTTATGTTAGAGGTAATTTTTATGACTTCCTGCATATTTGTCTGATTAAACGTGTAAGCCACGTCGTTAGCAAATATATCATTATAGATTTTCTAAAACTTATAATTTATGAAACAAATGTCGAAAAAATGGGGAGTACTTTAACCCTTAAATTGGTAGCGTATCTAATATAGCACATACTATAATGTCCACTTTTTTATTGTTTTGGTTACTTTTTTTTGCTGATTTCAAATCAAACAGGGTTTGAATTCACGACTTTTTTTTTGCCAATTTAAGGGTTAAAAGTTGATTCACCCAAAAGCTACAAGGGTTATGTATATTGCTACTATTACTTGTAGTCTTAAAACTATATAAAAAAAAACATCTAAATTTCCTCTACAATTTTATTCCATTAGCTAAATACAATTATTTACATGTATTAATAATTATTTAAATTATTCAATTAAATTTTATAATCGAGTAATAAAATAATATGTCATATCCCTGTAAAAAAAGATAAAACTACTACATACATCATGACAAACAGTAGTGTTATAGGGAACATGCAAGGATTTTTTAAATCGCATTCCTCAACAAAATATGAAAATACTGTAAGAGATCACCGATCCGCCAAAAAATACGAATGATACAAGCATTTTAAACTCCTAATTATACAGCTATTAGAGAGTTCGATATGCATTGTGACGTCATGTAACAGGTCGGCCATATAAACTCCATGTTAAACTCTTATCGTGCGCAAGCGGGAAATAGACTTGGCGAAAAATATACAGAAGTTGATTGCTCTTTCTAACTTAGTATTTTTCTAACTTAGAGTAAGACAGCAGTTGACTTCTGCAATTTTTATCGCTAGTCTACTTAAATCTCGCCTTACAGTTACAGTATAAGAGCTTTATACAAATGAAAAGAAGCACCTGGAGAAAGTTTAATAAACAATACCAAAAGTGAATTGAATTTTGGATAAGTTTCATAAAAATATCTGTTGAAGAAATCAAGTTATCTATTCTTAAAACAAACTCGTGTGGTTTTTAATTCAACGCCGAGCGCTATAATTTAAAACAGTACCTAATGGACATATTCACTCCCATATTTTCCTCCTTTACCGTGCCAAACAATGTCCAAGAAATAACTCTAACAATCCAAAATCAGTCTCAACAACCCAACCCGTATAGCTTAATCCAAACAAGGAATGTAGCACGAGGTTAACTGGCGCAGTCGGTATTCAATCTCGCCCGTTGGGGGACACGTTCCGTTCCCGCTTGACCTTGTTCTTGCGCGGCGCGCGGTGGCGGTCGCGCTTGCGGCTCGAGGAGGAACAGGAGGAGGAGGGCGAGGAGTCGGGCGGGGAGCCCGCGTCCTCCGCGCCCGGCGCCGCCTCGCCCGCGCCGGGCTCCAGCACCGCCGAGCGGAGCGCGCGCCGCTGTTCCTCCGTGTGTTGCGGGCAGCGGGTGGATCTGACCATTATCACTGCATTAGTACATTGCAGGAGGGCTTGTGGCCTATCCTGCCCTCCTAAATAAAAAAGGTCGCGTGCGCAATTGGATAGTCAAAGCAAGTCTGTTTTGAGAAATAAGGTCACTAATACATGCGCGGTTCTGCGAGACATACGTCCTTTTTTCCAAGGACAGCAGTATCGGCCAGCGTACGGGACGAAGTAATGCATAAAAGTACAAGAATATGTTGCCAGCTCTAAGGTTTACACCGTCAATTACGCCACTATAGGCCATCGTGTAGCACGACCATTACCATAGTGTATAAAATATCGTCAGTAAGGAACGACTAAGTCTGTCTGTAAGTCTGAATGCGTGTGGCCATTGAAGTTTTATAATTCAGGAAAAGTTAGTTTAATATCTCAGCTCGAGCGTAATGAACCAAGTTCGAACTCCAACGTTGTTCGATGTTCGATGGCCAACGCCCTTTTGATGAAGAAAAACATGATGAGGAAACCTGCACATTCGAACTACGGGCCGTGTTAATACTCATCTTGGCTGATATACCGGTCACAAGATACATCATCAAAGCAAACGTCAAGCCATAGAAAACTGTGATTTTTACGCTCTTGAGACGAACATAACAGCCAAGATCAGATTATTAACACGGCCCTATAGTCTGCGTCAATTGAAATTGCCAAAGATGTAAACACAACCAAACAAACCAATTTACCAATATAACTCGATAATCTCGTGCTTTTAAAAGTCGAGTGAGGGTTTAGCAACGATTTATACCTACACTTGATCATTACTTTCACATAAATTTTAAAAGTAAATAACTATTAAGTATACGTTATTTTAAATAAAAACACGCTTGATGAATATTAGAGAGGTTATGTGTCAAACAGTACTAATTTGTTTACATCTTTGGCAATTTCAATTGACACAGATTGTAGTGTTTAAGAACAGTAATTGCGTAAAAGATGCTTCAGGGTCCAAGTACGGTCACGAGCGTTAATTTGGGACCCATTTCATGAAAAATATGCTTGAAGTCGTTAATGTCGTTAGAGATGTCAAGTCATTTGTAACTTTTAGGAAACTCAACCTTATTGTTGTAGAATGCCAGATTGACTTTATACTCGTACCTAAGGTGAGTATCAAATTGAATCTCGTGACTGTACAAAGGTACCCATAAAAAAACATGTCAAACTTACCTAGTACACAACTTCTTGGTATGCTCCGACACCACGCCACAGATCTGCAGCAACAAGTTCTTCTTCTCGTTGGCAGTCATGGTCTCGTAGGTCACGCCGTCGTTGGAGTCCGAGTGGTGTGTGCCGTTATTCCTGGTGCCACTGAAACCACCATAATAGTTCAAATTTACTGCAAATGCGGGAAAAGACCAATTATAGTCGAGTGGCACACACATTCCTTGAACGTTTAGTTTGGTCACACCTCTTGCATTTCAAAAACCAAAGAAAACCTCTCGCTCCCTGAGCCTAACATTTCGAAATCGAATTATAGTAGCCCTCAACCAAAGTGACGACTGGGGCCATAAAACCCTTGAGCTCGCTTAGTTATCCATTGTGTGGCGCCGGACTTTAATGGCCTCAGTCGTCTCTTGTTTTGAGGGCTACTATAGTATAAACTTGATAATGAATTTATATATGTAACTTGACGAAATATTCAAGAACCTGTTTCTCAGTTATAATAATTATTTACTTTAAATTTAAAAATCATCATCATAATTAATTGCTTGGTTTTTAAACTGAAAAAAGAGCTCAATTTGAAGCGATTTTCCAATGCATATTCTGTAAACAAATAAAACTGCTATCTATTATGGTTCCAAATATACAACTCTTCGTTAGGATGGACAACAAACTCTTAGTAATCAAGGTCCCATTCAGCACCCTCCGGTTACAGAGCCCTAAAAACATACTTATGTAGTTTGGTAGACTTCTTGTTCTTGATCCTGCGCTTGCGCCGCTCGTTCTGCAGCGACCCGCCGGCCCAGTCGGCGTCGTCCTCGTCGTCGCTCAGCAGCCCCGCGTACGACGTGGGCTCGCGGCTGTTAGACGCGATGCGACGCGACGCGATTCGGGAGCTGTTGCGGCCCATGCCTAAATAACAGGTTTTGATTTAAAAAAATATATCACTACATAGTATAAAACAAAGTCGCTTCCCGCTGTCTGTCCCTATGTATGCTTAGATCTTTAAAACTACGCAACGGATTTTGATGCGGTTTTTTTTAGTAGATAGAGTGATTCAAGAGGAAGGTTTTTATGTAAGTATAATAAATTTTGTTTTATGTACGTGTGTTATAGAAAACTCAAATAAACCGAAGCGAAGCGAGGGCGGGTCGCTAGTATTTGTACAAATCGAATCGCATCAAATTGTTACTCTAAATGTGAATGTCTGTTTTGTTAATTAGTTCCATCTTCATAATTCAGCTCCAGATGTAGGGGCTAGGGAAAACAAGGCACCTGACCCGATTGGCAATCTCGGGGGGTGCCAAAATCATATTATATGTTTAAAAAAACCTTTAAAAGTGATGCAAATACTCTTTCTACAAAGGAATCGAGAAAATTAAGATAGATATACTAAGAATCTACTGCTGAATTTAATATTTACAGCTGGATTAACATTTCTTTCTCATGATCAAAACAACCGAAAACTAAGGAAGGAAGGTTTGGAAAGGCAAACACTTTAATGCAATAGAAGACACCAGGGACTAACGCTTTGAAGGGTTTACCATTGAATTGCCGACAAACTTTTAATCGAATATTATTTCAAAGACAACGTTTCAAGTATTTTCATTTCATCGACAAGTCATTGCGTCGAGGACTCGATACTAGGTAATTTGAAACGTGGTCTTTTAATTGGTAGTTTACTTATTTCAATAGAATTCATGTCATGACTAATCATTTCGGGTTTTTTTAATTGTTTTTTTTTTACTTGTAATAATATTTATTCCGCATAACATTATTTCAATTGGTAATATTTTGCTATCAAAACTAAACAGTAATGTGTCATGCTTTTCTGTCAACAGTTAATTTTCTTGGGGGTCGCAGTTCTAACCTAACCTAACCCGCTTCTGTCAACAGTTCGTTTTCTTGGGGGTCGCAGTTCTAACCTAACCTAACCCACTTCTGTCAACAGTTCGTTTTCTTGGGGGTCGCAGTTCTAACCTAACCTAACCCACTTCTGTCAACAGTTCGTTTTCTTGGTGGTCGCAGTTCTAACCTAACTTACTTTAAAAGCCTCGTACTTCTATTTCTTGATATAACTAGTTATGCAATAATATTATTAATTTAATATTATCAATAAATCTTACTTTTATTATACATAGGTATTTGTTTGTCACACTACATAATTTGAAAAATGTATAAATTTGCAATAGGGCATATAAAAATTGTATTAAAGTAATAAGTCGAAGAAATGAATTGCAATGTTTTGTAGTTGTACCAATTAAGATAATTTGAAACAAATCAGCGATTAAGTAGTATTCGTTGATTAGTATTTCCACGTAGTAAGATACATTTAAATAAATAGTAGTTGAAATAAAATAACGCCAAACAATATTACTAGTACTAATGTTTCGATGAATCGTTGTTGATGAAATAATATTCGATGAAACGGTTGTCGGCAAAACAAGGGTACACCGCTTTGAAGCCCATAGCTATTTGCAAACTCAAGAATTTATAAGCTCACCTCATTTTGAAATTAATTCAAAAAATTGTCATTCTCAATAAATAAATAATAATTACCTATCAGGGGGACGATGTCACACCAATTGACCTAGTCACAAACCAAGCTCTAGACAACCACATAAATACTTATATAGAGAAACATATATTTAACTACGTAGAAAACATCCATGACTTATAAACAAATATTTGTGGTCATAACCCTTATACATAGTCACTACCAGCTAAACCAGTGCATCAGACCAGTCCATCATTGCTGATAAGAGGCACCACAAGAAACCGTTTTGTGAATACTGTCAATAGTGCAAGTTTTGTCATTTCAGCAGCTGCACTACACACTCCTTAAAAGTTTTTGCCAATAGTATTAAGTCGGGTGGTGCTATACCAATAGTGTGGGAAATGAGTCACTAAAACCAATAAAACATTTTAAAACTATTTTTACTACCTTTACGTAATATACATTTCAACTACTTACTATAATGGGGGCAAAAATAGTTTTAAGACGTTGTATTAACTATAAAAAAAAACATTTACAGCTCAATCTAGAACCTGACATTATAGTTAAGTTTGGTTTAATTTTAGGCCTGTAAGTAGCAGTGCAATATATGTGTCTGAATAGTCCGTACTGATTAAATGTTTATGAAATACATGTTGCAAATAAAAATAGGTTCAGTATGTTTTTTTTTAAAGACCAGCGATAGATCAGCAGATCTAAAGACACACAGTTATCACTGAGTTGACAAACAGATGACGGATAAATTTCTCAAGATATCCAAGACTTACCCATGCATTTTTCTAAATGCGGAGCAAACCTGGTCGCCGACACAGGTCTCTCGCAATTTGGGCACGAACAGTTGCTATCAGGGGTCTTTTTTAACACAGAAAAACCAAACACATCGCATTCCGGGGAATTGATTATCTTGTA
This sequence comes from Acleris laterana, assembly GCA_963966035.1. Lineage (NCBI taxonomy): Eukaryota > Metazoa > Arthropoda > Insecta > Lepidoptera > Tortricidae > Acleris > Acleris laterana. Next base: position 12,825,779 of record OZ014456.1, read on the forward strand.
TGCCTCTTCATCTTCCTTTTCTCCTTCAATTAATTCCGTAAGTCCAGTCTTGAGGCCGTGATGAAATTCAAAGATAAACCCGATAGCAACATCTTCCAGAACACTATCATAAATAAAACTGGCCGCACTCTCAGCATTGCTCTCACTTTGCATTATCTCAAAGAATTTCTTATTTAAATCGTTCATACTAAGTTCACTTGAAATCGTATTCATCGTGACTATTGTAAAAGCAAAATAAAATAAATAAACTAAAATTATTCTCAACGCACTGACACTTAGAAACCTAAGATGAATGAATGGAAAAAAGGATTTGTTTAAATGACGGAGTACCAATCGAATGACTCGAAAGCGGGAAAAGTATAATATCGGGATTCTTGTTGCTCGAATTTATTTAACATTTTGGTGCATTTAAAGAATGAAGTATGAATAAACAAATGTCGATAAGTATTTATAATTAGAACCACATTCTTTTCCGAGGTTCCTTTTATAAATGTTCTGGCAACACTGAGCAGACAAACGCCAGAATTGTTCCCGCGGCATTTTAAAACTTTTGTTTCCTTTGTTCTATGGCTTCAACATATTGATTATTTTTTTGTAGTTGGGCGTTTTCACTAAAAAGTGTACCCAATTAAGGACTGAAATTAAGGAACTTTAACTTTGTCAGTTTTGTGACGAAAATTAGCCATACAATGCGGCCGTCAATATATAAGGTGCTAACAAATTAGTTACGGATATTTTAAGAGATAATACATTACATTAAAACAAACTGTAATTAAGGAACCTTTGTATATCATTTTATTGTTTTAATTTACCGAACAAAAAATATAAATTATAATTAATCTTTAAAATAATCACCCCTATTATGTACCTGTCAAGATGTTTAACACTGTTTGTCAAAAGTTGTTTTTCATAAATGTCATTATGATTCGGCGGGAAAACTGTAGGTTATTAAATACTAGCATCTGAATGATAGTTTAAAGAGGTTCTAGAATGTCTAAAGAGGTCTCATTTAATTATCTTATTAACAGGGTGTTTTAACGTAGCAAATTTGTTTCCAACTTTTCTCCAAAAAAACATAAGAAAACCTATGATGTTTCATAATTAAATGTACTCCGAGAGCGGAGTACTATCAGCTGTAAAAATATCGGTATCTAATTTGTTAGCACCTTATATAGCTAATTTTCGTCACAAAACTGACAAAGTTAAAGTTCCTTAATTTCAGTACTTAATTGGGTACACTTTTTAGTGAAAACGCCCAGTTAGCTGAGTGAGAGATTATATAGTTGACCCATGTGACAGCCGTATTTCGTAATTTGCGACAACTTTTAGTTATCTATTTCCTAAAAACCCATATGTACGAAAGTGGGATTTGAGACCCATGACATCAGAACACAACAATGCGAAAACTGCTGCTTGGCGGTAGGTTAAAGGACAACTATGATTGTAATCAATCATGGATACATTTCCATATCAATTGTTTGGGGACCATAACATGCCATAACTGATAATGTCTCATTACATAATGTCTTGTTACACAACATGTTATGATAATTTACCGAGAGCGTTTGTTTTGCTGGATACGGTAGGTACAATTACGATTGGTTAGTACGACTTGTAGTTATTTGCATACCGCTCAGTGCGTCTTCTTTTCACTAGATGGCAACGAAAGAGATGAATCGAGCGATAAACTGGATTTAATCGAGTTGCCACAGCTGTGCTGATAAGTTAAAATAAAGATGGCTGCCCGTTTTGTTCCGTTCAGTTGACTTTTGGCTGTGCGGCCGCTTAGTTGTGTTTGAACAAAATTATTTCGAGATTCAAAATGGTGAGATGTTTTTAGATAACTTGTTGCTATGCTAATATTTTATTTTTGTAAATAGTAAATTAGAACTTGTTTGTTATGACTTTTGTAGTAAGTAACAACTAAAATTAACTACAGCGACACACTAACACAGCAATTGTATTGAAAAAATTGGGGACTTTATGAATTAGAAAATGTTTCGTAGAATGTATAATTTCACCCATAGTAATTTATAAATATTATTGGATAGGTTATTTTACACTTTGTAACTTTAGCAAAAATGTAACTTGTTGTCAATGCAAATACAAATCTACGTAATGTTAGTAGATAAAATAAGTGTCGATATGACAAGGGTAATACAATCATAATGATTATAGAACGGTTATTACCATGGCAGCGTTCATTATAGAATTGTTTCACGCTTCGGTTATACGTTAAAGGTAGTATTTCGATACCGTTAACGATATAAATACTAGCGGTTTTTATTCCCCGAGCGAGTAAAAATAAATAAAGATGCAGTATACTAGAACCAAAAAGTCTCCATTCACATTTAAGGTAAAATCTTTTTTATCTTTTTAATCTAGGTGGTGTTCAGTGCCCGAGGCCTCATGCCTCCCGTCTTCACTCCCCTCAACGACGACCGCTCCGTGAACTACAGCGCCATACCGGCGTATGCGCAGTATCTCCAGAAATCTGGCATACGGTCAGTCCTCGGTACGTTTCTTGACGTGACGATAAAGCACAAGCCATGATCATCGATAAATAACAAACATTATGCTTCTGATAAATCAGAGTAATTCGACTAATTAACAGGTTTATTTATCTTCTATATATGTTGATAACAATGATAATGACGAATTCGTAGCCGCGACAAGTTACAGAAAGAATTGCGTAAAAACCCATATAATGATGTATTAAAAATAACCTACACACGATATAGAAACTTCTGTAATAACCTTATTAAAAAACTGAAAAGAAAATATGAAAGGGAGCTGATCGAAAAATCAATTAAAAATAATAAATTACTCTGGAAAAACATAAAAACTCTAACTTATACTAATAATCCAAATAAACTTCATCTAGAATTAGTTAATATTAAAGCTACCCCTCTGGCGTCAGCAAATCACATAAATAAATACTTTGCAAACATCGGGAAAGAACTTGCACTGAAAATTACACAGACTTCTCCTTCGTGCCCGTCATTAAATAGTCCCCCTACACAACTTCAATCCTTTGTTTTACTGCATGTTAGCCATGAAGAAGTTTATAATACACTAACAAACCTGAAATCCAACAGTGCGCCTGGTTATGACGGCATTCCCACAGCATTCTTGAAACACGTATCTCGGGAAGTGGTGCCTGTTGTGACTCATCTGATAAACCTTACCTTTGACTGTGGTGTCTTCCCTGACTCACTAAAACAATCAATCATCACCCCGGTGTACAAGGGAGGGGACAGGGATAATATCAGTAATTACAGGCCGATTTCTGTTCTACCTGCATTATCAAAAATCCTCGAAAAATTAATTAACGCCAGACTCTTAAGCTTTTTAAACAAATTTAACGTTATATCGGATGCCCAATTCGGATTTAGGCAACAAAAATCAACTGAAGATGCTATAATTGCACTTACTTCTCTGGTCACAAAAAATTTGGACTGCGGCAACAAATGCCTGGGTATTTACCTTGACCTAAAAAAGGCCTTCGACACCGTCTCTGTTCCCATCCTTGTACACAATCTCGGCAGAATGGGGGTTAGGGGAACACCTCTGTCACTACTTACGAGCTATCTTACTGGCAGGAAACAGAGGGTGAAGCTTGGAGATGTGGTTAGTGGATTGGAAGACGTCGATTATGGGGTCCCACAGGGAAGTGTGCTAGGCCCTACTTTATTCCTAATTTATATAAATAATCTAGTTGATATGACCATTCCAAATGCGAAAATTTTCTCATACGCCGATGATACTGCAATAATATTCACTGGAAAATCTTGGAAAGAGGTTAAGATCTACGCTGAAAACGGTATGTCACAAGTAGACAACTGGCTTAAAACGAACCTACTAACTTTGAACACTAAAAAGACAAATTACATATGCTTCAGTATTTCGGATAGTACGCAGCCCAAAAATGATATGTCCATCAAGATCCACTCTTGTCTGTCTCCAGCCTCTCCCACATGTGACTGTCCAACAATAGACAAAGTTGCTCAAACTAAATACCTGGGAGTTATACTCGATGAACATCTTAACTGGTATCCTCAACTTGATCAAGTTATAGGCAGAGTCAGGAAACTAATTTGGATGTTTAGGGCGCTAAGGCACATTGTACCAGGGAAAAACAATCAGTCAAACTCGCGTAATATCATTAATGAAATATATATCTCCTTGGTCCAATCTGTCCTGGTGTACTGTATCTCCGTTTGGGGAGGGTCGGCTAAGAGTCGCTTTATTGACCTGGAACGAGCTCAACGTGCATTACTCAAGGTCATGTATTTCAAAAAAATTAGATTCCCTACTGACCAACTCTATACGATTAGTGACCTCCTATCAGTCAGAAAATTATATACCCTGCAAATAACATTAAGAAAACATAAAATATTACCCTATAATACAAACCATAAGAACAGAAGGAAAAAAGCCGTTGTAGCAGAATGTTTAAAAACTAGAACATCATTTGCTCGCAGACAGTTTTCCTCAAAATCTTCTCACATTTACAACAAATTGAACAATCAACTTGATATTTACTCTAAAGCTTACCATGACTGCAAAAGAGATATCACAGATTGGCTTAAGACCATATCTTATGATGAGACAGAGATTTTGTTGCAATAACCTTGTCTAAATACACACATAGACACACACACATATACACACACACATTCACATACGCACACACATATACAGACACACTCACATACACACATGCACATACACATACACATACAGATACACACAAGGAGAGAGAGTACACTCTTTTACTTTGATTTAGAATATAAAAAAAAATGTTTTGTTTTATGAACACTGCCTATGCTATGATTATTTGTGTGAAATGAGTGCATTTCACACAAATCAATCATAGCATACATCTTTAGTTTATAGTTTTTAAGTTTACAAGTCTAACCGTGTAATTAGTCCAAACTGGAATTTTGGCCAGTAAATTGATTGTACTTGGTTAACATAATAGCATAATAGCATAATATAAAAATCATGTAACCTAAAGGAAGAGCGGCGCCACCTAACACAAGCTTTTTTTTTGCTTACCGGGTGGCACCATCACCTTAGATTATAGAAAAAGTGTATATTATGAAATAAAGAATTTTGTATTTTTGTATTTTTTGTAATGACTCTACTGGGGACCATTACATTATGCAGCATGATATTTTTCTGGTGAAAAATATGGTTATATTTGCTGTAATTTGTATCGAACTTTTGAGGATTGCTGCGATATGCAGCGGTAGTTTTTTTTTGCGTGAGGGGTTATTATCGGGCCTTTATTCGCTTTGTATTGAATCATGTCGTTATTTCCATGGGCGAAAAGGTGGCTGAAATCTTCTAACGCACTCGCAATCGCAATCGACTTCAAAGCGGAACAATTGTTTTCATTTTGTAGGCAGACAAGCCTTCGATTTTCAAAATGAAACCGATTGCGCGTCAAAATAATGGAAATAGAGACCCAGTAGGATCTTTATCGACGATAACCATCTCCTATAAGTACCTACATTCTGTTACCAGAGTGTGGAGGGTTCCTAACCAGCATCCAGCATCGGTCATTCACAGAAGGCCATTAGGAAGAATAACTACTTAAATTAGAAAAAAAGGTACCGATGTGGTTATAAGACAACCGGTGAGATTTCTAGCAATTGAGGCTTTCCATCTTTGTTCTTGGGGATGGCATCGAATTTCTTGACACGGGTCTCAGATCCGACTTAGCATCAGGTGCCCTGTGTGCTCGTGTTGCAGTAAAACTAGAGAATAACTATAACATAGCGTTATCGTAAAATAACGCCATTTAAAGTTCTGAATAGCCAACCTAGGCGAAGCTCACTTTGACGCATAGTCGGCTACTAAAGAAGTCTATTAACCGTATTATTTTTTAGTCGGTGGCACAACAGGAGAGAACATGTCCCTCAGCGTCTCCGACAGGAAGAAGATCGTGGACGCGTGGGTGGTCGCAGCCAAGACCACGGGTCTGCACATCCAGGTCCAAGTGGGGGGAGGTCCGCTGGCCGACGTACAATCCTTGGTAAGGCTAATTATTGGTCTATTGCACTTCTTATTCTACTCTATTCCTTCATCATTACCTCAGCCCAGAACAGTCTAGTCCAAGACATAATGACATAAGGGCTAGACAAATTTACAGTCCACGGTCGGTTTCAGGTCATCGTAATACATAGACTATAGCAGTTTCTCTTATGCTAAGTCCACACGCTTGCCATTTGCCACAAACTGCAAACCCATCGCCGCAAACTATAAACGTTTGTGACCCAAACCGCACTGTCCATACGCTGAAGTTCGAATTTCAAACATTTCTTTATGAATTTTGGAATGTCAGGCGGCCTGACGAACTTGGGGATGCAGGCAGTTCATGCGTAGCTTACTGTCTGCGCCTTCCGTACATGCCGCAAACTGTATGCCAAGTGGGAGATTAGTCGCGTAACTAATTATAACCAAAGAAACAGGCTCAGAAAACCATGCAATTTATTTAAACTGGTAGGTAGGTTGTTTGTTATTTTTGTATTTACATTAGCTCTGATTTATTACATTATTACACAATGTTGTAAGAAGATTAAACTGTTACGTTATCATTAACGAGCTTGACTTCATCGTCATTTATCTTGAATTGTTTTTGCTGTAAATAGCTGATAAATACATAATGAATAATAATGTCTTTCAGGAATAATAGGTATATTCACAACGAGTGAATAAAAAAAAACAAACTGCCTGCTTTGGTTGTTAACGCTTACTTCGGTCATAGTCTCATAGTAAAAATAGAATAGTAGTTCGTTTTCAGTCCTTCAGGAGTTTCTGTTACTTACCTATATAATTGCCAATCGGGCGCCAGGGTTGCGCCAATGCTCGTCGTTCGATAAGAAGTGAAAAACCTTAAATATCGAAAAGTTATGTTTTATTATTTCTCCACACTTATACTAGGGGTATTTTTAATTAAACTGTGTTATTAAACATTATATCCTGAATTCACGATAGCGATGAAATGCTGACAAAGCTAAGTAGAAAACCAGTGGCTATGACTTCGACTACATATGACGCGACGCGAGTTACACATGACTAGCCATCGTACCGAAATTAGGGGATCTTAAGGATCTTGGGCCTATGTCACCCTATGTCCAGCAACGGATGAGTTTTGGCAGACATCATTGAAACGATGCTGATGATAATGTTCATGATGGTGTTTTCAGGCTAAATATTGCGCATCAGCTGGTGCAGATTCCCTGCTGACCCTGCCGGAGCTGTACTTCAAACCCAAGACCGTTGAGGAGCTGGTGTTCTACGTGAGCCAAGTGGCTCAGGCAGCACCGAGTCTACCGGTTCTCTATTACCACATTCCTTTTATGAGTAAAGTTGAGAGTGAGTAGACAAGTTTTTATATGGCATGCCATGCAATATGGTTTTTTGATTGAAGAAGGCCTACTAACATTATAGGCCAGGCCACCTAAGTGTGCTCCTAGAGATGAGTTGTCATAAAATTTTTTACTGACACTTGGCTAGGTGGGAAGTCAGAGGACAATGGCAATTTAAAAGGAGTGGTCGTCAGGTAGTAGGGATCACCTACCGTATAATTAGTTGATGATGAAAGGGTGATGGAATTAGTAATGAACAAGCACCAATAATGGACACTTGATTCTTATGTTACAAAAGATAAGGGTTATTCATTTATTTTGAGACCGTCATATTACCTATGATCTTTGAATCCTGCGTTCGTTCCGCGGTCAGGGAAAATATTAAAAAAAATCCTAAGACATTTATGAATATATTATATAAGTATATCATTGTCTAGTATGTACCAGTACAGTACATGCCTAGAGTTCATTTTTGGACTGGGTTCAATGGCGTACAAGATTCATTCATTCCAAGATCGGAAGAGATGACCTGCATTTGGAGACCTACACTTAATTTACTTATTTGTTTTTTTTGGATCAGAGAGGTAATTAGGTTGTCTATTTTGGCAGTTAACATGCCAGCGTTTGTAGCAGCAGCGACGGCCAGTATACCCAACTTTAAGGGCATTAAGTTCACCTCGAACGACTTGAGCGAAGCCGCTCAGGTCAAGAGGGTGCTGAAGGACGGCCAGGAGATGTTCCTTGGAGCTGATACTGTGAGTAATCTGTGTCACTTTATTTCGTCCATACGTTTCTTGCTGGTCCCGCTGGCCACGCAATCGACTTCAAAATGGAACAATTGCTTTCATTTTGAAAGCAGACTCGCCTTCGAACTATCAAAATGAAAACGATTGCGATTGCAAGTGCGTTAGGCAATAAGTCTGCTCGTCCCTTATTCAATATCACCTGAACAATATTATACGGTGTAGTGAGGAAGAGGAGGCACTTACTAAGACTCACTCCCCTCCCCCTAAGTCCACCACCCTGCGCTCAGCCTTGTCTTTCCCACCCCCTTGATAAACTCTGCAGTCTTTTGTTATCACAAACATACTTCCATTCTGTTACAGCTGATGGCTCCCGCGGCGCTTCTCGGCATCAAGTCCAGCATCGGCACCTCAGTCAACTTGTTCCCCCAGCTGGGTCTGGATATAGTGGCTGCAGTGGAAGCCAACGACGTGGCCAAGGCTCGGGAGCTGCAGGAGAAACTGTCTCTTGCCATTGAGGCTCACACTGTTGAGGGTACGCTGATTTCTCATATGCTTCTCATACCCTAGTATAGTAGGAAATTCTAACTTTTGGCCGCGACTCTGTCCATATATTTCCTCACAGACGGTTTAATTTTCCGGAGTGCGTTTTATTTTGGGCTCAGGGCGGGATATACATAGTAGTTTTATACAATAGCACTGTCACATAAAATGTTTGGAAATTAGCACACTACACGCCCCTGAACCTAACTTATCTTCTATTCCAGGTGAATGGGTGCCTATTATGAAAGCAGGCATGGAGATAGTGACTGGAATCAAAGTGGGACCTCCCTCCCTCCCCCAAAGACCTCTTTCCTCTGAAGCTAAGAAGAGGATCGAGGGAAAACTCAAAAACCTCAAACTAGTTAAATAAATTTATTTTTAAATAGGAAGATGATTTACTTAAAAACGAACAAGGGATCTATTTATAAAATAAAAATAAACCTTAAAACGTGTTTTATTAAATATTCGATTTAATATATCGTTAGAAATTCGTACTTTGAAACTTTTTAAATACGTAAGTAATGTATGTGTGTGTCAAGGTATTAACGCGTCTTTTGTTTCGAGGGATAATTTCCTTACTATAAAGGAAGGTTTCGGTGAAACTTGTATGAGCTATTATTGAGACAGTATGAGTAGGTACACTTGATGATTACTTTACACAATTTACACAACGATAAATACTCTCCTTTTTTTAAGCTACGATAAGAAAGTCAAAGAATTTATTATAATAACGCCCTATGAGTTCTCCCAATGGCGACCAAAGTTCAGCCCCCTCAGTTTCTCTTCAAGTTGCGCCTCCTGGTTTTGGTCAAGGGCAGTCAAAGGGCGCCGCGGCGGACCCACCCTGATGCCTGTCACCAGCGGCATGGCGGCCTTCATGGCTGGTACGAAGTCACCTGCAATACAATAATAATAGTTTATTTGTCTTTTATGACATGTATATAAGGCAAACCAGCACACCTGATGGTTAGTGGGAAGACTAGAATCTTAAGACTGCAATCCTAAGACCGCAAATACGTGGCCAACCCTGGGGACTAAAATGGACGATCTCTTTGCTAGTAATTTCAGTGGTTGTCTTATGACAACGAACGCTGTTGCTAGGCGGTAGGTTAAAGGATAAGATAGTGGTAGCAGTCCGGACGAACCCTGCAGAAGGTCCTACCACCACTACGACTGACTTTGAAGAAAGCACGCAGTTCACCGGCACGGCATTTATAACTTGATAAAAAATGCGTTGCGAACTAGATTATCTTTTGTACAATAATTATGAATATGATGATCTTTCCGAGTGTTTTCGGTCATGGCGACCACTTCGACTGCTAGTCGGTCGGGCGCTGGTGCACCCGAAGATGGCTTATGTAGACGATTCTCGCAGTAAACTCCCGTGCACACTGAGGGCACGTGAGTACGCCGCTTACATAATTATAGTTAATGGCAGCAGGTGGACAGGCCTTTAGCTCATTGGGCTTAGCGTCGAGGTTAGCTGCTCCTCGAACTCTCAGACTTGCCTCTTCACAATCCCGTGCCATTCCGGACCCAACCTTTTTATTTACATTAATAATTTTGGATCAGCCATAGTTCAAAGCATAGACTAGAACTTCTTAACCTCCTTAACCTATGCCGTGAGAAAGATCACCATCCATGTCTACATGATTCATTCTTAAGTGTATATATCTTCGACTTCCGATACCTTCCACAGCAACAGTATTCAGACAGTTATGTTACGAAGTTGAAATAGGACTATTTGAGATCTCCTGACACAGGTACTTTATACTAGTATACTTAAAATTGGCCTTAGCCTCGTCTTAAGCTATCTTACAATGATATTTTTTTACCTTTAAAAAAAAAAAAACACTGACGCCTTCCATCTTACTACTCAAGGTTGGCTAGTCAACACAAATTATATGGCGTGTCGTGAATCTTACGCAGACACGATAACGATTCCGATGATTTCCGAAAGCACGATTAAAACCCACGATCGGACTTGTACGTAACAGTTGTAAGGTGCAAATTAAATTGCATATTTTTTTCCATCTCACTCACGCACGTTTCACGGCTGACTGAATAACACGCGGGCGCGTGTCAACATGGCGTCACTAATAACCAATAATAGCACAGAATACAACCACGCAACGAGTGGATCATGCTGATTGGTTCCCGCGCTTCGTAAAATCGTCTTCTGCGCAGGTACATTTTGATTGCATATACCGCGTGCGGGTGGTAGGACCTTGTGCAGGGTCCGTCCGGATCGCTACCACCATCTTATCCATTAACCTACCGCCAAACAGCAGTGTTCGCATTGTTGTGTTCCGGTTTGGGGATAAGACAGCCGGTGAAATGACTAGCATAGAGGCATTCCATCTTAGCCTCAGGGTTGGCAACGCATTTGCAGTCTTAGGATTGCATTACAGTCTTGTGATTGCGAATGTCTATGTCTGTCTAACAAGAACGCCGACTTCTTAGTTTACGTTAACAATTATTCAAAAACCTTCAAGCAAGTTTGCTTGACTGCTAAGTCAAACTTTCTAAGTCTTAAACTCAAAGCTTCTGACAATAAGGTAAAAACTGTGTGGAAGATAATAAATAGAGAAACAGGTAAATCAAAAACTCGTGATAATAAAATCGCTCTAAACAATGGTGACAAACGAATCACCTCAAACAAAGACGTGGCCTTAGCGTTCGAAGATTATTTCTCCACCATAGCCATTAATACCACGAAATGTCTTCAATCATCTGCGATTGAAGCTCAACAATCACTTTGTGCTAATGTTACTAAATGTAATGTTAGCTTTGATTTTAGCTATGTAGATTCAGCTACTATTGTTAAGGTATTTAAATCGCTCAGTTTAAAAAAAACTGAGGATTTATGGGGAACTTCAGTTAAAGTCATCCATCATGTCATAGATATAATTGCTCCTCACTTAGCTTTAATCTACAATAATTGCATTTCAGAGGGGGTCTTTCCAAATCTTATGAAATATAGTAAAGTCATACCACTTTTTAAATCAGGTGAGATGAGTGATTTAACGAATTTCCGTCCCATTTCTATTCTACCTGTTTTAAGTAAAGTTTTTGAGAAGTTAATGTTAAATGATATGTTAGGTCACTTCAATAGAAATAAACTGCTTAACAGTAATCAGTTCGGCTTCACCAGAGGACGATCCACAACTGATGCAGCATCTGTACTCATTAAATATATATACAATATTTGGGAGAAATCTTGTGATGCAATAGGAATTTTTTGTGACCTTTCCAAAGCTTTCGATTGCGTAGATCATGCGACTCTCATATTAAAATTAGAACATTATGGTCTGACTAATAATTCTCTAAATCTCATGTCCTCATATCTTAGTGATAGGACACAAACGGTTGTTGTAAACAGAACACAGTCCATTGGAGCAGCTGTTAAATTAGGTGTGCCTCAGGGCTCCATATTAGGTCCTTTCTTATTTTTGGTTTACATTAATGACTTACCACCCATGATAGAGAATATTTGTGATATTGTGCTATTTGCTGATGATACATCATTGATTTTCAAGGTAGACCGAAAATCCGTCAATTACACTAGGATAAACGCCACGCTAGGTAAAGTACATAATTGGTTTACTAGTAACAATTTGCTACTCAATGCTAGGAAAACTAAATGTGTTAGGTTCGCTTTGCCTAATGTTAGACCGGTAGAATCTAGTATATTTCTAAATGGCGAGTGTTTGGAAATGGTAGATAAGGCGCTTTTCTTAGGGATAACTATAGACAAAAACTTGCAATGGAGTCCCCACATAGCAGTACTAGCAGGTAAATTAAGTTCTGCAGCTTATGCTGTTAGGAAAATCAGGCAACTTACGAATGTTGAGACAGCTCGCTTAGTTTATTATAGTTATTTTCATAGTGTTATGTCATACGGTATTCTGGTTTGGGGAAAAGCTGCTGACATACAGACTATATTCGTGTTACAAAAAAGAGCCATCCGTTCTATATATAACCTAAACTCCCGTGATTCTTTAAGATTACTATTTAAAGAAATTAGTATTTTGACAGTAGCGTCACAATTTATTTATGAGAATATTATTTATGTCATTAAAAATCAGGACTCTTTTATTAAGAATTGTGATATACATAATTTTAATACAAGAAATAAAAATAAAATAGCTACTAAAAAATTTCGTGTTCGTAAGGTTTTTAAATCATTTGTAGGTCAATGCATCCATTTCTATAATAAATTACCTGACGAAGTTTTAAAGTTACCATTTCCAGTACTTAAAACTTACTTGAAAAAGTCGCTGATGTCTAAAGCTTACTATAGGGTCGAGGACTATCTATCAGATAAAAGTGCTTGGCCTAAACTAAACACCCAAATAACTTAATAATAACTTCATCGTAAGAAATATGTAAACATTGTATATTGTCTAGGGGACACGGTTTCTGTAGGAGAATGTATCGAAACTTTTTATGTAGTTGTATTACACCATCATAATTAAGTATAATTTTTCATAATTATTTTCTATTACTTACTACCAATTAGTTCTGGAGAAAACTCAGAGTTTTGACACATTTTCCTGCTCAACTACGCGTGAATACATTTATTTCTTATCGTATGTTAGATTCATTGTTTTATATAATGCTAGGTTAAGTTTTAAAATTGTACCTATATTTAAAAAACGACTAACTGTTGAGTTTCTTGCGGCGCTTCTTCTCAGCAGTGGTCTCTTGCGAAGCGCTGGTATATTTTTGACGTGTAAAAGTGCCCGTGCGGCCTACTTACTGAATAAACATCTTTTATCTTTTATCTTTTATCTATGGGTCACAGTTTCCACATACCATCAGGTGGCCTGTGTGCTCGTTTGTCTACTCGATGCCATAAAAAAAAAAAAAAACCTATGCCTATCAGGTGGCATTTGTGCTTGTAAAAACATCACAAACAACTCAGTAGGTAGTTTACATCAACGACCTCTTACCCTGAGCTGAAATAGCAGTGACGAGAGCATTCAGTTTTCCCTGCAGGACCCTGGTTGCGTCCACCCTACCCGCCCGAACCGCTTCCAGTAGACGGTGGACCAGGCCAGGAAACATGTTGTTGACGGTGGCGATGCTAGAGTCGTAACCCAGTAGAACTGCTGGAGCCAATAACTGTAATAATAAGGGTCATTGTTACCAGTTTAAGACAAAGTGTTTTGGTGGTTACCCTATCTTTTCATTTAACCTACCGCCAAACAGCAGTGTTCGCATTGTTGTGTTCCGGTTTGGGGATAAGACAGCCGGTGAAATGACCAGCATAGAGGCATTCCATCTTAGTCCTCAGGGTTGGCAACGCATTTGCAGTCTTAGGATTGCATTGCAGTCTTGTGAATGCGAATGTCTATGGGTCACAGTTTCCACTTACCATCAGGTGGCCTGTGTGCTCGTTTGTCTTCCCTATGCCATAAAAAAAAAATCTTCAGGGCCTCTATTCTACTTGCTAACGCTATATTGCCTTTGAAATGTTATCATATTATTTTAACTCAGCCGCCATTAATGTCAATAAAATAAGCTCAAAAGCAATACGATTTTACCCTGTAGGTATAATAGAAACCGAGTTTGCGTATCGTCGATGATACTGCAAAACCGCGTAACCAACAAATTTATTATAGAGCAAAATAAACCTTAACGTGTTAGGAAAAAGGAGCATTCCGCTCCTCATTAAAAAAATTACTTACGCGGTTTTGCAGTTTCACCGATGTTGATATGGGTCCATACATATCAAATAAACACCTACTGTTTGATGTTTGTGATCCAGAAAGAAATGTAGTAAGTAAGTTACTCACATGGTTCCCTATGAATATCCTCTGATCCTCGCCAAGTTGGTCTGAGACTTGCAACGTAACTCCCAGATCTGCCTTCATTCCTTTGAAGGTCGGAATCCTAGATGAAGCCATTTTGAAGAATTCTGTAATATTCACTGCAAAAAACAACACTAAGTTTAAATTTCTACCCTTCTAAGTAAAACATCAAAAGAATAAGAGGTTTACCAACGGTTTCCCGCCAATGGATTATGTGAAATCTCCTTTAGCTATTAAACACCAGACTTTCTATTCTACTCAATAAAAACCATATTGTTTTTGACTCGGCGCCATAGCTGTGAAAATGAGAGCAAATAATCATAATGTTGACAATACTATAACATGTTAACCTACCGCCAAACAGCAGTGTTCGCATTGTTATGTTCCGGTTTGGGGATAAGAAAGCCGGTGAAATGACTAGCATAGAGGCATTCCATCTTAGTCCTCAGGGTTGGCAACGCGTTTGCAGTCTTAGGATTGCATTGCAGTCTTGTGAATGCGAATGTCTATGGGTCACAGTTTCTACTTTCCATCAGGTGGCCTGTGTGCTCGTTTGTCTTCTCCATGCCATAAAATAATAAAAATAAAAATGTTGCCAATACTATAACATGTCAAAATCAATAGGGTTTTACGGAGTCCCTCTGGCCTTACTATACGTTACTGTGATAAGGTACTAAAAACTTCTGAGTAACTGTATGAGTAGAGATAGATCACGTTACCATCCACCCCGCTCATCATAGGGAAGTGGTAATACAGCAGTGGCAGCGTCGGCGCAGCCTCTGCCACGTCCTGGAGGTAGCCCACCAGCTGCTCCACATTCTTAGGCTTGTAGTACAGCTCTGGGAGGGTCATGATGGCATCAGCTTCCAGTTTTTGGGCGTATTCTGCCTGTGTGAAACAGGAATTATACTCAGAGTAAATTAAGGAGGGCATGATAATGGATACATGATAATACATGGGGAAAAGAGCATACAAGTATATAATAGGTTCTTCTGTAGTACATATTAAGTTCCTCTACTTCCCTTAAGTGTAATAGAGCTGGTCTGATGATGGAGACTCAGGGTGGCCATTGAAAGTCCTAAATTACACATAATAAACCCGCCGTGTTAGGGCTTGTTAGAATTGTCTTGACAAGTAGATGAAGCTTGTTCTAAAAAATATTTTTTTGTCTGTATCTTAGTATTCTTTATTTGTTTACAATTAACAACCGTGGAAATTACTAGCGTGCGAAATTATTCCATCTAAGTCGATTGAAAGTAAAGTAGACGTCGAGTCGTATCAGGCCCTAAAAGAAAAGGCTCTAAAAAGAGAGTGATGGAAATTGCTCCACCGACAAGAGCCAAAAGCTCTTAAATTTAAGGACTCGATTGCAGTCATGTTAATGTCTATGGGTCACAGATCCTAATAGGGTATTTGACAAGAGTGAAATTAAATTGGTTTTTCATTAACAACAGATAAACATTATAAAATACTAGGAAAACATCAATCTTTTATTTATGTTTGCTATTTTAAGATTTATAAATTCACTAACTTCAACAATAAGGACGCTGTTTGATTGTGACGTCACAAGATAGTAATCCCTATAAATTCCATAGTAACGGAGCGTTTTCGATGTTGAATAAAAAGAACCTGATTTGACTTTTGTCAAATACCGTATTACCAACAAGTAGCCAGTATGCTCATTCATCATCTCCATACCATAAAAAAAACTTACCAGTTTTATGACATCAGGCATTGGTGCACCCCCAACTTGCATGATGACCTTGATTCCCAGAGGGCGGGCCACCTCGAGCCAGGCCCTCAGCAGGGTTTCCCGCTCCTCCCGGCTAAGAGTTGCAGCTTCACCAGTCGTACCACCCACTTGGAACATAGATACCAAGTTTGGAAATAAGTTTATGGCCCTCCAGCAACTAGGAGCCATTGGTAGGATCAATGGAGTCGAGGGAATCTTTGTGAAGATCCCTCAATTGGGATTGTTCATATTTTTACAATTACTCCAATTTATTTATTTTTTTACCATTACGAGGAATAGGATTTTAAAGCCGTTCTGCATTATTAAGGTTTTGAAATACTTATCTATTTTGGATATTTCGACAAAAGTATAAGTATTTTACCTTTGTTTGACTTTCGTTTTCGGCTTGAAGCCCTCCTAGGTGTAACTTACGGGTTAGGCGAAAACAGCTTGAAATAGTATGTTTTAATACACTATTACAATCACTTTTTTTCATTGGATATCATTTAATTGTTGTAATTTATTAGAAAATGCCATCCCAAATTTAAAATAAATAATCATGTCATCCATAAAATGTCTGCTAAATAAATAAAGATATTAAAACAAAACTATTGGGTCAAGTACAAAATTAATGAAATTGGTGTCTTAAAATTTCCTATTCTTTCAAATAAGAAAGTAAAAACCATGAGTTCTTTTTTTTTGGTCAACCCCAATTGAGTCTAGTGGACTTTATGTACAGTCAGCAGCAGAAGTAACTACGCAATCGAAGAGGTCAAAATGATCTGCACTCGACTCTTGTCAAGAGAATACGTCATGTCTAGATCATTTTGAGCATGTTATTCTGCTTACCTACTTTCAATGCTGACTGTACACTAGAAACGATTAAGACCATCGATCGGGATCGGTATGGTGAGCTGAGATTGATGTAAACTTTTTCAGATTAGTATCCACATGTCGATTTTAATTTACATCGATGTCGTCTAGAATTTCATGCCCTTTTGAGCCATGCCATGATACAATATGAACTTTTTGATCTGTGCCATACAATGAGCAAATTCTCAATCCGCCTTTGCAGTCACCATCTCATCAAGACTAAACTGTTAGATAATTATGTCAAGTAGGTATAATCTCATCATCATCATCATCATCATGTCAGCCGAAAGACGTCCACTGCTGGACATAGGCCTCCCCCAAGGCTCTCCACTCAGACCGGTCTTGTGCTTTTCGCATCCACTGCGTTCCCGCGATCTTCACAAGGTCGTCACTCCATCTTGTTGGAGGCCTACCTACAGCACGTCTCCCGGTCCGCGGACGCCACTCAAGAACCTTCTGACCCCATCGGCCATCAGTCCTGCGAGCAATGTGCCCCGCCCACTGCCACTTAAGTTTAGCTATTCTTCGGGCTATGTCGGTTACCTTAGTTCTACTGCGGATATCATCATTTCTGATTCTATCACGCAGAGAAACCCCGAGCATAGCCCTCTCCATAGCCCTCTGAGTGACTAATAATATAATCTATGCCAATTGAAATTGACAAAGATGTAAACACAACCAAACGAACCATTTTACCATTATTACTCGATAATCACGTGTTTTTAAGGATCAAGTTTGGTCTTAGCAGTGATTTATACACTTTCACATTAAGAATAAGATTGAATAATGAACAATTACACATTAAATTACATTACTTACCTAGTATACCCCGCACGCCGTTTGTATGCAGGTAGGAGATGTATTCTGGCAAGACAGAAAGGTTCAGAGCCCCCCTTTCATCTGTGGGGGTGAACACAGGCGCTAGCATTCCACTTATGTCAAAGGAAACCTTAAACAACGAAAGATCTAACTAAGTTCATTAAGTTATAGTTAATTGAATAAATTCATACCTACTTACTAAGCTACAAAAACAAAAAAACTGTTGTCTTCGGCAGTATTTTGTTGACATTTACTTAAAAAGGCTTAACACCTGGACCCCACGGACCAAGGGTCTCGACGCCGAAAAGTACAAAAAGTTTATTCGGGTAGTCTACTGTTTTGCGGAGGTGAGACTAGCTAGGGTGGGTATCTACACAATAGCTTCCCACATCAGCACTCGCCCCACACTCCACGTAATCAAAGACACATACTGCCCTCTTAAGGAAAAAGGCACATCTACTTTATGCATAGGGCCCCTGAAAAAGGTACCATTGAGGAGTTCCATTGGCCATCGATGATTTATTCATGAGTTCCCACAACATTTGAGGAGTTCAATCAATTCCTTACGGATCCCCTCATCAGATTGAGGATTTGGTCAGTCTGAGTCACAGTTTAGTCTTAGGGAAATCAGGTCATAACTCAATAAATTTTGTAACATACACACAAAAATACGGACGTATTGAGAACCCCTACTTTTTTTAAGGGCAGTTTTTCCGCGCTACCTTCGATATCACTGCGTTTGCGACTTTAGGTATGCCGCGATAGTGATATTATCCACGGGGTGTTATTCTCTCAGAAACAACGGACGGTCGGACAGACGAGCGAAATCGTAGCGGCGAGTTTAAGTAGTCCCGTCAGAGCGAACAAAACACACTTTAGCGCGTGCATTTTCAATTAAACAGCCCTATACGTTCGATCCATCGTCAGAAACCATGCTGCTAAATTGAAAATGCACGCGCTAAAACATGTTTTGCTCGCACTGACGGGACTACTTAAAGTCGCTGCTTGGACATTCACTCGTTCGTCCGTCCGACCGTCGTTGAGCGAATCACTACCCGGGTCCTACACTCCCGTCAACGTTCCTGGCCGGGCGATATAATAAGGTTGGAAGTGATAGAATAATATGCATAGTTTTTTCTAACAAGTACTAGGGCTGGTCTCGCGGCGTAATCAGTGGAGATCCTCAAAAGGCGCAAATACAGTCAACTTGATAGAAGTTACATATTTTTGAGCACAACGTATTTTCAAAGATATGTCAAAGCGCCTGATCGACGCAACCCGTGACAAAAATGCTGGCCTGTACTTGGCACAATGATTAAGCATTGCCATTCAACGTGGCAATGCTGCCAGCATTTTAGGAACAATGCCCACTGGTAGCGGTTTGTTAGATTAGTGTAGTTTTAAGTAAATTTGTAAGTTCTTTCGTTGGCTTTTGTTTGTCTCTGTAATTATTGTTATAGTTTTTTTATTAATGTTAAGTACCACTTGTGCAACAATAAAGTTTTTTCTCATTCTAACAGATAGCCGTGTCTCTACTTAAAAACTTACGAGTTTACTAAGTAAAACTTACGAGTGTAAGGCCGGCCTCACACACAGTTTGTTAACACAAGGCCAAATCAATTTAGCTGCTATATGGGTTATTGATGGCTAGGGAGTGGAGCACAGCATAGCCTAGTAAACAATCAAACAAACAAGTCCCATATTGACGCCTTAAGTGAAATTACGCTGTTCTCATAAAGGCGGCATCAACAACCCTCCTTTGTTTTTTTTGTTTAAGAGTAGGGTTAGGATTTCGGCAGCAAAACGTGGTTTTAGATTCCATGGAGTTGCTATTTCCTAGTTATTATTATACTTATCACTTTGATTTTGGCCTTCAGTTTTGTCATAATTCCTAAATAAACTAGATACCTAAATTTTTTGTTCAATTTATCCAGACCTACTAATATTTGTTTGGCTATAACGTTATCACAGCGAAATAATTATCTTCTTTACCAAAAATCATTTAAACTGGTATATTAGATTATGTAGATTTAACGGATGAATGTATTAAGCAGCGACCAAACCAATGCTTAAAAAACGGTGTCGGTACGGAATCGCAGTGACGCGTCGTATTAGCACCGTTTTTGACGCACGCTCCCCACACCGCTGCTTAACGTTGCGAATATCACGGCACGTCAAAATTGACGCCATGTTATTACTATGACACATTCTTTTGTTTACGCACCGTCTGTGAATTTTGAGCACCGGTGTGGAGAGCATGCGTCAAAAACGGTGCTAATACGACGCGTCACTGCGATTTCGTACCGACACCGTTTTTTAAGCATTGGTGTGGTCGCTGCTTTATGAATCATCAAAGAGCGGAATTCTTCATAGCAAAAATCAAACTGTCAGAGGGATTGACCTAACTGTTTTATCGACTTATCGATGTTACGGAATAATATCGCATTAGGTATCCATAATCAACTTAAAAGATTATTCTGTAACATTTGACCTCTTTGATAAGCAACTTGCATCTCCATATTAAAGTAAATCATGTCAGCGTCACATATGTCATTTAAGTACCGTAAAATGGGGTGAACAGAGTATCGCGGGGTGAATAGAATCACAATCTAAAATAATTCATAAATTGTTACTAATAAGAACCAGTGTTACATTGACAAGACATTTGGATAATTACGTTAAAATCTCAGTCTTATAATTAGACAAATATGCTTTATTTTAGGCTGTGATCCTATTCACCCCGCGAAACTCTATTCACCCCATTTTACGGTATGTCACTTGAGTTTTCATGAGTGATTTCCGTGCCGTGCTACTAAAATGGTTAATCCTAAAAGAAAAACAATAAAAAAATGGATATAGAAAATAAAGATTAAGATTTCTATTATATAGAAAATTTAAAAAAAAAAGTATTTTCTGTTTTATTCTTTACTATTATACTAAAATACAGTGGCGGTCAGCTAATTAGGGACACCGTTAATTTGTTTGTATGTATATCCAAAAGCCTTATTTCATTACTTTAACTTTGTTTCGTTAAGTGACAAATACTTATCGATAAGTCGATAAAACAGTTAGGTCAATCCCTCTGACAGTTTGATTTTTGCTATGAAGAATTCCGCTCTTTGATTATGAAATATTATTATGACTATACTGACGGTCAAAATCAAAGTGATAAGTGTAATAATAACTAGGAAAAAGCGACTCCATGGAATCTAAAACCACAGTTTGCCACCAAAAGCCCTAATTCTGTTTATGAATTGAGGCTATGTTTTAAACAAACAATCAAACTCTTGGCCTACCAATTTTTATAAAACTTATCCAACAACTGCCACTGAAATACAACATAAAATATATGTATAATCAGATTACCAGTTTGCAGGTTCCAGGCAACGACAGGGACACACAGACACATACACAGACAAAGGCAAAGGCAAGGTTATAAAATTATATTTTCTGATGAAAGAACAATTTACCTAGTATCGTGTATTATACTGCCCTCCTAAGGCACATCTACTTTATGAATTGTATTGTACTTCCAACCTTATTATAACCAGTGAGAGTTTCATATGCTTCTATGAATTAATCGCACTTGTGCCTTTTTCCATAGCAGTACAACACGCGATACCAAATGGTTCTTTCATCGGAAAATATAATTTTATAACAGTTCTGAAACATCCCATTGTCGAAAGAAACTCCAAATGTATGTGTAAGATATTAGATATTTTCTGTATAAATTTTCACTCACCATCTTGTATGCTTTTCTAACACAAGTAACTTAACCCACGGCAGGGAGAAAACTACAGAGAAATTGTCTTGTAACCACTTCATATATAATTTTACCATAGTAATGTGATACATATTAAGCGGCCTACCGCGTTTGCTAGGGTTGGCGATCAAGTCATTTTAAAAAAGGGTACTTAAAATAACTAACATGAAAGAGTTTAAATGTATGTATGTGTTAAAAAATAAGCAGGTTTCTCCTGAACTATTGCGCCTAATGGAATAAATGGGGTGTCACACGATTCATTAAGAACGTGTGAGTGACAAAGGCTTTAAACTAGTCACGAGTCGCATACAGATAAGACAGCCGGTGAAATGACTAGCATAGAGGCATTCCATCTTAGTCCTCATTCCATCATAGTTTTTATACGAAAAATGTAAACACCCCCAATGTAGAAATTAGGCCCCCGCATAAACCAGGCAGTTTTTTATATTTTGCATACAGATTTTTATAAAGCTGAACTAAAAACTAACTGTAACAGGAATAAAAAAACGCAGTTTACCTTAAATACTTAACATGTTGCCTATGTTACTGATGACCATGTAAGAAAAAAAATATTTGTAGCAAAAAAAACATTATTCTTCAAAAGAGATTCCTAGTTAAAAAGAGAAATTCGAGCGACAAACAAAGTTCGTGTCTTTGTACAGGCAGGGCATCTTTTGTTATATACGAAGCCCACATTACCTTAAAAACCGGGCAAGAGCATGTCGGACCATGCTCAGTGTAGGGTTCCGAAGCCGTAACGACAAACACAAAAAACTATCTCAAAAATCAACATGTATGAAACAATTTTCTATTTAAAGTTATTTGGCGCTGTCTTAGATGATTTTTAGTAGGTATAAACCCGTTAATCGCCTGTATCTCAGGAACTAATCATGTCTACTTAGCCGTGATAGTTTTCCTTTAAAATTGGTTATATGCGCTTTTGTTGAAGATTTTTTTCAGATTTTTAGTACTTTTAGTTTTGGCTGTAGGGAGGGGGGGACACTTGACTCTAACAAAAAATAGCGCTTTAAAGCTTAATATTTCATAAACGGATCCCTTAATCGAAAAATTGTTTTCATAAACCCGCAATATTTTTGAAAGACCTATCCAACGACATCCCACGCTATGGGGTAGGCAAGAAAAAAAAAAGACATCCCCACGTTACGTGTAGGGGAGGTGCATTAAAAAAAAATATTTTTCAAAATTTTATTTTACCACTTTGTTGGCGTGACTAATATGTACATTCATGCCAAATTACAGCTTTCTAGTACTATGAGTCTCTGAGCTAGACTGGGGACGGACGGACGGACGGACGGACGGACGGACGGACGGACGGACGGACATGGCGAAACTATAAGGGTTCCTAGTTTGACTACGGAACCCTAAAAACGCACGCACTGAGTAAAAGTCAGCAAAACGCGTATACCTACTCGTATCTGTGTCTTGCCGGCAGGGAACGAGTTCAAAATTTAAATATATTTTTTTGCGTCCGAGTTCAAACACAATTAAACTTGTCCACAAAACGTTGCGACAACCCTGAATGTATTTAAATTGTTTTATAATGGATTCGAGCAACTCATTAAAACATGGTTTAATTTACTAGTTTTTTATTACTCAATTGTTACGAAATCTTATCAAACAAAAATTATATTTTTGTAAGTACCGTTAAATGTTCCTACTTTGCTCCCCCATGGGTAACTATGCTCCATGGTGACTATTTCGTTTGTTACCTTATAATATAAGTCAAGGTCGATGTCAATTTTTCTAAAAGAATCGATGTATAGATCCAGCCACGAAGTGAATTAAAGCAATAGAATCATTTACAATACAGATCATCTCCATATAACCATGGAGCATAATTACCCGTGTGGGACCAAAGTAGGAACATTTAACGGTACAACAAAATAAGTATTTTCTTTTGCTTTTCTAACCATGCTATCTCAAATACGAAACCCACGGTACGCGAGTCCGACTCGCATTGGACCGATTATTTTTAATCTATGAAGCACTATTATTAAGTGCGACGTAGTTTGTCAGAAATCCGAGAGATGGCGCTTTTGTTGCTTAGCCAAATGAGCATTTTCGTTAGCGTTTCTAACCATATTAAGTATCTTAAATACGGAACCCTCGGTGCGCAAATCCGACGCTAACTTCTTAAAATCTATGATGCACTACTATTTAGTGCGACGTAGTTGGTCATAAATCTGAGAGATGGCACTTTTGTTCCTTAGCCAAACATGTTTTGAGACATTCTTGTACCCACGAACCCAGTTGTTTAAAAAAAAGTCAAATCTATACATCACAAGTATCACGATATACATTTTCGATAACGATAAGTTTTGCTGATTTCACTGGGGATTTCATTCCAAAGCTTCTTGTATGAATGTATTCCCTGCACATGTCCCGCCTCTTTACATGGCGTATTTTAATCTTTGGTATTTATTAACAATATTGTCAAAGTCATACCATAGAGTACTGTCACTGTCACATCTCATTATCATCATTATCATACAATACAACAACAACTACTTTTAAGCCGTACCTATTAATGATAACAAAATCGCTATGATGCCTATGTACAGACGCGTTATCACCAACACAGGGTGCGCCGTACGCGATCAAAAATAACAGGTTTTATGACTTGCAATACACTCTAAAACTACTCCAATGTTGAACTCCAATAATATGATAACCATTCTAACTTCTCCAAGTTTTTCTAGAGGCCAGAAAATCCAGTTCCTCAGAATACAACATTTAATCGATCGTTTTGTACATAACCTTGAATACCAAGATGCTAATTCGTTTAACAGTTTAACTAGGTATCTGCGTTGAATTTGGAAATATCCAGCCGTTTAAAAATAAGACCGCAGAGCTTGCATGCCTACTACTCCCATAAAAGAAAAGTCTAAATTCCAACAACCTGGTTAAACAGAATGGAGTTTCCTTCGTCTAGTGGGCAACGATGGAGCTCTTTCCCTCCGCACTACAGGCAGCCAAACGGCGTCAACACACGTCATACACACGGAATAAAATACCGTATTCCAAAGACAACTATAAATAAAACGAGTTATAGGTCAAACCGCTCGCATAACCTCGCTATAACCGAGATCGCTTCAGTCAACGTTTCAGTGCCGCGCGCGTCGCATGCCCACGTTAAACCCGTCGATATTAAAAACAAAACGAATTTGCCGCTGGCACGAGTACCGCCGAGGAAACGGGATATGCAGCCGAATGGCGCGGTTCCGGAAGGCGGGAACGAAGCGCGGGAAAGTGAAAATCAGAGCGCGGTAGAAATTACGGCACAAACAAAAGTAGCCGCTAAAGTTAAGAAAGCTAGGAGTTTTATGGAGTTGTCTTTGGTTACTAATTCTGTTAGGAAGCTCATGAGCAATGATCGACGGGTGTTGGTGGTGTATACCGGTGGTACGATTGGGATGGTGAAAAACAGAGACGGCGGTAAGTTTATTATTGTATTTTGTCACCATTTGCTTGACGAAAAAATAGAAAATTAGATCGAAGTTAAAAGGGGTCGGAATGACGCGCGATGTTTGCAGAAGTGGTTATGGACCAAAATATCGCTCATTCCCGAAATACCAGTATTTAAAATACAAAAGCCGGTAACCTTCGGGGAGGGAAGATGGCCGATTGAAAGATGTCCGGCTTTCACTTTTGATTTATTTTTTACTAACTTGACCCTGGCGAAATCACTGCGGATATCGCGGTGGACCGTCATTAATATAAAAAGGAGAAAAATACAAAACTACTCTGTTTATACCAGGTTGTCAAAAAACCAGATTCAAAATGTTGGGGGAAGATTAATAAACAATATCCTAATTTGTATGTTTAGATTTGGGATTCCGATAAATTGAGAATCAGGTATTTTAAAATACTGGTATTTCGGGAATTAGCAAAAAATACAATACACTGGACATACATCTAGGCACACAAAAAAATCATTAAATATGTACCTACTGGTTAACAATAAGTATACTTCTTCCAGACTACTTTCTACACGAGTTAATTTCCTAATAAAAATACGTATTTACTACATTATGGCCTACCCGGAGCGTAGGGGATTGCCTGACGAGTTGTCAAGTGGACCGAGCCTTGGTGAGGGCAGCCAAAATATCCGGTTTTAACCGAGGTATATATAATACTTTTCTCAAATGTGAGGAACCAATAAACGGTGGTGGTGGTAAACGTGGTGTGTGTAAAAGGGCTAAATTTTAAAATTTATAATATTTTATTTATAATCTTCCGTGACGTACTTTTTGATTTATACCCGGAAATGTACAAAATATTACCGTTCCCCTTATTTCCGAGTTTCAGGGCCCAAATTTTTTTGAAAAATCCTGATTTAAAAGTAATAATTAACTTAATATTTTAACGCAAAAAATTAAATGATGTCCAATTATACAGTTTTGGAAAATAAATAATAAAGTTCATAACAAAAAGAGTATTTTGTTTTGAGTTTTCCAACTAAAAATACGGAACCCGTAGTAATATAACTAAAGACTTGTTTATTTAAAAATCCAAATTCTCCTGTTCTTTGGATCCAGTTTGACTTCCGCACCAGATTGAACCGGTTATTAAGTGACCTTTAATGCTTACTTCAATTAGGTATGTATTTTAATGATGTGAAATTAAAAAAACTAGATTGTTTCCGCGGGTTCATGTCTCTTACCTATAAACAGTAAAACAACAGAATTAAACGTCCTTGATACATTTTATTAAACTTATAAAACAAATTCTCTTCTTGCTGTCTGTCTGTCTGTCCGTATGTATGCTTAGATCTTTAAAACTACGCAACGGATTTTGATGAGGTTTTTTTTAACAGATAGAGTGATTCAAGAGGAAGGTTTTGATGTTACACTAAACTCTGAGTTATGTACAGGTGTTACAAAAAACTCAAATAAACCGAAGCGAAGCGAGGGCGGCTCGATAGTTTTAAATAATTATATACAGTATTCCCAGCTTCTTAATAGGTTTCGGCTGGCTATCGCTGTCACGCTTGCACTTGCAACTGACAGTATATTTGTCACTCGTGTGTCACAGAAAAACGATATTACCGATCGGTATTAAGAAAATGGTAGCACTGTACAGTGATATTTTTAGGGTTTCGTACCGAAAGTTGTCCCTTCGCTGTCCTTACGTTTGTTTGTCCGTCTGTCCTATCTTTAGAACTGTAACAGATAGCAGACTGATTTTACAGAGAAAATTCAAAAAACGGTGCCAATACAAGAAATGTTTTTTTCAACGTATATTTATTTTTGTAGTATCCGTAAAACGAAAAATCATACGAGCGTCAAATTTGGAACGATTATAGCACAAACCCTTAAGAAAAATAACAAATAATAAAAACGGGTCGAGTGTGAGTTGTGCTTGCCTATTTTTTTTAAAAACAACCTTTACATTGTAATATTATTTTTTCGATTTAGTAACGACATAGGTAATCTTTAAATCGAAATGTAATAATAATAAATACGTACTGTGCGGCCGTACAAAACCCTCGGTGTGCGAGTTTGACTCGGTCTTGACATTTTTTATATATTTGCAATCATTCCGAGGACTACAAGCAATTTATTTTCTGTGAGTTTATTGGCGTTGTACATATTTAGTCTGGACTAAACTGTCACTGATGAGTGGTGACTGCAGTGACCTTTATATTATATCCCTAGCATGCATCACGGGTCACCTCTTGAGACGACTTACCGCCGTACTCAAATATATCCAAATCCGATATTATCCAACTTATTTACTTACCAATTCTCGTCTCCTTCCCCATCCCATCCGCGATATTTATCATAACTACATATTATGTACACGTTTTATGCGCTATAAAAACGTTTTATAACCTATTATCGTTCGGTTTATCGATGTGGATGACTGTGGATAAAACATCTGTCACTTTCTAACCAGTATGTAAGAGCGAGAGTGACGGTTGATCTATCCAACGCTATAAAGGCGATACTAATAATGACCCTCGGGCCGGTTTATCGATGTGGATGACCGTGGATAAAACACCTGTCACTTTCTAACCAGTATGTAAGAGCGAGAGTGACGGTTGCTCTATCCAACGCTATAAAGGCGATACTAATACTGACTCTCGGGCCGGTTTATCGATGTGGATGACCGTGGATAAAACATCTGTCACTTTCTGACCAGTATGTAAGAGCGAGAGTGACAGTTGCTCTATCCAACGCTATAAAGGCGATACTATTACTGACTCTCGGGCCGGTTTATCGATGTGGATGACCGTGGATAAAATATCTGTCACTTTCTGACCAGTATGTAAGAGTGAGAGTGACGGTTGCTCTATCCACCGCTATAAAGGCGATACTAATACTGACCCTCGGGCCGGTTTATCGATGTGGATGACCGTGGATAAAACATCTGTCACTTTCTGACCAGTATGTAAGAGCGAGAGTGACGGTTGCTCTATCCACCGCTATAAAGGCGACACTAATACGAACCCACGGGCCGGTTTATCAATGTAGATGACCGTGGATAAAACACCTGTCACTTTCTGACCAGTATGTAAGAGTGAGAGTGACGGTTGCTCTATCCACCGCGATCGAAATCCAATCCGAGATCTCTTAAAATCGTGACATGATCATGACCTTTGTAATGATAACCAGATATTGCTATGAAACAAATAACAAACGCGCAGTATATATGTGTATTTAATGTGATTTGATTGTAGCGCAATCTACTATATTATAGATATTGACGTTATGAACAATACTATTATTAAGTATATTAGATGATAAATTTTAATACTGAAATATTAGTTGTTACACGAAAACTGAAACGTTTTTATTGAATCCGAGGATGATTCCTGTACTAACCTGACCTACCATGAAATTCCACGGCCCTTTAAGTATACTTATGAAGAGATTCTGAGGTAAAATCATTGAAAAAAAATGCAATTTTGACTCGGACTTGACTTCAGATGGATCTCACACACTTCGACCCTGTAGGATATTTTAACCAATCTGTACTCATAGTGTTAGCGGAATGTGCAGGTTTCCTCACGATGATTTTTCTTTACGCGCACAACTCGCCATTTGTTTATAATAATATTATGAAAATTCCGCTTATGTTAATTCCCTACATTTTCAAAGTCGTATACGTAGAATACACGAAAAAACGACTGACTGCTGAGTTTCTTGCGGCGTTTCTTCTCGGCAGTGGTCTCTTCTTGGGCAGCGCTGGTAGATTCTTGACGTGTAAAAGTGCCCGTGCGGCCTACTTACTGAATAAATATCTTTTATCTTTTTTAATACAACGTTGTCTTGGTTCACTGCTCTCTCGTTCATTATTTGAATAATGTTTACAGTTCTAATGCCACAAAAAGGGGTGTTTGAGAACCTGATCCGAGGCTACCCGCAGCTACACGATGGTGCGTACTGGAGGCAGAGGCTGGCGGAACCCGGGTTTGATACTTCCTTCTTAGTATTGCCAGGTTAGTACATCCAATCAGGCCATACTCTACCATCCTACCCATATTCCGGTTTCTATAAGATAGGCATCTTGCTCTTTGGCTTTTTTTAGGGTTCCGTACCAAGATGGTAAAAAACGGAACCTTTACAGTTTTGTCATGCCCGACCATCCGTCCGTCCGTATGTTACCGGCATATTTTACTCAAAAACTATAGGTGTCTTAGTTTGGTGGTTAAATAACATGTAACAAAATATGAAAAAAAAAAACAACAATCATAGTGGCATATATTTTGACGGTTCTTTTATAAGCATTTTATAGATATAGAAAGTAATGTAGCACAAAGTTGATTATGAGTCTTGTTATTTGTTGAAATTTGACCTTTCACGTAGTGAAGACATCAAAAGATCAATAAAAGTGACACCATTAAAGGTCCTTTTAACACAATAATTAATTTAATTAATACTAACGACTATTTTGCTGTGAACAGAAGCCAAAGATCTCTACTTGAGGATATTTTACAAGATATTGGAGTACGACACATTGCTGGATTCGTCAAACATGACTGAGGTGCAGTGGATACAAATTGCTGAAACGGTCATGGTATGTACTATAAAACCTATAATCAAATCAAATCAAATCAAAATCATTTAGTTCAGCCATCTTTGGACCATAATAATAACAAAGTGTTAGTAAACAAATTAAATTAAAAAATCAAACCACCATCTTTAAAAGAATTAAGTCATAAATCTTCGGATAAATATATCTAGTAGCATCCAGCTCAAAGGATCAATAAAAGTGCATACGTTTGGCACTGACAAAAGTTTTTACCATAAATATATACCGACTTTAATTACTAAAATTACATAACAGTTACGTTATATTTCATTCATCTCCTTAACTTGTTTAGAAATGGATCTTTAGCTATTTCAATGGTTTCAATATAACAAAGTATCCACATTCTGTCTTCTGGTAAACGAAAATAGGAACATTGTGATGCTAACGCTGGTTATTCCAGTGGCTCAGTTTTATAAAGCATTCCTGGAGAAAAATCCTGAATTTAAAAGTCAGTTACTATCAACAACAAACAGCAGTGTTCGCATTGTTGTGTTCCGGTTTGGGGATAAGACAGCCGGTGAAATGACTAGCATAGAGGCATTCCATCTTAGCCTCAGGGTTGGCAACGCATTTGCAGTCTTAGGATTGCATTGCAGTCTTATGATTGCGAATGTCTATGGGTCACAGTTTCCACTTACCATCAGGTGGCCTGTGTGCTCGTTTGTCTACTCGATGCCATAAAAAAAAAAAAAAAACAAAACCCTCTTGTATATTTATTGACAATCATTCTGGAACCCTTATTTTTCCAGAAATACTATGAACAATACGATGGTTTTGTAGTGCTGCACGGAACAGATACAATGTCGTACACAGCGTCTGCTCTATCTTTCATGTTCGAAAACATAGGAAAGAGTGTCGTCCTCACAGGATCCCAGATACCAATCTTCGAGCCTAGGAGCGATGGGTCTGATAACTTTGTGTCTTCATTGCTTATCGCTGGAGGACTGAATATTCCTGAGGTTACTGTGTTTTTTGGCAGCAAACTCTTCAGAGGAAACAGGTTTGTTATTAAATCTTAGATTTGTCTAAATACTGCGGCTAACACGTTCAAAATATGGAGATACGGCAATTTGTTGGCCAAACATGGTCTTTTTTTTTTGTTGGTCGTAGTAACTTACAAAATATAAATATTTATAAGCATAAAGCTTCTTAGAATACGGCGATACGGAATCGCAGTGACGCGTCGTATCAGTACCGTTTTTGACGCATGCTCCATA
Organism: Acleris laterana; assembly: GCA_963966035.1. NCBI lineage: Eukaryota > Metazoa > Arthropoda > Insecta > Lepidoptera > Tortricidae > Acleris > Acleris laterana. Next base: position 12,856,722 of record OZ014456.1, read on the forward strand.
CACTGCTGCTTAAAATACGGCGACGGTACGGAATCGCAGTGACGCGTCGTATCAGTACCGTTTTTGACGCATGCTCCATACACTGCTGCTTAAAATACGGCGATTTCGTACCGTCACCGTTTTTTAAGCATTGGTGTGGGCGTAACTTAATACAGTGAAACTGACTTCAATGGGAAAAGTAGCAAAAATATGACTCGAAGTTGTTCCAGTTCAGAAACCTGATTATTTATCTATTGGACTTGACTTTTGGAGGGAATATTCCTTGAATCTTAGGGGTGCACTGAGAAGGGATTTTTGGAAATTTATCACGTAAGGGGTTGACATAGGGGGTGTAGCGGGAAACCAATTCTACGCGTACGAAGTTCCGAACGTCTTCTAGTTAAGTATATAGGAAACCTTCGAAATGAAATGAAATGAAATGAAATGAAATGCGTTTATACAGTTCAGAAAAAGTTTCACATTTTTTAATAAAGTATTTTTGAATCATCAAGCTTTGTTTTGTAATAAGCATAGCATTAAAATTCCACGTTCTTTTAGGGTGCGGAAGATCTCAGCCTTCAATCTGTTCGCCTTCGACTCCCCCAATTGCCCCCCATTGGTCGAAGTGGGTATAGACATAGAATTAAACAAGAAGGCCATATTCAAACCCACGGTCATACAGAAGTGCCAACTTCACGCAAGGTTGTCCAGGAACGTGGGGCTCCTGAGGATATTTCCCAGTATTAGTTCGTCGGTTATCAAGGCTTTTTGCCAGCCTCCGATAGAAGGTCAGTTCCACAAGGTTTACAGTTTGTATATCTTAGTACAAAATAGATAAGAGCGAGTAAAAATTTGAAAACCCAACCACCTTTGTAATGTTTGTCAGGATTGAGAAGTTGAAAGTTGTTTTTTAGAGGAAAAACGTTTGCTTGATATCTTCAACGGACTAATTCATAATTCATACCTAATGATTTATTTGCTAAAAATGGTTAGTAATAATTGGTGTTACATAAAAGTTATTCCTCCTTTTCAGCCGTTTACAAACAGCATGCAAATATGTGACATGTAGGTACATGTAATACAACATTCAATTACAATGTTAAAATTAGGTAATTCAAAATAGCGATAAAACACAGTCAATAAGAGAGAAAAAAAAAAGTATTTTAGACAATAATACTAATAATGTCTAAATTGCTGATTATCTCGAAAAGTTTATGTCGTGCTGTGGTTTATAAAATCTTTGACACTATAAAACAGTTCTCAAGGAGCCACTTTCTTAAGGTTCGACTAAATTCCTTGCCTTCAAGGGGTTTTATTTGAATTGGCAAGTTATTAAAAATCACAATCACTAGATCATGATTATGTCGAAGATCTCCAGAATAAATTCTAAAAACGTGTTTTAACCTTTAATTATCAGGTGTAGTGTTAGAGAGCTACGGGGCTGGCAACATTCCTTCGGACCGCGAGGATCTGTTCGAAGCCATCTCCGGGGCCGTGGAGAGAGGTGTTCTCTTTGTCAACATCACGCAGTGCAACACTGGCTCTGTGGCTTCTCCGATCTATGAAACTGGCAGGGTAAGACTGCTCTTATGGAAATCACCTTTAGGCACTGGTCCCACCGCCGGCTACAAACTATAAGCGAGTGAAACTATAAACTACAAACTAGTGGGCGAGCGGCGAGAAGCGAGTATAGTTTTACTAGTTTAGACGCTGAGCTATAAGCGAGTGTTTGCGTGCGACGGGCGATTACTCGCTCGCGGCGGTCAACTAGTAAACAGTGGTCCCACCGCCAACTATCAGCGAGCTCGGCTATCAACTAGTAAAATTATAGTGCTAGAATAAACAGTTGACACTTTATATGGAATTATCGCTTACTCGCCGGGCGGTGGGAGTGTGTCCTCGCCGGTGGTGTGAACAGCCAGCTATAAACTATAAATATATATCTCTCTCTTTTATTTACACGAAAGCGATTATCTTTTGTTCGTTTCTTGAGCTAGAAAATAGCCGATAGCTCATATATCTTACTCGCTCGCGGTGGGACCAGTGCCTTAGGGAGTGACTACACCGGAGCTTACCGCTCCGTCAAAATTGACGACATGACCTATTCTTTTGTTTACGCAACGCGTTGGTGTAAGCGCTCCTTTTATCTGATGACAATCTACCCCCCCCCATCCCACTATTTGTAGCTCATTTTCCTTGCCCTTGTCAGTAATGACGCGCTTCGTGTACCTTCATAGTTCATACTTTTGCCTTTTTTTGACGACGCGCTGGCCTAGAGGGTAGCGACCCTGCCTACGAAGCTAGTGGTCCTGGGTTCGAATCCTGGTAAGGGCAGATATTTGTGTGATGAGCGCGAATATTTGTTCCTGAGTCATGGATGTTTTCTATGTATTTAAGTATATATTTCTCTATATAAGTATTTATATCGTTGTCTAATACCCATAGTACAAGCCTAGAGCTTAGTTTGGGACTAGTTCAATTGGTGTGAGATTGTCCCCTTATTTATTTATTTATTTACTTAAGCGATCTCCTAAGGATCTTTGTTAGTATTGTCGCGCGGTCCTTACGTTCTTCGTCCATACTGAAGCGGTCTCTTGCGCTCTAACGCTCCTCGTCAGTACTGACCCGCTGCCCTGGCGTTCTACGTACTGACGCACTCTGGACTGGCTTCATCAGTACTGACGCACGGGCCTGACGGTCCTTGTCAGTACTGTTGCGCTATCCTGACAGTACTCATTCTTGTTTCTTTTTTCAGGTCATAGCAGCTTGCGGCGTGGTGTCTGGTTACGATATGACTCCGGAGGCGGCGCTCACCAAGCTCTCATACGTGCTCTCCAAGACTGAACTTAGTTATAACGAGAAGAAAGAGGTATTCGAAATTATATGAACACAAATGCGGCAGAAATATTTTGCTATGGTACAGTAAAGGTCACCAATATTTATACACCACAAAGTGTCGAAAATATGTACACAATTATTACTATCGCGACAAGGTTTAATAAATAATTTGTATCATTTAATTAGTTGTCAATGTTGTCATATTGTGTCATTTTCCGGGACCCTCGGTACGCGACGTAGTACAACGTAGACTATTTTTTTTATGATTGCTATGCTTTGTTCTACTTTTGCTTTGGCAGGAATAGAAATACGTTATGGAGACAGAACCAAATCTATTGTTTTTTTTTCTACATAGTACCATAATCTAAATGTCGCCAAACTGTGCCGTGTCTTACACGAAATAAATGTTTAAAGAGCTGTCACACGTACAAAACAAAATATAGTGCAATAAGTTGATATAATTTTATGTATAATAAATCACATTTACATTACATTACATTATTATACATTATTATTTACATTTGTAATAAATCTTATTTAATGCATTTGAAACGTCTATAGAAATCATTCAACCATAATTGGCTAAATTGATAAATATAACGATCCATTCTTATGTTCTGATAGCTTATCTGCTCTTGATATCACTTGAATTGAAACCAAATTGAAAAACCAGAAAGCGTTACCATCTAGTAGGTAACTAGTTTTTTAGTGTTCCGAAGGGAGCCCGAGGACGGAACCCTATGCCTACGCGGTCCGTCCGTCCGTACGTGGTAACTAGAGCTGTATATTCTGAACCGCAGTAGATAGCGGGTTTTTTTTCAGAAAATATATTATTACGGCGTATTTACAAAAAAATTTTTTATAAGAAAGTTAATTAATAAAGCGGATCACTGTACATCAATAGTTTTTTTTTTCAACGCGTTTTTCGATTCTAATTCGCGCTGATTTGATTCGAAATAGAATAATCGGAATATTATGTGACTGTGTGGTGGTATGGAACCCTCAGTGCGCGAATGCGGTAAAATTTGTAGCTCTTGGCTACAATTAGGGTAGAAGTACCGTTTGTAGCCACTGTACCTTTTTTGGCCACTTAAGGTTGAATGAGTAACAAAAATATTGTAATACTTATTACACATAATATTCATGAATAGTTAAGACTGCAGATTAATAGAAAGATAAAATATAAAAATATTTTTGTAATTTCACATAAGTATTAGTTAAAATTTAGATTGGCCAAAAACGGTGCAAATATGGCCAAAACCTGACTTCTACCCTACGTGTCTGTGTTATCTGCTGAGGCCCTACTTGGAAAATCGAAGTTCGAAGAACGAACCAGTACTGGCAAGGCCGAAAACATTGTTTTTGTACTCGTCGATTAAAATCTGTGTATTAAGATTTCATAGAGAATACTGCAACGTCACTCTTTTCAACGTTGACAGTCTTATTGTTACTTCCGAAACAACCAAAATAACCATTTCGATACGCTCTAGACAAATGAAAAAAAATTGAAAATAGAACTTCGTATTTCAATCATATGTGTCCTTGTTTAAGGAGACTCGATCCGATACAAAATGGCCAATCTATGGCGTTTCGGAACGTAGCAGCGTTGCGTCATCTGTCAAAAATGTACTTAACCTCTTCGCCGCCATTGACGTGATATAAAGTCAGTACATTTAGTGCCCCACACGCCAATGACGAGTCGTGTTAACAGCTAAAAATAGACCCAAGTATTTGTTACGTAAGGTTGAAATTAGCTGAGGCTTTGAGCTGTTATTGGCGTGTGAGGACGACTTTTGTATCAAGTCAATGGCGGCGAAAAGGTTAAACCTGCTTCTATATCCAGGGCATAAAAAAACTACGCATTGTGATTGGCTAGTATTTAGCCAGTACTGCAACATTGTGGACGCCGGTGGTGTGATACGTAACAAATGTCGATGTGGTGGTGATTGTATTAATGACTTAAATTATTAATTTGAATGAACTCGTACAAAAAGTATTGTTCACAATTGTGTCATAATCAAGCTTTTTAATCTCGTACCTTACTTAGGCCACTCAGCAAGCTTCGTGGCCTAAACACGGTATTCGACTAAAAAGCTCTCTATTATAACACGATTGGGAAAATAACTATTGAAAACCAATAAATCGTGGAGTGGAAGTCGAGAATGTTAATAACTACAATAGGTAAGAGACCAATGGGTTCTCTTAATTTCATCCCTGTCACTCGTTATTCGAGACTAAAGAGAGAGAGAGAAAGATATCGGATGGAGCTGACGTAAAGTTACGTTGCATTGGTCTCTTACCTATTGTAGTTATGTCGTTTCTTGTTTATGATCTTGTTTTATGTAAGTAGATAAAAATAACAGTTTTCCATGACGATACCCATCGAGTCATCAGTGAAATCAAACACTTTGCATAAGGGTCATGCTTCTCGTTAGTATCGTAACATTCTCGACTTCCACTCCACGATTTATTGGTTTTCAAACAATGTTTTCGGCCCTGGTCAAAACATAGAACTAAGTATGTTACAGTGCATTATCTTTGGGGTACACTACATATTTTCGAGGCGTCTTTATTCAGAATTTATCAAAATTCCGAATTTTCATAATTCGAATACAATGTTTTGATACGAGAAATCAAACCTAACCTACGTATAGTAATTCAATTATGCAATTAATCTAAAATAGCTCCAGCGTAACACAGCATTCTGAAAATAAAAATAGGTCTAATGAATGTTTGGAGAAAAAAACTGAATTTTAAGGTGTTCCCTGTAAAACGAAATATTTTTCTGTAATGTCGATTGTAACTTTATTGTTGTCTATCAATTCATAATGTTACCTAATCAGTTTATTTGTCATTACAGCTGATGGCCACCAACATCCGCGGTGAATTGACCAACACGTCTTCAATTGCTATCGAGGTAATATTCTTTATGGGCTATCCACTTTGAAAGGTCGCAAGTCTCTTTGTGTGGCATTGAATTGTCAACTTAGGTTAATGGGGAGTAAGGTTGTTAGGTATTTATTTCAAACATACAGTTATCTTTTATTGTACCTAATTTTTTATAATTGAATTGATGTTGTTTTTGTTTGACGACGCGCTGGCCTAGTTGGTAGTGACTCTGCCTACGAAGCTAGCGGTCCTGGGTTCAAATCCCGGTAAGGGCAGATATTAGTGTGATGAGCGCGAATATTTGTTCCTGAGTCATGGATGTTTTCTATATATTTAAGTATATAGTTCTCTATATAAGTACTTATATCGTTGTCTAGTACCCATAATACAAGTCTTGAGCATAGTTTGGGACTAGGTCAATTGGTGTGACATTGTCAATTGATATTTATTTATTTATTTATTTAGATCACCTTGATAATGTTGCGCTTGCAAAATTAATCTTAACCCGTAGAGCAGCACGGAATAGTACATTATTGCCTAGGCGTGGAAAGTAAGGGATTTCCTGACGAGGTAGTTAGTAGGCCGAGCAATAGCGAGGCATGCTAAAATACGAGTCAGGAAATCCTCGTTTCCGCCGAGGTAAATATAATGCTTTTCTCAAACAATGCGAAGAAATGATACAAATACATAATTATAAATATTTTTAAAAACCATTGAAAAATTCGGAGAGAATGTTAGTTTGAAAACTACGAGTATTAGTTATAGTACATTGTGCATCAAGGGCAGTAAGAAGAAGATTGCTAACGAGAGACTATTAATGACTCGAGTTTGCAATCTCCTTACTGCCCATGATACACACAATGATTTTCATCACATTAGCGAGGAAATAAAAAACAAATAGAAAAAAAAACCTTTCTTTAGATTTCGCTGGCAGCAAATCATTGTTGAGTAGTTGAGCCGCATTTAACAAATCAGGTGGTGTTGATGTCACTACAGATTCTTCCGATGAGGAAGTCATATTTGGGTCAATTTTCAAACAAGCGTTTTTTGCGGTCCCAGAGCTATAATACCAAGTATATTTAAAATTGAGTATAGTTAACATATATATTTGCATTTTGTGCATTTTAATTTACTTGAAAATATACATTACAGTTTACTAAATATTAATGGATTCCGAAAGAATCGAATTTGAAATCCTAAAAACAGCAAAATTGACCGCTTTTCGCGTGGCCCACTTCCGGTTTTGCTTAAATAAAAATTCATAACTTTGGACGTAGACAACGTATTAATATACAACATATATCGTTGTAAAGAGCCTTTATTAGCAAATTAAATAATATTTTTTTTAGAAAAAAAACATTAATAATTAAAACCTGGAAAGTCTTTTCGTGGATGTCCCGCGTGCGTCCGTTTTTGTAATGACTCAAGGGAACCCCCTGAATCTGGTTTGGTCTAATGACCTACCTTCATATTTACGTTAGGATACCAAAGCACGTTAGTTGGGCTTCGACCGCCAACGAGAGTGGACGCAGAGCCAGTGTTTTTGACGGAGGAAACAGGGTAAGTCTTTTAAAGAAGTATTTTGGTACGGTTATCACGACATTTGTATGGGCGTGTATTTATTGACGTACGAATGAAATAAAAATGTGTGTTTCATAACAATTGTTAGCAATATGGGTAAGTAAGAATTTCGTATTAGTAAATAAGTGAATCGAGTAAGTAGTGTAAGAAAGATCGGTGAAAAACATTTTTGTCGACATTTGTATGGCGACATTTGTACGGTTATTTTGTCCATACAAATGTCGAATGTGGCATACAAATGTCAGTTAAAATAAAAATCGAAATAAAATCGAAATATATCAATTCCATGTCCAATAATATCAACTTTTTTGTTAAGTTTCATAATTGTAATTTTTTTGTGAGCTGTCGTATAAAAATAAAGTACTTATAAGCGAAGGTTTTCATATTTAAGTATTAAGTAACTAGTGACCCAGTCCGTGTTTCCCGTGAATTACGGCACACGGAGAGAGACTATACATATAAATGATATACTTAATCCACCCCCAAGTATCAAGCTAAAGGTTAATCAAAACCGCATCAAAATCGGTCAAGTACTTTTCGAGTTTATCCCAGACTGACAGACATACGCGGTTGAGGAGTTTGTTTTGAAGGTTATACTGACGTTTGTCGAATTTTTATTTAAGCAAAACCGGAAGTGGGACACGCGAAAAGCGGTAAATTTTGCTGTTTTTAGGATTTCAAATTCGATTCTTTCGGAATCCATTAATATTTAGAAATCTATAATGTATATTTTCAAGTAAATTAAAATGCACAAAATGCAAATATATATGTTAACTATACTCAATTTTAAATATACTTGGTATTATAGCTCTGGGACCGCAAAAAACGCTTGTTTGAAAATTGACCCTAACATGTTTGGGTTTTATAAGATGTGTTTTTTTTTATTTATTTTTTTATTTTTTAACATTTGTACTTTTTTTAAATAAACATTAACATAATCTTTCTTTTTTATTCATTCCTAAATTCGATATAATAATCAGTAAGTTTGTTTTAAAAGGTATTAATGCAAGTAAATAAGACTTTTCGACATTTGTATGGCAGTATCGACATTTTTATGGCACTATATCGACATTTGTATGGCGTTATCGACATTTGTATGCCACCATTTTTTTTTGCGTCAATATCTAGCTAACTATTAGAAGCAGAGTGGTGCCTCATACACCATATTTTTTCTTGTTAAGAACCCCACCTGATGACGTCGCTAAGAACCAAATTAAATAAAATAAAAAAAATGCCATAAAAATTTCGAAAAAACACACTCTTCAAAAATTGACCCATTTAGTTTGTTTTTTTCGTACCTTTAAACAAAATACGCTTCGGAAACAACAATCAAACAAAATTAAACGAACTCGATTCGCTAAGCTAAAAGAGTTTGACAACTTTTTTTTAGTCTTCCACAGATAATGCTTAGAATTGCTTTTTTTTAAACTTGTCAAATACAGGCCATTCTGCCAGATTGTACAAATTTTCAAAATGAAATTTAATAAAATAATTGCAAATGTCTCTGAAATAATGGTAAAATAGAAATATAATGCAGACAAATGTGCCGTATAAGTTTAATTAAACAGTAAAATTGGTTTGTAGCCAAGTTTTGAATATAGGAAATAAACCTTGGCTGATTTTACACCTCCTTGGTCTGAAATGATGTACAAGTGGATTCTATATTTTAAAACTAAACTCATAACTCCCTAGGGAGTTATGAAAATCTATAACTCCCCCGGGAGCTAAGTCGGCTATAACTGCCCTAAACGCCTGCGTGTTATAAAACCCTTTCCGAGCAAGTGTGATGAAATAGTATATTATGCAACTAGTGAATAAAAGACGGATTTAATGCGAGGGCCATAGATGACTCTCGAGCAAGTGAAGGATACTAACGACTGAATCACGACCGCAGGGAGTGATTCAGGATGATTGAATCACGAGCGTAGCGAGTGATTCAAGTGTTAGAATCCTGAGCGACGCGAGTGATACATGGCCCTCGATATAAATCCGTTTTATTCAAGAGTTGCATACTAAACTTTATACCATGACTACGAGAAAAAGAAAGATTTAAGCGAAAATAGATATTTAATGACGAAAAATGGAAGGTAAAATTAATTAAAATGCACATTAAAATTGGAACAAATGTTTTATTTATTAAGAAACACTAAATTTTATGTTCGTACAACTTTCAGTATTCAAAATGGCGCCAATTTATTTTTCCTTGTATTTTTCACAGAGAGAAAGGCAAAAGACATCGATCCATACAGCCTATGGCGCCAATTTACCTACTAATGACAGCAAATAACACAAAACTTTTTTAATGCTAAACTCTTTGTGGTTAATGACGACCAATCAAATCTCGAGGAGGAGTTTGTATCGCGTATTTTATGTTCTAAATTCAAACACCAAAATAGTGAGTAAAAGTGCTTTTTATTCACTGTTTTGAGTGAATAAAATAAGCCTTTAATAGGGGGAATGGTATAAAGATAGTTTCACGCACAATGCGCCGCCGCCGGCCCACACTGCACCCATAAGTTGGGTGTACTTTTCTCACGTTCCTTTCGATTTTATATGCAATAGAGAGCGCTTTTAATAAACAATATGGACATGGACGAAAAGGGTTTTCATACGTTTATTTTACTCCTAGGAGGAAAATGAGGCACATCGTGTCTTCGTTTTTCAAAAGAAAAGCCTTGCTTTCCGAGCATGTTTGAGAAATAGTTTTTTTTTATTATTTCAACAATTTGAAAACATTTATTTTCACAGTATTTACGAACAAAAGAAAATTAAAAAATAAATAGTACGTACGAGTATACTTTTGAGACAAACCTTGTTTGTGTATAATCAGAATCAGAATCAGAATTTCTTTATTTGTAAAACAAGAGTAAAAGGATGTTACAATGTTACAATAGGTACATGTCTTGCCCTACCATACAATGGTGTACAAATATATTTTTTTCTATAAAATTTGAAAATACACGCATGTATATAAGCATGTATTTTTAAGAACACCTTTTAAAATACCTAACTTGCTATCAAATTTAATGTTTATTAGAATTATTTTGTTGTAACGTGTTGATTTATAACGTCACTGTGACACAGTTCTAAGATATAGAGGTAAGTATTATTTTTTTCCGCCGTATGAACTCAAGTTACGTTAGCTGATTACAACGTGGAACTATGTCATTCCGCTCTCATGCTTCTGTTATCTAGGAATGTCATGATCACAATACCTACATAGCAAATATTTACAACAAATCTAGTATTGTCAATATTTGTGGCCATGGTTATCATATTAATGTTACTTACTTGATGCAGAGAAAACATCACGCAAGCAAATATATCGAAATAGAAACTAACCGAGGTTGTAAATTGTCAATGCCGTATACTGGCTAAGTACGTATTTCTACTTTAAATATGTTTATGTAAGGAATTTGCATGTAGTTTTTGTATTTATTTTGCCACTGACTACAATTATTTGTTTAATAGTATAAATATATACATTTTAATATTATTTTAAATTACACTTTATTCGTTTAGCGTACCGTCCGTCTGTCACACTCGGAGGTGGCAGAAAATCAGCGCTGCAGGTGTCTAACACTCAGCATTATGCTGAGCCAGTGCCCGATTCACTGCCGCGAAGACACTCACTACTTGTTTATTGCTGTTTTCTGTTTATACTTTATTCTGTGTGTCTTGTGTGTGTAGTGTATAAATGTATTTTTCTTTCTTTCTTTTTCTTCAAATACTGCCCTCCTATGGAAAATGGCACATCTACTATTATGAAACCGCGATTAGTTTGGGATTGGTATAGCTGTCAATTAATATGCACTTTGACGTAGGTATATGGTAAAACTGTCACCTCGAATCCCTTTCTAATCACGGCTGGATAATATATGACTTGTTTTGCACTTCCAACCTTATTATAATAACCTATGAGAGTTTAATATACTTCTATGAATATTGCACTTGTGCCTTTTCTCCGTAGGAAGGCAGAGTAGATGAGGCAAAGTGTTTAGCCGAGGATAAGCGAGAAGAGAGTAGAGCCTGCGATCAACTATTAAAATAATTATCTCCCTTTTATTGACACGTGATAGATATTTTTTGTTTCATCAAGCTAGTTGATCCAGCAATCAACTAATAATATTTATGTCTCTTTTATTCATACGGCATTTATATTTTTTGTTTCGTTTCTTGAGCGAGACTGTTCATTGGTCAACCTCTGCTCAGCGGGACTAGTTTGGCGGCGTCTATATCGCGTGTGAAATGTGGATAAAGCATCCGTCACTCTCGTACTTATTTACATGCCAGAAGGTGACGGATGCCTTTTCCAAACTATGTCACGCGATAAATGCAGCCATACTAGACCACAGAGGTCCTAATATGGTTGCGTTTATCGCTTAAATAGTGGGACACTAACACAAGCAACATACATACATTAAATCACCCCTGTTTCCCAGAGGGGTAGGCAGAGACCACTTCTTTCCACTTGCTACGATCTTGACAAATTTCTTTCGCTAATTCCACATTCATACATCGAGTCATGCACGCACGTCGGTTTCGGGTAAGTGCTTAAGATTCGGCCCTTTTCCAGTATTTCACCGATTTGACTCGAAAAAGTACGCCGAGGGCGGCCCCTTCCGACCCGTCCACTCACTTTCGATCTGTATATCTCTTTCGTCAATCTTCTTTCATCCATCCTTTCCAAATGACCGAAGCATGCCCTTTTCAATCTTAGTCAGTAGATACATCTTCTTTTATTCCACATTTCTCTCTGACTTTTTCATTCCTTACTCTATCAATCAGTTTAACACCACACATACTAGGTACACAAAGAGCGCATTTCAACTGCATTTACACGACTTTTAAGCTTGTCCTGCCACACCCAACATTCACTACCATACATCAGGGTAGGGGCCAGCACTCCATTGTGAACAGCCAGTCGGGCTTTTTGTGAAATAACACAAGCAAAAAAATGAAATTATCTGTTTGCCTGTTTAATGCTGTGATTACACTGATTACGTAACAACTTGAAGTATCTTCAACACTTTTATTGTCGTGTGATAACCTCTGCATCATTTTACGCGCAAGGCTTAAGATAATTTTATCTTTGTTTGTAGAAAAATATCAGATTTGTGGGTGTGTTTATCTTTGGTGTAAAGACTATTTTAAATTTATACAAAGGGATTCATTTGCCTTTGTTAAAATGTATTATTGTTGTGTGGTAAATAAAGTATTATTATTATTATCATATTATTTGCATTTTTTTATTTTGGTAATCATAAATCTGACTGGTGTTAGAAGCGCAAAAATAGCTAATGACTGTGTAACAACTCGGCTATATTTATTACACATATCTAAAAAAATACCATTTTTGATTAACTGTATATACCTTGATTTTTTATTCTTGCATACCCAGAATTCTTTCGAAAATTGAAAAAAATCACAATAGTTGGAAAAATTGTGCAACTTTGCATAATAGTAAATGTGGTTAAAAGTGTTTATAATGACCCTTCCTGTCATCCCTTGAAACCCCTACACCCGACTGCGAAACACATAAGTATTATATTTATTGTATTTAAATATTAAATTATATTTTTCCAGGATAACACACTCATAGACGCACTGGCAGTGAGTCTCAACATCCAGTCGCCAAAGAAGCTGATCGACGTGACGGAGAAGGTCTTCAGCGCTTTACTGCTGTATGCTATAGAACACGACGACGACCGCGCCGTTAAGAAAATGCTGGGTGGGTACAGATAATAAAAGAACATACGTAGTAGTAAATTGCCACCAAGTGAGCAAAATTATATTTACGGCGAGGGCGTACATTGAATCCTAGCGTAGCGAGGGAATCTCAAATAGAATCCTAAGCGTAGTGAGGGATTTGAGTGTTAACGCCCAATGTGGAAAAAAAACCATTTTAAACAGGTTCTAACGCTAATAGTACATTGTTGCCTAGGCGCGGAAAGTAAGGGTTTTCCTGGTTAGCTGGCCGAGCAACAGCGAGGCCTGCTAAAATACGAGTCAGGAAATCCTCGTTTCCGCCGCGGCATACATAATGCTTTTCTCAAATAATGCGAGGAAATGATACAATAGTACATTACTTAACAAGGGCTGTAAAAGAAAGAAAGCCCGAAATCGCAGGTATTTGAGACCCGAGCCGTAGGCGAGGGTTGTAAATATGCGATAGAGGGCTTTCTTTTTTACTGCCCGTGATGAGTACACAATTTTACGTCTTCACCTGGCCACAATGCGAGTTTTACCGTGCGCGCAGCGTGCGATAAAACTCACATTATGGCCAGGTGTTACGTAAATACATAATTACAAGTATTTTTAAAAACCCATGACAAATTTGGAGATAATGCTTGTTTGAAAACTACGAGTATTAGTGAAGATAGTTTCACGCGCAACGCGCCGCCGCCGGCCCACACTGCACCCACAAGTTGGGTGTGCGGGATTTTTTTCACGTTCCTTTCGATTTTGTATGCAATAGAGAGCACTTTTAATAAACAATATGGACATGGACAGAAATTATTTTCATATGTTTTTTTACTCCTAGGAGTAAAATGAGGCACTTTCCGTCCTTGTGTTTCTTTCGGAGCATGTTTGAGAAAAAGATTTTTGCTAGTGGTATTGAAATCTCAATTAAATCGCGATAGTTGCCCTGTACAGTCAAGGTTAAAAATAAATATCCGCACCAAGCTGCAAAAATATGTACACATAGACCTTATTGCCATAGTAATTTTACTTTGAGTACCACTTTAATTGGTCAGATATGGGAGCAGACGTCAACGCGCAGAACTCTGAAGGCAGAACTCCCCTCCACGAGGCTATTCTCAAAGGGAAGCAATCAATCGTAGAATACCTGCTACGAAGCGGGGCGAACGTCCACCTGAAGACAAGGTATACTGTGAAATACTGCTGAAACGACAGGTAGATCAAATACACAGCCCAACTTTGACAGGGGTTGGACTGATAATTTAGTCATTTGGCCACATGAAGGCTCTTTTACTCGTACACGTCGGTAATATGGAGTGAATCGTTAAGCGCTTTGGACAAGACCATCATTGCGGCGAAGATGTGCCGCAAGAAAGTAAAGTAAGTTACCATCACAAAATAAAACTTAAGCTCGGCTGAAGTATCAACAGGTTTGTTAATAATATTACCATAAAATAATGACTAGGAGAGCAACATGACGAGGTGTCTACGTCAAAAGACGAGACCAAGTTACTATTTTAGAATCCGTGTGGCGGTTCGGAAAGCGAAATGCCAGGCCTCCCACAAGGAGACCCAAAATCTGATGAAGATTGCGGGAAACCGATAGATGAGAGTAGCACAAAACCGACCGTCGTGTTGATCATCAGCGAAGCAGTAGTAGACGTATGTATAGGTGAAAAACTTAAGTACCCTTTTGTATGTAGTTGTGTACAGTTTGCAAAAAAATGCATAAGCCTAATACATTACATAAATATTGAATATGAGTTGTACATATTAATAACATAGGTACTGTACAGTCACGAGACTTAATTTGGTACCCACCTTAGTTCCAAAGTCAATCTGACATTCTACAACAATAAGGTTGAGTTTCCTAAAAGTTACAAAATGACTTGACATCTCTAATGACATTGACGACTTCAAGCATATTTTTCTTGAAATGGGTCCCAAATTAACGCTCGTGACCGTACATTTTATTAACTTTTACTTCTGTGGTAAACTGTTAGTATTATTGTTTATTCATGAACGGCGCCAAAAATACGAAGACAATTACTTGACATTGATAACTATTTATTATCTTATCATGACAATAGAATCATAAGTGGACAGGAATATTCAAACTTGAAAGATATTTTACAAATTTCAAAAATGGAATGTCTGTTCGCACAGATTATTCACACATTCAACAGGTGACTTACTCAAGTTTTTCACCTATAGGCTGATATTATGATGATGATAATGACGATGCAAGATTAAAACTGTCCCTAAAAACTTAAATTTTAATAAAGCCTTCTTCTCTTTTAACTCCTTAGATGCGGTGAATCTCCCCTGATCTCAGCCATACACCGTGACGATCTGGGCCTCATCCATCTCCTCCTGCAATGCGGCGCCCATCTCTCTAGCGTCGACCAGAAATCCATCTCGGAACTGCTCTCGTTGGCAGCCAGGACCGGCACAGTCAGGAAACTGGAGTCGTTGAAGTTAGCCGGGGCTGACCTGGATATGGCTGATGAGCTGAAGCAGACTCCACTCCATAAAGTAAGGTTTATTTTACAAATACGTTGTCAATGGTTCGAACACTTTTTATTAACACTGCCAAGGTGTAAAATGCTCTCCTTGCATCTGTATATTGCCGGAAAACCATGGCCTTGGTGTTTTGGCAAGAATGAATTGGTTTTTTTCGCATAAGCGTCTAACACCCTCGACTTTGTCGTTACTTAACATCAGAGGCCCTTGCCAGCGTAATGCATCTTACGCTAATTAGCGTTTCTATTCGTTTCGTTGTTAAACCAATCGCGTCACTGGTAGATGACGTGATACGAAAAGTCACGTGATCTACCAGTGACGTGATTGGTTTAAAAACCAAACGCTAGTTAGCGTAATGCATCTTGGCAAGGGGCTCTAGTGAGACCGAGGTCAGACGCTAAGTATGGGTACCGTAAAACTACACAACTATGGTCCTAGCCTGCAACAATAGTCCAATATTCCTCCTTACATTATTCTAAAATATGATACCTTACTGCTATTATTGCTGGGTATATTTACTGTTTGGCCTAAAATGTACTGCTCTAAACACTAGCTATAGCTAAATCTATCATATTTTTAGAATAATATGAAAAGTAAAATTGGACTATTGTTGTAGGCCAGGACCATAGTTGTGTAGTTTTACGGTATACTTGATTTAAAAAAAAACAACCTGGATGACAATGATGACTGAGATGGAATGCCTCTATGTTAATAATGTTACCGGTTGACTTATTCCCTGCTTGGTGGCTGTTCATTCAGCTGGTCTGATGATGGAAAAGGTGGGAACAGAATTTTTGCTGTACTTAGCGTAGAACCCACCGAGTCATTAGATTTGTCCCAATGAAACGGTTCAAAATTAAATGGGTCCGGGGAAAAATCTCGGTTTAACATAATTGTCCAGGATTTTGGATGACTTTGTCCAGTACTGGAAGTGTATGAAGCCCTTTTATTTCCTGTAGGCTGTCCTCTGCGACTTACCTTTAGTAGTGAGATACCTGAGAGACAACGGCGCAACCATCGACACCCCTGATCTAGTTGGATCCACCCCTTTAGACTATGCGAACAAACTCAACAGAGAAGAAATCATCGATATCCTAATAAAACCTAATTGAAACAAACGTTTCTTTGTTTTTAACTTTTATTATCCATTATATTTCAGAGGCTACGCAGATCCCTAAGTGTATTGCGAACCTAATTATTTAATTAAGGCCCGGTTTTATAAAGGCCCGTTAGTAAATATGTCAGATCAAATTTTAGTAACTTCATACAAGTTTTGACATTCCTGACCGAAATTTGATCAAACGGATCTTTATAAAACCCAGCCTAAAGGTACCTAATGAATATAGTATAGTAGAGGTAATCTAATATGCTAAGTAAAGTTTTTGGAAGAGATGTAGTTTTTTTTTTCGATAGTCGTATGTATGTATGTATGTATGTAAACACTTTATTGTACAAAAGAAAAACCATAACAATACAATTAATATAAAAATATGTACAAAGGCGAACTTATCCCTTTAAGGGATCTCTTCCAGCTAACCCTTGAGAGATTGAGAAGAGTAAACGGTTCATCCTAAAAGTCAAAGAACTGCGGCTCTTTTATTCTTATTTCCTCTAATAAAACAAAAAAAATATATCTTAGAGGAAATAAAAATAATAGAGCTGCAGTTTCTTGATCTTTACGATGACGACTATCGAAAAAAAAACATATCTTCCAAAAACTTTACTTAGCCTATTGAGAATGCATTCCCTAAATGGTTTTTTACGCTCTGACGGGACAACTTAAACTCGCCGGTTAATAAAGAAGCGTCGAGATGAAAAGTGAGTCACTAAAGAGAACAACATGACGTATACACCTTCCTAATGATGTCACTGTGTCCTTACATTGTCCATTGTTATTGTTTCGGCAGTTTATAGAAAAGTAGTTCAATCTACAACCCTTTACGGGTTGTGTCGATTCTTATACGTACTGCAAACGCGGCGACGGCGTCGGCGCAGCCCCGACTAAACCGGGTTGGTGCGTCTTGTTGTCGTTGCGTCTGGTATCTCGCAGTTGCGTACTGCAATGCAAACATGCAAACCGCGCGATATACCGTCGGTGAAACTGCAAAACTGCGTAAGTAACATTTTAAATAAGGAGCAAAATGCGCCTTTTTAATAAGAACGTAAGGTTTATTTTGCTCTATTATCAATTAGTTAGTTACGCGGTTTACCGACGATACCATTATTTGAAGAAGAAAAACCGTTGAAGCTACGCGTCCACTGGCTGCGTCAGAATCGGAGAACACCGAGTTAACTTTACTTCCAACTTCGATTTTCAAAGTAAGGGCCGCTGCTACGGCTGAGCCAGACGTATCAATCAAAAGAGGAAAATTACCCGAACAAGCAGCTTCGCTTCCAATGGGTCGGGATTGGCACGTACGGAGCGGACAGATTGCTTTGCAACAAATCAAAGCAACAAATCCGTCCACTTCGTACGCTCCAATTCCATCCCAGTGGACGGCAGCTTGCTTCTTGTTACACTTGTTAGATTAACTACGTATTTCATAACAGGTAGTGAAGCAAAAACTAGGCTGTTTTCTTCTTCAACTGTCATTGTCACAAGAGGGACTTCCAAATATTAAATACCTACTACCCTAGCATATACCACTTTTTAGGTGTGTTAGTAAGTTTGCAGTCAGTGATGTGCGGTTTTCAATAATATTGGCTACAAGCTGTCTCGTATACAGAAGAAAAAGGTGGTACGCTTGACATTTGGCTACACGGGGTCTATGTTTTCCTACATCTATGATCGGAAAAGCTAGTTTAAAAATAAAAGGTGGCTGTCATGCATCTGACGGCCACATTCTTCTGACTTCAAATGTAATTTACATCATAAGCACACTTCACAAGAATGTCAGTTATGTAAAGGTATAATGTGGGCTCACGGGTTATAAAATAAAATTATCAGTGTCCGTGTTATGAATACCTTTATTTAGTATAGCAAAAATAACAATAAAATAACTCGTAAGTATTTTTTATGCATCTATAAGAAAGCATGATTAGTGCAATGACATCTTCACTTTTGAGATGAACGGGTAAAACACAATTTGTTAGAGTTCCGTATCCAATAGGCTAGCTGAGGGCCTATTGCTGTTACTCTGCTGCCTTTGTCTGCCCTTATGTCACAGGTTCCTAGCTTGTAAACATAATAAGTCTTATCTGAAATTTTGACATTTGATGTAAAAAAAATCGCCATTGCTTTGAAAAAACCTCGTATCTCATATTGGATGAACAATTTTAAACTTACTTAAACGTATTCAAACTCATTCTTTTCGATATCAGTGTCTGATCCGTAGTCACCAATTTGCCACACTGGTGTGACTATGGTTCATTTTATTTTATTTATATCAAGGCCGAAGGGCCAAAACACTCAAAAATAGGAGCTCCGTCGACTCTGTTGAGTTTGAATTTGAAAGAGAAATAGAGGCAAATTCTGTCTTGGCATGACTACGGGTAAATAAAATGAACCATAGTCACAGCAGTGTGATAAATTGGTGTGACTACGGATTGGACATGAATAAATGTAATAGCTTCTACCCGCGCCTCCGTCTTAGTAGAATTCGTAACTTTACCATCATCCCAAGGGAACAGTGATTTATTTCGGGGTTGACCCTAGTATATCCGAGGTGAAGAACATACCAAGTTCTAGTCGCTATTAGGCCAAAACAGTAAGCTTAAAAAATATAAATATACATCTAATTTTGAGCACAGATTTGTCTACAAATCTGTGAGATGAGATGAGCTATTCCAGTTAACCTATAATCAATCTCTGTGCCGAATTTAATCCTGATCAGTTCAGCCGCTCTGGCGTGATTGAGTAAAAAACATGCATCCATCAAAATTTTCACATGTATAAGTAATAGTAGTAAGAGAAGATTTTAATTACTTTTCAAAGGAAATTTCCATACGTTAAAAGGGATCACGGGTTATTTTTTCGTTCCGGAACGTACCTAATGACCTTCCTAAAATGGCCATTTCACAGAATGACTATATCCTATAATGACCATGTTTTAAAATGACCACATTTCTCATTGACCACCTCTCTAAATGATCACTATTCAAAAATATTTCATAATGGCCATAACTCAAGACCACTTTTCATTATGACCACCACTCAAGAATACCACTTTTCATAATGACCGCCGTTTAATAAGAGCTGGGTTTATGCCGTTTGGGCAAAATATTTTAGGTAGAATGTATAATTTCCCAAATTTTCATTTACTTGCCTAAGAGTTCTTTCATGTCACAGGAGATCGCATTTTATTGTAGTCACAAGTTAAACTTTCTTTTTTCAACAAAGAGGAAATGTCATTAGTGTCATTACGCATCGTTCTCCCCGGCTAGGGTAGCCTTATGGCGGGAGTATGACGGTCTTCTGTAAGAGCTGAAGTGGTAGCCTACCGTCTAAAACCTCTCTGGTGTTTATCCACAAGGGCTGTTAACGGGGGCACTGTGGGCCGTGGGCCTATGCCACCACTAGGTGCTACCCAGCAGTCTCAAGTAAAACCTAACCTAACCGATGATGATGTACTAAATAAACTCGCATTAAATTGCTATATTTTTATTGTAGGAAAATAAGTTTTTTATAACTTGGCCTTTACCCAGCAGTGGGACACCCAAATAGGCTAGTAAAAATACTTTTGGGCTAGTCGTACGGTCGTACCTACCTAAGCTTTTAGGAATGTGGTAATAATGGGTGGTGGTGGTGGTGGAAAGTGGTAATTTTAAGACGTGGTCAGTTTGAAATGTGGTGTTCATTGAAACTGGTCATTTTAATAATGTGATCAGTGTGGGATGTAGTCATTTTAGGTTGTGGTCGTTTTGGGAAATGCTATTTTTAGGAAGTTGCTTATTACGTGCTGGAATTCATTTTTATTATCGTTTAGGCTTTGTTTAGATTTCATTCATTAATAGAAATTATTTATTTTCGTAACTTGAATTGGAGCGTCTAAGTTATAAGTGTTTATAAGTACATAATGTAGTTTGTAAGCTGTGATCAAAAAAACTGGCCAAGTGCGAGTAGGACTCGCGCACGAAGGGTTCCGTACCAGTATGTATAAAAATCACGTTTGTTGTATGGGAGTCCCCCTTAAATATTTATTTTATTCAATTTCTAGTACAGCGGCATCAGAAATACATAATCTGTGAAAATTTCAAGTATATAGCTATCGCGGTTCATGAGATACAGCCTGGTGACAGACATACAGACAAACGGATGAACAGCGGGGTCTTAGTAATGGGGTCCCGATTTTACCCTTTGGGTATGGAGCCCTGAAATCAAAGAGAAAAATAAGACACATATTTTGATCTCAATTTTCCATTCATTACTGGTCCAAGGTACATAATCTTGTTACGTTTTTGTTTCGTTTAAAATCTTATAATGCATACGGAACCCTTATAGTACGGTGCCTGCTTTTTAACTAAGTTAGGATTCGCATCAAACACCTTTACCAAATAAAAAAGTATAAATGGGACGAATTGAGTCCCTCCTTCTATTTACGTTTTTTAAGTTTGTTAAAAAGGTGAAGTGTATTCTGACACAAAACTGTTGCACTCGACAGGTCATGGAGCAAATATACCTGATAGAGATATTCATAGACAAAGTGACAATATTTTTCGATGATCAAGAAGACAGCGGTGCAAAAAAGGGTCTTATAACGAAAGTGAATTTCGGGCCAAATGTGCAGTTAATCATAAAAGAAGGGCAGCTAGCCAAGTCTGGTAAAGAACAAGACGACATTATAACGTGCGACGCCGAAGGAAAAAGAAAATTTACAAGAACAATTAGAGTTGGAAAATCTTATTTATTCCCTTCTTTCCCTGACACCGTGATCTGTACCCTTAGCAAGTTCCCTCTGCAGATCGAGGTGTGGAACGACGATGACACAGAAGAGAATAACATATTTGTCGGATGTGGACGTATGCCTTGGGATTCAATATTCTTCCAGAAGTTGAAAGAAAGTACAGACCCTCGCAAAATTTACGAGGCATTAAGTGTTAAACAACGGACTATTCTATGGCACGAGTGCTGCTGTAAACCGGCCGCGGAGGTGGAGTTCATCCTCAGACTCACTCCTTTGGGCGGAAGCATCATCACCGAGTTTCAGCAGCCATTAAACGACCCTAACTCTATTGTCTTTAGAAGTAACAAATCGCCCAGTATGTTTATTTGCCAACGCAAAGACGGTGCAGACCCTAACTTCTGCATGCTGGGTAGTATATATGAGTCTACGACGCTAGAAGATCCGGAAATAATTAAAAATGCTACCAAGAAGATCGAGGTATGCACGGAATTACAGAGCTGTGGCATGGGGGCAAAGGGTAACGATTACCGTTGTATCCATGATAAGAACGAGAAGAAGGAAGAAATGAAGCAATACGCCATCGACAAAATTAAGATGGGAGAAATTTCAGGGCCATGCGGTAACGTTAACTGTCCACTTGCACATAAAGTTAGAGGTTTTATTAGAAATCTGGATATTTATAAACGGAAAACAAAAAATCTCAAGGAAACTAAGGCTCCATCAAACAAGATATGTGGTGCCTGTCATTGCAAAGATGATCGGGAACACCGAGAAACTTGTCCTAGCAGGAAACCCTGTGAACACCCTACTTGTGGTTTGGACGGTTGCGGAAAGGTTGCTAGAAGCGTTCATGACAATATCTGTAGAGCGATAGAGAAAATAGATCCTTCTGTTGCTAGTTCAAAAAGCGAAAAAAGCTCCGATAGAAGCTCAGAGTCCGATAAGAGTGCAAAGTCCGATAAGAGCACACAATCTGATAATCGCGGAAAGCCCGCAGGCGGAGGGACGAAGACGGTTGCCTACGTTTTTAGCGTAAACAAAGTAACGAATTTCAAGGAGTCGAGGTTCGGACGGGATTATACTTTTCGAAGTTTAAACGCGACCTACAATGCTTATCTCACAGCAGGTGCGTCAAAGGTTAAGTCCGATGTAGAATGCTGTTATAGTTCAGTTAAAGTAAACACTGATACAGAACAGAATGTTGAGTTGAAATACTCTAAATCAGGTATTTGTACCGTTCAGACCAATGGAAGTTGTTGTATATCTATGCCAAGTATGGAAACCGCTCAGGGGACTCACTTTCATTCGGTGAGTACACCCAATCTACGGTCACTGCAAGACCAACCGTCAACACACAGCATGTGTGCAAACAATCAGTTTATATACAACGTTAGAGAAGTTAGACAATCTAATAAACACTGTTTGGAATTCGCTGACGATAAGGATTATGAATGTAGAGAATTGAATTTTTGCCTTAATTCAAGTATTTCCTGCATAGACATCGGTGGGGAACGTTGTTGTAGACCTATTCCAAATACGAACGCCGCTCAAGAGACTCTGGTTTTTGATTCTGCGAGTATACCTGATCTAGGGTCCGCTGAACCCAGTCTACGCAGCATACGTACACATGATCCGTTCATATACAACGTTTCAGAAGATAAACAATACAATAAATACTGTTTGGAAATCACTGACGATAAGGATTGCATATGTAGCCCAAAAAAGCCTCCACCGCCATGCAAGACTTTCGATTGCGATGGTTTACAAGATACTGTGAGCATAGCTTCCGTGAAGACACACGGGCCGCTCTGCCCCCAATTTAAGTGCCCCCCTGTCAATCCCACGTTTGATGTGGAGGAAATGGTTGAAGAAGATGAAGAGTTCAACCTAGGACCTTGTTCAGTGATGGGCAGCCCTTGCTCTATCCCTGATGGTTTTGCGAGAATGTACAAGAACGCAGCTCTACCTCGCCCACCTCCGAGCCAAGGGAAAACGGGTAAAATTTGCTGTACCAAAGAATATGAAAGACTCAAAACAGCTATAAAAGAATACATGAAAGTTGAAAAAGATCACGACTTACGATGCGTGAACACTGAAAAGAGATGTTGGGACGAGGACCAAGTTTTGCTGGCTTTTATGGGCAAAACTTGTTGTGGTAAACATAAATTAGCGCTGCAGAATAAATTTAACGAGCGTCCCAAGAAGAAATAATTGATAATTTATTCATTGACTATTTTATTTTGTAACCCAGTAAAGTGAAGCGTTGCCGTTACATAAAACTAAATCAGATAATAAACGTTATGCAACTGGTTTTTTTTTGTTTATTTTGTATTAGGACTCCGTACCCGTACCATAAGGATCCCGTTATTTATATACCTACGCCATCCGTCCGTCCGTACTTTAGAGCTGTACACCCTAGTAGAGACCGTTCAAATAGATTCCAAATCTAAACATCATAATACCTACTGTGCGGCGGTACGGAACCTTCAGTGCGCGAGTCTGATTTGCACTTGACCGTTTTTTTAACAATTAGTATACGTATCTACTCTTATAGGTAAAAAAACGGTTATGTATCAAAATTAATAAGCCTAATGTATCATAATCCCTAAAAGTTCATAATACCTCACGGTTGTTTTTTCAATGTTATAGAAGTTAAATATACGATAAAGATTGTAAATGTAGAGAATTTAATTTTTACCTTAACACAGGTATTTCCTGCGTTCAGACCGGTGGGGGATGCTGTTGTAGACCTATGCCAAATCTGAACGCCGCTCCCACGAATATACCCAATCTAGGCCCCCCCGAATACAGACCACTAACACGCAGCATGGGTGCAAATAATCCGTTGGTATACAACGTTTCAGAAGCTAAATCTAATAAATACAGTTCGAAAATCACTGACAATAAGGATTGCAAATGTAGACCATTGAGTTCTTGCCTCAACTCAGGTATTTCCTGCGTTAAGACCGGTGGGGGATGCTGTTGTAGACCTATGCCAAATTTGAACGCCGCTCCTACGAATATACCCAACCTAGGCCCCCCCGAATACAGACCGTTAACAAGCAGCATGGGTGCAAATAATCCGTTGGTATACAACGTTTCAGAAGGTAAATCTAATAAATACTGTTTGGAAATCACTGACGATAAGGATTGCAAATGTAGCCCAAAAAAGCCTCCACCGCCATGCAGGACTTTCGATTGCGATTGTTTACAAGAGACTGTAAACATAACTTCCAGGAAGAGGCACAGGCCCTTCTGCCCCCTATTCAAGCATAAGACTGCGTGTCCTGTCAATACCATGTTTGATGACGAGGAAAAGGTTGAAGAAGACGAAGATGCGGTCGAGCCTCTTCCGTACGGCTTGCCACCGATCAAACTAGGACCTTGTCCAGTGATGGGCAGGCCTTGCTCTGTCTCTGATGGTTTTACGAGAATGTACAAGAACGCCGCCCTACCTCGCCCACCTCCGAGCCAAGGCGAATTAGGCAAAGTTTGCTGTTCCAAGGAATATGAAAGAATCAAAACAGCTATAAAAGAATATATGAAAGGTCAAAAAGATCACGACTTACGATGCGTGAACACGTTTAACATCGACACTGAAAAGAGATGTTGTGACAAGGAACAGGCTTTACTGGCTTTGATGGGCAAGACGTGTTGTGGGACACATAAATTAGCGCTACAGGAGAAATTTAAAGAGAGGAAATAACTGTTAATTTATTAATTGACTATTTTATTTTATAACCCAGTAATGTAAAGCGTTGCCGTAACATAAGACTAAAACATCACATAAATAATAAACGTTATGCAACTCTTTTTTTAAGTTTTAGTTTTATTAGGGCTTGTTTACGGAGACGCGTGGCGTGCGGCTTGGCGTTGCGCAGCGAGTCGGGCGTTTTATTACGTTTACAGAGAGGCGGCTCGTGGAGCGGACCGCATCATCACACGCGCAAACGCAAACATATGGCAATTTACTGTGTTGATTACGAAGATACGGGGCGTTATGCGGCGCATGGTGCGGG
Organism: Acleris laterana; assembly: GCA_963966035.1. Lineage (NCBI taxonomy): Eukaryota > Metazoa > Arthropoda > Insecta > Lepidoptera > Tortricidae > Acleris > Acleris laterana. The sequence continues at coordinate 12,882,097 of OZ014456.1, forward strand.
GCGTAGAGAGTAGCATGCCCGCTGTTGTGCAGCATATGGGTGAATTGCAAAAATATTGTACATAGTTAAGGGCTCTATTAAAAAATCCTTAACAATCCTTTGCGTAACGAAGATTAGTTATTTAATCATATGGATAACTTTCGTTACACAAAGGAAAAACAATGGAAGAAAGTTAACGTTTTCTCAATTAAGCCCTTAACTATGTATAATATTTTTGCAATTCACCCATATAACCGTGGCGTAGCTAAACCATGCTTGGTCCTTATCTGTCACTGTGACATTCGAATTTGACGGATAAGGACAAAGTATGGTTTAACTACTACGTTGTTCCACGTTTATAAATAAGGCGGTTAGTAGTTAGTCTTAGTTATAATATTGACTTATTATTTTCAAGTATTTTTAAAGAATAATTTATAGAGAAGATAGTTTATTTACACGCAAAAAATTCCAATGTCAAAAAAACGTATTAACATTGCCGAGATTTAAGAAAAAAGTTTTTTGAAAAATACTAGATGCTGTAATGTATGTTATATGCTGCATTATGGCCTTAAAACGGTGCTATAAAGGCCACTTCACCGTGTTGAAAAAATATTACACTACAGGATAATAATAATCTGATGATGGTTGTTGGATTAACTTTTATTTACAGGCATTTAATTGATTTGGCGGTTAGGTCAAGTAGATAATGGACGTTAATTAGGTATTGGCGTAAGACATTTGTGCCAATCGACTCATCAGAATAGGGTAATGCTCGTCTTTGAGAGGGCATGGTGCATAGAAAGTGCAGTCTCTCCCTCTGCGACCCGATGTGATCGCCTCTTCTACGGCTGTCGTGTTGATAAAACTTGAAATGAGTTGATTGCTGGAAATAAATAAAACACTGGTATAGACACTTGATATTAAAGAGACAGAGTCCAGAGAGAACTTCTTAAATTTTCCTTTTCTTCCCTGTGTATTTGTACTCGAGTCTTGGATATTTTCTATGTATTTAAGTATGCATTTCTCTATATAGGATGCGTGCGTCTGACCCTGGGGCTTTAGATGCAACGATCGATTCTACACGGTAAACTGAACTACTTTTGTTTTGCAACATAAAAAAATAACTTAACTGTAGATAACTAATCGATGTTAAAGAACATACATACATACATTAAATCAAGCCTGTTTCCCAGAGGGGTAGGCAGACACCACATCTTTTCACTTGCTACGATCCTGACAAAGTCATGATGTTATAGTACATTGTGTATTAAGGGTGGTAAAGAAAGAATTACAAACGAGAGTCTGTTTGAAGCCCGAAGCCGAAGGCTGAGGGCTTTAATGACTCGAGCTTTGTATTTCCTTTACCACCCGTGTAACATACAATGTTTTTCATCACAATTGCGAGGAAATGAAATAAAATCAGACAAAAGTTCATATTTTTAACCTATTAGCGGCAGACTACATCATTGTCTGTGACTTACCACAGATACCTAATGTCAAACGTATTTGGAGTCCGATTCTAGTGACAGTCGAGATCAATAGTTTATATGCGAGATTTTTAGGAAATTGTATGCAACTGACATTTCATCTCGAATGACACTTCATATCGAATAGCACAAGAATTGGGGTCCTGACGTATTGTGATAGTTTGAGTCCACGTATAATATTTAAAAAAAAAGCTATTACGCACTTTAGTAACGTAATGGTAAAAAAAGGCCCGCGGGTATTATTTTGGATTTACGGTCGATTTTTCTAGCATGTTAGGACACTATTTACGAGCAAGTGTGATGAAATAGTACATTACTTAACAAGGGCTGTAAAAGAAAGAAAGCCCGAAATCGCAGGTATTTGAGACCCGAGCCGTAGGCGAGGGTTGTAAATATGCGATAGAGGGCTTTCTTTTTTACTGCCCGTGATGAGTACACAATTTTACGTCTTCACCTGGCCACAATGCGAGTTTTACCGTGCGCGCAGCGTGCGATAAAACTCACATTATGGCCAGGTGTTACGTAAAAGTCTTATTGTAAAATCAGTGTATCTTTTGGCGCGGGACGACATTTCCTTGGTACGAGGGCTGAAGGAAAATGGAGAATTGGATCGCGTACATTGAAAATTACATTTAACTTGTATGAAAAGAAATAAATTTAAGTTGGACATATTTTTAACCACTTACAAAACAAAAGAAGTTCATTTTCAGGAGTAGAAACGACAATGCATTTACAGCCCCAAGGACAGAGGCACCCTGTATAAGTCTGTTTATCGTTGTCTATTTCCCCATAGTATAAATAAGCCTGTTGCTAAGAGTCAATTTGAGTGTATTGGTCTCGTTCTTTTAAAGTTATCGTCTAGCAAGCGCACTTGAAGGCATGTCGTGTTTAAGGTCTGCGTCCACAGTTCCTTACGTGATTGTGTCTGACGGATAGTATCAGTACCCTTACCAAGCGTTGTAGGCTACTTAAGACTGCGCCGAGTAAACGTCGAGCGTCCAGTGGCGCTCTCATTAATATTATTGTGTTTTCTAATTAACTATAGAATTTCCTTGGATTCAAACTTCAAACGATGCGTTTTTGTAGCGCAAGTAAAAACACAATAGATCGAGAATACAAATTATGTAAATTTAATTTAAGAATTTGTTATTTGTTAAAACATAACGCTGTTGTACCCAATATGTGCTGAAACAATTTTTTTTTTCTAAATGTACACCTCCATAAATTGAGGGTACAAATTTTGAGAATTTGGATGCAGTTGATTGTACTCTCAATTTATGCAGTTTTTTTTTTAAAGTATGTACAAAATCGGTACATATTGTTTACATCAGCGTTATGCTTTAAAAAATTACAAATCAGAAACAGGTGTGGTTTCCAGGGAGCATGACCAGGAACTAGACCACCGATGCTCTCGAATTGTCAGTAAAAATACGATGTTTTTATTCACTATATCTGTATACAAACACGGGTCAACGTAGCTGCGAGCTGCTCACCTCATAACCTGGTCCAGGATCCTGGCTGCGTCTCCTTGTTTACGCTGACCAGTCCAGCAGGCGACCCTGAGGGTGCAGCCCCGCACTCCGCCCTCCGCCAGCATCCTACCAGTGAAGTCCAGCACAGCGTCAGCACCGAAGTGAGAGTGGTCCAGAACTGTAAACAGAACAATATTAACTGCAAAAACACAATTATAGTAATGAGGGCGCCACTGTACGTCCGGCGTACGCTCGGCGCAGTCTTAAACAAAAGTTTGCGCGTAGGTATATTGGTCGACCTTGGCCAAACATTCTTAGCCGAGGTTTAAATATCTACCTACATTTTAAATATTGTTTTCTCAAACACGCTCTGAAATGTATGCGTAACGGTCACTGATCCCTACATTCATTCTTGCCCTAGGCCTAGGCCAATTAGCCGCTGCTCTAACTTTTTAAATTTGTTTATTAACATTAAACTGACAAAGGAAAAATCCTACATACTGCCAATCACTACTTACTAGACTCTGTAACCGTATTATGCGTTATTTTTGCGACGGTAAAAAAATACAACATTTATTTATTTATGTACAGTAGCAACTGGCTGTTGTTAGAACTTACTTCCTCGTGGTCCTACTAATTTGTCCTACTAGTCAAAAAGTGAACCTAGATTTGATCACTAAATACTAATTGTGGTTGTAAAAGTAGGTAGGTTAGGTTCGTTAGGTATCTTCAGATGCCCGAAGGGCAAAACCACTTAGAAGCAGGAGCTCCGCCCTTGGGCGGGGCTCCGTCGAAAGTCAGTAGGACAAAAATAGTAGGACCACGAGGAAACGGCCATATTAACTTATTATCTAGATGGTTGATCGAAGAACTACACCATAATTTAAAGATAATAAGCTAGGTATGTTTCACCTCTCGCATACGCGGGGTTAATTATGCCTCTAAACTGGCAACTTAGAAAACGTTACTAGTGTATATTTAAAAATAAAAATAATCAGACGGCCACGTCCTTCTTATTTCAAATACCGACACATTTCATAAATATGTCAGTTACGTAAAAGATTATTGAAGATTCTTGGGTTATAAAATAAAATTATCAGTGTCCTTATAATGAATACCTTTATTTAGTATAAGAATAGTAACAATAAACCGTGAGTATTACTTATAATGTTTCTACTATTTAAGTTTCTTACTCCACACAACTTGTGGTTTACCACATCACTTCTTTTTATCAAGCGACCCTGTGAACAAATGCTTTCTTATGCGTTATAAAAACGTTTACTCTTTAGCGTTCTCTAATTTTATTTGAATAAGTTCGAAATCTATTATACGTATTTAATCTTATAAAAATATAAAATTTGTAAACACCAGTTTTCAATTTAAGTGGAAGGGTTCACGCCAAATGCCTTCACATAAAAACAAAGGTGAAGTGTATTCTGACACACAACTGTTGCACTCGGCAGGTCATGGAGCAAATGTACCTGATAGAGATATTCATAGACAAAATAGCCGTATTTGTGCCCGAAGACGAAGAATTTAAAAAACAAGGTGCAGTGAGAAAGGGTCTTATAACGAAAGTAAGATTCGGCCCGAATACGCAGTTTATTTTTAAAGAGGGGCAACTCGCTGAGAATAGACATGAACCAGATGAATATGTTGAGAGTGATGAGGATGGGAGGAAAAAATGGATAAGGACAATTAAAGTCGGACAATCGTACCTATTCCCGTCTTACCCTGACACCGTGTTTGGGATTCTGTACAGGTACCCTTTGGAATTCGAGCTGTGGACCGACGACAAAACTGAGGAGAACAATATCTTTATTGGGGTAGGATATATGGAATGGGAAACACAATTCTTCATGAAGTTAAGGGAAAGTGCAGAGGCTTGCAAACCACATCAGCCATTAAGTATAAAAAAACGCACTATCCTGACGCAGGAGTGCTGTTGCAAGGACGCCGCGGAGGTAGAGTTTGTCCTCAGACTCTCACCTTTAGGTGAAAGCGTCATCACTGACTTTCAGCAACCACTGCATGATCCTGACACATTTATTTTTAGAACTAACAAAGCTCCCAGTTCCTTCTCCTGCAAACGTGTAGAGGTTGACGACGCGAAATACGTCATGAAAGGCAGCCTTTATCAGACTGCAATTACGGATGATCCAACACTATTAGGCACGGTGCAAAAGAAGCTGGAAATATGCACTGAGTTACAGAGTTGTGGCATGAAGTTACAAGGAATGGACTACCGCTGTGAAAAACACAAGCGCCAAAGTCAAAGAGATAAGGAGTATCCTGTTGACGAAGTTACGATGGGAGAAATTGCAGGTCCTTGCGGTAATACTTTCTGTCCCCTTGCACATAAAATCAGAGCGTATATTAGAAATTTGGACGGTTATAAACAGCATGCCCAATTTATAGAGGGACCTACTAAAAAGACGAGAAAGATATGTGGCGCATGTGATTGCAAAGAAGATCGTTATCACAGAGAAGACACTGTTACCAGGAAACCAGGTGAAAACGCCCCGTGTTCTGGTTGCAGGGGTACGATTAGGCCCGGATTTTCATGCAAGGAGGTGGACGATAAATTAGCAAAAGCTTGTACCGCTTTTCATGGAAACGCCGATAAAGGCGGAAAGAAGACAATTGCCTACGTTTTTAGTGTACACAAAGTGCCTGATTTTAAAGAGTCTATGTTCGGAAAGGATTCTGTTTGTCAAAACTTAAACGTGACTTACAATGATTATCTTACTGCAGGTGCGTCAAGTGTGAAGTCTGACGGACGATGCCGTCGTGCACTTAAAGTAAGCACTGAAGATTCAAAACAAACATTAGAATTGAATCCTTACCTTAAATCAAGTATTTCCTGCCTTGACTTGGGTGGGGAATGTAGTTGTAAACCTATGCCAAATATGGACGCCGCTCAAGAGACTCAGTTTTTGAATTCCGCGAGTACACCCAATCTATGGTCCCCCGAATCCAGACCGTCATCATGCAGAATGGGTGCAAATAATCCGTTGATATACAACGTTACAGAAGTTAAGCTTTTTAATAAGCACTGTTTGGAAATCACTGACGATAAGAATTGTAAAAATAGAGAATTGAATCCTTACCTTAAATCCAGTATTTCCTGCCTTAACATCGGTGGGGGATGTTGTTGTAGACCTATGCCAAATATGGACGCCGCTCAAGAGATTCAAGGTTTGAATTCTCCAAGTACACCCAATCTATGGTCCCCTGAATACAGACCGTCATCATGCAGAATGGGTGCAAATAATCCGTTGATATACAATGTTACAGAAGTTAAACAATCCAATAAATACTGTTTGGAAATCACTGACAATAAGGATTGTAAGTGTAGACCATTGAATTCTTGCCTCAACCCAGGTATTTCCTGCGTTAAGACCGGTGGGGGGTGCTGTTGTAGACCTATGCCAAATATGAACGCCGTTTCTGCGAATATACCTAGTCTAGGGCCCCCCGAACACAGACCGTTAACAAACAGCATGGGTGCAAATAATCCGTTGGTATACAACGTTTCAGAAGTTAAATCTAATAAATACTGTTTGGAAATCACTGACGATAAGGATTGCAAATGTAGCCCAAAAAAGCCTCCACCGCCATGCAAGACTTTCGATTGCGATTGTTTACAAGAGACTGTGAACATAACTTCCAGGAAGAGGCACAGGCCGTACTGCCCCCTATTCAAGCATAAGACTGCGTGTCCTGTCAATACCATGTTTGATGACGAGGAAAAGGTTGAAGAAGACGAAGATGCGGTCGAGCCTCTTCCGTACGGCTTGCCACCGATCAAACTAGGACCTTGTCCAGTGATGGGCAGGCCTTGCTCTGTCCCTGATGGTTTTGCGAGAATGTACAAGAACGCAGCCCTACCTCGCCCACCTCCGAGTCAAGGTGTAGCAGGCAAAGTTTGCTGTTCCAAAGAATATGAAAGAATCAAAACAGCAATAAAAGAATACATGAAAGGTCAAAAAGATCACGACTTACGATGCGTGAACACGTTTAACATTGACACTGAAAAGAGATGTTGTGACAAGGAACAGGCTTTACTGGCTTTGATGGGCAAGACGTGTTGTGGGACACATAAATTAGCGCTACAGGAGAAATTTAAAGAGGGTCCCTCGAAGAAATAACTGTTAATTTATTCATTGACTATTTTATTTTGTAACCCAATAATGTAAAGCGTTGCTGTAACATAAAACTAAAACATCAGATAGTAAACGTTATGCAACTGTTCATTTGTTTAATTTTAAATAAATATTAGGCCTCAAATTACCGTCTCAAATTTATTTATATATTAAACAATTAAAGAACATCGAATATGATTTGTTCTTAGAGCGGCTTAAAATACAAATACTATAATGGGGGATGAAGAGGATCCAGATAAGAAGAAAAAGAAGAAAAATGCGTCTAAGTACAACTACACATTTGGAGACAATTATCCAGGTAAGATATCGCGACTTTTGCCTTTTGGATGTTTACTCTTGGTTCCAGATTAATAAATTGTCGTGGTTGCAGGGACGGTGATAGGGCACAAAACATGCGAACGTTTTCTGAGGCCGGGCTACCTAGTCCCGGCGCCCATGGGCTGGCTCTGGACGGCGACAGATGTCCCAGGCATGAAGGTTTGTGGTTTGCTATCATAGATGGCGTATAAAACTTAGAGCAACTTATGCTACGCCATATCGGTGCAAACCTTGGCGCATGTCCCATTTGTTCCATGGAACTACGAATTTCGTATTACGTCATAGCTTAATACAAAATGCGAAGTTCCATGGAACAAATGGGACATACCCGAGCCTTGTCCTAAGAGCGCACACGGATTTATTTGTGGCGATGCAGTTGCGCGTTTAGGGTCGCTATCACTTTCACACATTCGAGTGCAAAATTGACAGCGATACGAAACGTGCGACTGCATCGCTACAAAAAATGCGTTTATTTACATACTTATGTATGAAGTAGTTCCCTAGTTTATAAGACTGGGCTTGATTGAGACCCTTCGCCTACAATCTTAGTGTACGGCTCGTACCCGCCGATGTAGATTGAATAATCAATATTATCAATAGTAATATACCGACGTCAGTGGTACTGCGTCACAGATAAATTTAATGAGGAGGAAAATGCACCTTACTAAATTAATAAGCAAGGTTAATTTTGCTCCTTACTAAATTTATAAGTTATATGGTTTAGCAGTGACACCGACAATAGTAGTTTACATGACGGATGTGTAATGTAATGACATGCATTACAACATGAATGTGGTTTATGAAACTAGCTGCAAGGCAAGTTTCATAATAGATCACACGAGTATTGTAATGCCAATTACGCAGAGTCGCGTTCAATACTTTATGTGCACACATAATATAAGTACTCTTAAGATGGGTTCAGAAGCCGAAAGGCAAATGACCAGTTTTACCTGTGGCAGTAGGTGACAGCGATGACAGCTGGAACGTAATTTCATTACGTTATCGAATATTTTAAGGTAATGAGACTAATGAGATCCAAATTTGGAACCTTCCAAAATTAACAGCTGTCATGGCTGTCACCTATTACCAAAGGTAATGCTAGTCATTGCCTACGTGTTTTGAACACGTAACAGAGGACTTATGATATATGTGTAGATACATATTTTTTTGTCTATTTTATAGCCAAGGAAAGGCTGGGCGCCGGGCATCATTGGCAAGAGTGTTGCCAAGCTTATGACATTCAAATGTCCCCGTATAGAGGTGGATAAGGAGAAGAAGAAGAAAAAGAGAAAGCCTGGCCAGCCAACTATGGGCGGAGATTCCGAGCCGGAAGAGTATTTGGATCCAAAGCCTGCCTTGAAGGTGCAAAGGAAGGGGGACGTATTTACAATCCAGGTTAGTCTTTTAACTTAGTATGTTTGCTCCTGGAAATAATAAAACATAGAACGATTGTTTCATTCAGCCGGTGCGGCCGGCGGCGCGACAAACTTGATACCACAAATGGAACGTAGACGTAACTTTCGTACGTTCGTGGGTAAGGCCACGGAGCGTTCGAACCGCCCCCGCGAGTGTGTTACCAAAACAATACATGTTACATCACAAAAAGCATTTATTTTCCAGGTATCATGTTAGTACCTAATCATAACTACCTATTGTAATTAAAAATAAATGCCACAGACAATCTTTGTCTATTTTGGTAACACACAAGAGGGGGCGGTTCGAACGCCCCGTGGGCCCCGTGGCCTTACCCTCGTGCGACGACACGCACGCAAGTGCGCAAATGTCGTAGTAGGATAGAAGCAAATACGACCAGCGGGCCTAATATGGCTGCGTCTATATCGCGTGTTAAATGTGGATAAAGCGTCCGTCACTCTCGTACTTGCTCACGAGTCAGAAGATGACGGATGCCTTATCCTAACTTTGTCACGCGACAAACGCAGCCTTGTTAGGGCCCCAGGGTTATTATGACATGTAGTTCACAGTTGATGACGAAAGATACTTGTTAAAAGTGATTATTCTGTGTATACTTTTACACCTTATATCAATGGGATAAGGTTTTAAACTGTATATATCGTTCATTGAATACAAAACGGACACATTCCAAAATGAGTCAGTGTTGCATTTTAAAATTAGAATCTATTCGTATAAGATTTTGAATGCAAGAGCAAATTATTTTGGAATGTGTCCGTTTTGAGTTCAATGAGCGATATATCTTTGTACTCGACTGCAAAACGACCTAGGGCGGATCCGACCAAACGAGAATAAGGTCGTGTACCTAGATTAAACGATGAATTTGTATAGAGTAATCTCGGAGTAAGTCTTATTCCAGTTTGGTAAAATGAATGGTTCATGGTCGTACAGATACAGTTTCAATAGGATACCTATGACTACCAACTACTTTATTGAGTTCATGAAGGGAGGTAGCAAACGGCGTTTTTTGTTGCGATGCAGTTGCGCGTTTGGTATCGCTGTGTCTTTCACACATCAGAGAGCAAAAAAGAGATACAAACGCGCGACTGCATCGCTAAAAAAGTGGCCGTGTGCTACCTCCACCAAATCATCATTTGCCAAATTATATCATTTTACAAATTTTCATTTCGCGAAGAGGTACTCGTACTTCCCGCCGCATTGTTTTATGTTTTTTTTGCGGTCAAAAGTCTAACCTAACCTCAGTATTTAATATTCCCATGTAACCTTTGTATTATGTACTGGTTTAAGCACTAATACATTTTTGCGAAATGAATGTTTGTACGATCATACGTCTGTCAAACGTGCTTTTCGTCTAATGAACTTACCCCGCTTTTCGAACACGATGTAAAAGAAAATACGGTCATAATAAACTGCTAACTTGCTAACTTAGCTTAAGACTGCGCCGAGCGTAGGCCGGATGTACAGTGGCGCCCTCATTACTATTATAGTGTTTTCTAATAAACTAAAGTATTTTCTTAAAATTGGTCGGTTGGTTTTTGTACTACAAATGAAAACACAACTTCTAGGGTATATCACAGTTTAATAACAATTCACCTTCGAGTTATCAACTTAACGGAAAAAAGTGGCCACCTTTCCCCGTTAAGCTGACTACTCAAAGGGTAATTGTTATTATAGTTTGTTACGTATCCCATAAATTGTGTTTTTACTTGCGCTACAAAAACGTATCGTCTAATTGCATGGAAATTCTTTAGTTAATTAGAATACACAATAATAGTAATGAGGGCGCCACTGGACGCTCGATGTTTGCTCGGCGCAGTCTTAAAACCGTCCCTTGGAAACTGTGATCAAACTAAACTCTTTAAAAATAGTTTGCATACACCTGCGAAGAGGACGCGGGTCAGCTAATATGAATGTTTTGTACCCAGGTACACCCGCTCAAAGACCTCACGGAACTGGCTATGAATGAGGACCCATACGTAGACTGTGACCCTATGGTGTTCAAAATAAAAAAGAAACGCAGCCCTGAGGAAGAAGCAAAGGTCGAAGCGAGAAAAATGGTAAAGTTAAAAAAGCAGAGAGATGCCGAGATCAGGAAAGCGCTCTCTGAAGCTGTGGAAGACATCTGCAAATGCGCCTACATGGATATCTATTGCAACGATCTCAGCGCGATCGATAGGGTCATAGACACCTGTCCAGCCTTTAAGGAGCCTGATTGCATCTGCCAGAAGGAATCGCTGAGCTCTTTGTCAAGTAACGCGACTTGGGACATCGAGTATACGCCGCCTTTTGGCTGCTTCGACCTGTCTCCAAGGAAGAAGATGAACTATATCCACGTGGAAACGCAGTACTGCAGGGCCGATGCGGGCATCGTGGACCCTCCAAAGTTGAAATGCAGGAAGTCCAAGGTATCGATAAGAGGAAAATCGAAATTTAAGCCATCGAAAACAGCAACCTGTTGTGGTGGACGTTATTGACGGTAGGGTCTTTTGTCTAGTTTGAAAGAACAGTTTAAATTAGATTTTGAGGGGTAATGTGAGTAAAATGTTATTGTAAATGTAGTTGTAAAAATATGGGAACGTGCTGCTTCTAAAAAAATCCGTAGCCCTTTTTGGACTAGGGGCCATAATGGATGATGGTCCATGTATTCAAATAAAATAAAACAAATATCGGGGACAGTATGACACCAATTGACATAGTCCCAAACTAAGGTCTTGGCTTGTTCTATGTGTATCTACTAGACAACGATATAAGGAGAAATAAATACTTACGGTGCTGGTCACACAATTAGGAACACTTATTTTCCATAGAATTGCATACAAATATGACTTTACAATTTCGACCACCCTTTAAAAAGTTCTTGATCAATTTTATTACTAACTACAACTTAGGGCCTGCTGTTTGATCAGTAGTTAAGCTAATTGTTAAAATTCGAAAAAGGAATTTAAAATTTGACAGATTTCCCTGAGATTCCTTCAAATTTTCGATTCCTTTTTAAAATTTTTACAATTAGTTTAACTACTGATCAAACAACAGGACCTTAATTTAGATCATCAACTAAGGTGTAAACTGATGTACAGTGAACTACTGGTAAAAAACGTACCTTACATTTTATAGGGATTTAAAAACTTAGTGCTGACGCGTCTATACAAAGTTTTACAGCTTAGTATGAAGTTCCTTTAATTTATTTTTCAAATACTTATAAAATAAAAGATTCGTTTTCAACGGAGTATACATATACATTTATGGTATATACATTTTAACCTTTGGTATATACATTGGTAGTCAAAATTGATAAGTCATAATATATTTGTAGGAAATTGCGTTGAAAAAATGCACGCGTCTCTAATTATGTGACCACCACTGTAAATACATAGAAAACCTAGAAGAAAATGAAACTAATACAGATGTAGTGAATAATCCTTTCCCATCGATTTTTGTCGGATTAGTTCGTATTTATCTAGCTTTCTCAATTAGCTTCAATAAGGCAACTGAGAAAACAAAATAAATACGAAGTTATCCGACCAAAAACGATGGGAAAGGATTATTCAATACATCTATACTCACATTCATCACACAAATATTCCAGCTTAACGTAACTAGGTCATCGTATTGATAATATTATTGCACTAAACATGTGCGCGTTCAACTTCTTTCCGATGTTTTTTGGTTAAAAAAGACAACTAAAGGTATGATTTCGAACCAACATCGGAATCATACTTTAAGAGTAGATACCCGCGTAGGAAAATTTTAGGAGCTTATGGACTAAATATTAGAGGTCGAATGCTACTAAGGATGGGGAATTTTAATATTGGCATGCCGAGAAAGAAATTAGTAAAGAAACATTGAATATTGAACATAAAAACTAAGAAATTTAAACGTAAACAATAGTGCATTACTTACTGTTCCATTCTTGTATTTCTTGCGTTTTGATAACTTGTAACTAAGGTACCATACGTATTTTATTGTTACTGTTTCGAATGTTGTAAAAACTTTAAAATAAATGTTAAAGTATTGAGCTTGTGTTTTGTTTTAATACATGATCTGGTTTTTAAACCGATGGAGTAACCTTAATTTATAAATTGATTGTATATGGCATTTGGAATAAACTTCAAAATATACAGCTAAGCTAATCTAAAAGCCAGTGAACAAATATAAGCAGGAAAAGTTACTCATATTTATTATTTACGGTCTCAAATACGCCAAGTAGTGTAAGCGTCAAGCTGATATCGCCTAGGTGATATTTCGATTTGATTATGCTAAAGAATAGTAGGGTAAAGTCACCAGTGGTCAGCCAGAGACCTGTAGTTGGCCTCTGCCTATACTTAAGACTTGACCCGTGGTCCCACTACTTCGTCCCACTGCTCTATTCGCTTTAGTCAGTAATTCGGGCCGTTTCCTCGTGGTCATACTATTTTTGTCCTACTGACTTTCGACGGAGCCCCGCCCAAGGGCGGAGCTCCTGCTTCTAAGTGGTTTTGCCCTTCGGGCATCTGAAGCTAGTTAACGAACCTAACCTAGCTACTTTTACAACCATAATTAGTATTTAGTGATCAAATCTAGGTTCACTTTTTGACTAGTAGGACAAATTAGTAGGACCACGAGGAAGTAAGTGAAATTCGCCAGAAACCATTTTTATTTTGCAAAAGTAGGTAGGTTAGGTTCGTTAGGTATCTTTAAACGCCCGAAGGTCAAACTGCGTCGAAAAGAGTGGTGGGTTGAAGTTGGAAGAGTACTAAAGATATATTTCCCACTCTTTGCATTCATACAAGGTTGACTACTGGTAACTTTACCCTACCCATTTTTATAAGAATAAAATACCCTTGTGATTTTGGGGTAACCTGTAAGCCCTGTTACAGCGGCAAGCTATTTGACGTTAGTCTAGAGTATACATATTGGATCTCTGGTATATTATACTGTATCGAAATGAAGCACATCATTAAGGTACTGCAGTCCGGGACGTTAACGTCATAAGTGACCTTTCCAAGGTATATTACCTTGTCGCTCGCATTAAAAGTTTCATAGAACATACCTACTTGTATTTTCCGTCAGGAACAAGTCTCGCTCACGCACACATTTAGTAACTCTGGTTTGTACTGCTCTTTCACTCGCTCTCATACGTGCTAGTCTATTAAACTACCCGAAACCGATACTTTTTAAAACCTCTTGTATACAGTCAAGGGCATTAATATCTATACAGCCATCGCATCAAATACGTGTATACACAGAGGATCTCTGTCTTTTGACAGAAATACGTTGGGCCGAATGTATCGTCTCCCGACCGTTTCATTTGCCAACCCACTTATTTCTGTAACTGTAAATATTTCAGCATTTTTTATAAAACTAACCTAAACTAACCTATAGGGTTCTACACGATGGTACCATCAACAAAATGGTTAACTGACCATTTGTGTCTACTTACAATAAAGCTCACTAGTGGTCAGTTAACCTTGATGCTATTTGTACTGAAATAAATCCTGAAATATTTACAGTTACAGAAACAAAAGTGGGTTGGCATATGAAACAGTTGGGAAACGATACATTCTGCCAAAAGGCGGGATACCATACACGGACCGTATTGCCAATGGCATAAAGGTGTACAGATATTTTTGTCGTCTTAGGAATGTATATATATTAAGCCCGTACTGTACTAGGAATTAAAATCAGTGACCAAGAAATCTATTCCCACACCACCTACCGTAAAATGGGGTTAATAGGAATAGTAGCGTCAGTACGTAGGAAAGATGAAAAATTGAACACTTGCCTAAGAAATAGCGATAAGCGAGCAATCGGTCAGTTTTCGTTTTTTTTAATAGTTTTATCTTCCATTCGTGACGTCGTCGTTATACCCTTTCGTTGTTAGTCACTCTGTTTTCGTCTTATTTGCAAGCTGTCTCATAAATTTTTGGCCACTTTCGTTCATCAACCTACAGTTATTTGTTTATCCGCTACATGTTACATTATTTCTGAATATATTAACTTACGTTCTTTACCGGTAATCATAAAAGGAAAGTGACTGATAACAAATGAGACGAAAAGCGAACATGAACAACGAATATACTTAAAAATGAAACAAATGCAAAGTGAAAGTGACCAACAGCAAACGTGATGAAGAAAAAAAACAATAGTGAACGAGACTAAAAAATCAGTTTATTTATTAGTTCAAAATCTACTCGGACAAACTATAGTGCTTGTACTATCATCAATTCATAAGCATCCTTTGTATTAAGATGCCGACAATAACATTAGCGACTGACTCGTGGACCCACTAGTTGTGTCACACTGCCATTCGCTTTTGTCAGAAATTCGCCAGAAATCATTTTTATACCTAGGTTAGGTTTGCTAGGTATCTTTAAGTGCCCGAAGAGCAAATTGCCTAGAAATAAGGCTCCGTCGAATAGCAGTGGGACAAAGACTAATGGGTCCACGAGTCCAGCATGAATAACATGACTGCTAATTGTATTACCCTATTTAATAAACTAGTACCTACATAAGTCTCTACGGGGACACCTCCCCCCATAGCAAAGCTCTCCTCCAGTGGACATTGAGGACTCCAAAGGATACTCGATCGATTCGCAAAATGTGTTCATAAATTCGATGAAAAAGTCTGGTCTTTGTCCCTAGAGCGCCTTAGAACTAAATAAAAATGGCCGAGGAAAAAGAGGACATAAAAAAACCGCAAAAGAAGAGTACGTCAAAGTATAACTACAAGTTTGGTGATGATTACCCAGGTTAGTGACAAACTGACATTCTAAGCGGAGTTCTATCAGCCTAATGGAAGCCTGACTCACCATAGGACTGTCACACTGACGGTGTGATTCAATTCGTAAAAAGTGTATGGCAATTTTTTTTATAATGTCACTGGTACACCGTTCTATGGTGGGTCAGGGTTCCATTAGGCTGTACAATAGTACAATTATCATATTACTTGGAATGAATAACAAAATAATTAAACAACTTTCACTTCCTTTATGCGAAACTGACCATTACCTCGACAATAACCTCGTTCTTCGATTGAATCGATTCGCCGATACGATTTCAATATTTAATGTCATTGGCTTTTCTCAACTTTTACCTTAAGACTGCGCCGAGCAAACGACGAGCGTCCAGTGGCGCCCTCATTACTTTTATTGGGTTTTCTAATTAACTAAAGAATTTCCTTGGACCCAAACAAAATGTATTTGTAGCGCAAGTATAAACACAATTTATGGGATACGTAACAAACTTTAATAACAATTACCCTTTGAGTAGTCAGCTTAACGGGAAAAGGTGGCCACTTTTTTCGTTAAGTTAATAACTCGAAGGTGAATTGTTATTAAAGTTTGTTACGTATCCCATAAATTGTGTTTATACTTGCGCTACAAACACATTTTGTTTGGGTCCAAGGAAATTCTTTAGTTAATTAGAAAACCCAATAAAAGTAATGAGGGCGCCACTGTACATCCGGCGGACGCTCGGCGTAGTCTTAAGATGGCAATAGTTCTAGCGTGATTTTAGACGATTTATGATGTATTTTATAGTAGGAAAGAATAAGAATAAGAATAATAATAAGAATAATAATGTTTATTTGCAGTAAAAGTAAGTAAGTAAGTAAAAGTAAGCAGTAAAAGTAAGTTGAAAGTAATTTAAATTAAGTGAGCTAATTTACAAGAGAATATTAAACGTCTCGATTACATTTCCTTCATTAACCTTATCGATAGGTAATCGAAAATAACGAATGCGATTTTAATTAGCAGCATCACTAAATTTGCCAAATGACATCTGTCACAGGCACAATAAGATTTGAACAATACTATAGCAAATATTTAATTTTCTACCTCTACCATGATATGTCGATTAATTACGCTTGCTTTCAGGTGTGAAGTATGGACATAAAACATGTGACAGGTTTTTGATGCCAGGGTATAATGTCCCGGCTAGGATGGGCTGGCTGTGGACTGCCCACGATGCATCGGGTTTGAAGGTAAAGTTCAATGAAGTACTTGGCAGGTAAAAAGTAAATCCTGATATTGCACAATCAGGAAGTTTCTGAACGTTGATAATGTTGACAGTAGTAAAACAGGAATATTGCCATTGGGCATTAAGTCCGCCATTTGTTCTTTATTGTATTTTGTGCAAAGAAGTTAAAATAAATAAATAAATATTAAATTAAATTATTAAAATAAAAAAAACATCGAATGGCATTCTATGTCTAACCTAACCTATAGTCTGTTTGTATTCAAACTGCCAATTACAATAACAAGTATGCCTGGCAGTAATTGTCTTTAGATAGTGGATGAAATAGTGAGGAGAATACTTTTACCTCTATTTAGTTTATTCAAAAGGTTGAATATAAACTAACATGTTGCATGTGAAGAAATAGTTATAACAGCGTTTTTATTGCTGTCAACATTTTCAATATTTGGAAACTTCATAGTTGTTTACCTTTTGAACGCCAAGAACACCTACCCATCTTCTTGTCTTATTTAGAACTCTTTTATAACCTCAAAATATGTTAATTGGTGTGACACTGTCCCATGATATTTATTTATTTTAGTTACACTCTAGTTGTTTTATTTATCAGAAAATGGCCAAAAACAGTAACAGTAACAGGTAACAGTAATAACAGGTTATAAAAGTTATTACAAAGTAAGAAAAGTCAGATGGTATGGACTTTAACCCTTTACCAGGTTAAGGGATATAGGGTAAATCGTCAGTAACTGGCCACTTTAGAAAATGTAATTTAGTTACTAGCCACCAAATTTCTTACTGACGCTGTTAGTAAAGATACTTGGACAGTACTCCGGGTAATAACTCCAGATCTAGGTATTCTAGTTTAATCGCAAAAATGTGAGCAAATATCTTTCTTAACTCATTTTATTGCAAAGTGGCCAGTTACCGGGGGGTGGCCAGTTACTGACGATTTACCCTACGTCTCCCTAATAGTATATATTAAGTACTATAGTCCAGTTTCAACTAGATTCCTCAAAATAGGGTAAAGTCACCAGTGAGACCAGTACTCGACCTTATAAGAGTGCGAAGAGTGAGAAATATATCTTTCGTACTCATATAAAGTACCTATAGGCAGAGGCCGACTACAGGTCTCTGGCTGACAACTGGTGACTTTACCCTATGATTTAGATTATTTATGATTAAGAGGGTGAGAATAAGTCCTTGCGCATACAGCCGCTTTTCTTTGGACGGCAGTGTTGGCCTCGAAAATATTAGTATCGCGTTTCCTCTACGGAGGTTAGACTCTTATCTGACTCACTCAAATGGAGTTAACGTTAGTAAGGCACTTGTCCCATCACCGGAGAGCAACAGACTATCAACTATTTTGTCACTCAGGGGGCCTACTATCATGTTTTTCACTGTGCATAATAGTAGTTTATGTGACTGTACATAATGAACGGCATTAAACACGAGTGTGGTTTATGAAACGAGGCGAAGGAGAGTTTCATAATAACATCACACAAGTGTTTTAATGCTTAATTATGTACTTACAGTTACATGTATTTTCCAAAAAATGGAAAAGTCAAGATTTTTTAATTATTCATTATTAAGTCCCTCAAATTACTATATAATTGATATTTTTTTATGTTTTAATGTCTTAATTTTTGTTGTTATTCTTAGCCAAGAAAGGGCTGGACCCCGGGTGGCATCGCTAAAAGTGTGATGAAGGTCATGACTTTTAAATGTAGTCGAAACGTTGGACGTGATAAAAATATAAAGAAAAAGAAGAAGGAACGGAAGCCTGGAGAACAGGCGGTGGAAGCTGACTCTGAACTAGACGAACCCCTGGAGCCGAAGCCTACCCTAATGGTGCAGAGGAAGGGCGACGAGTTTACAATAACAGTTAGTTTCTTAGTTTAGTATTCATCCCATCAACATCTAGTTATTTTATACAGCACCCTGGCTTTTTTTAAAGTACCTAGGTTAAAATAACGTAGATCTGTAACATAACTATGACATTAATTTAATTAATAAACAACTTTTCAGGCTTTGTTAACTTTCTAACAAAATGTTAATTGCCAGCAATGTAAAGCATAGCAGCTACTTTGAGTACTTGTATTAAGATCTGCCCCCGTACCACGACATGCCTTGTACCAAGCAACAGCGATAATGATAACGATGAACACGCAGCACATGCAGTACATTAAAAATGGACAGTATCTAAGAAAATTCATTGTGAAGTTATTTTAATAATTTTTTAATTGATAATACTTGCAATCCATTTCTAAAGCAACGTATTATCGGCAGTTTTAATAAATGCCCGCATGCCGGTAACACACTGTATTATACTAGATGTTGTCCGCGACTCCGTTCGCGTATGATTATAAAACATAACCCATGTTATTCAGGGGTAATGTAGCATTCTAATGGTGAAATAATTTGTGAAATCGGCCCAGTAGTTTTTGAGTTTATTCGTTACAAACATACAAACATACAAATCTTTTCTCTTTATAATGTTAGCGTCTTTATTGGACGTCTTTACTCTAGTAAGTTTGTGGTATATTCTGTGAAAAGGAAAAGCAAGAGAATATTATAAGAGAAAGTGGTCATGAAATTTGACCTTATACGTAAAACCATGTCAGACCCGCCATAACCTAGCCATACCCCTGGGGGTAGGGTGGGACTGAACCATACCCCGTAGTGCTGTGCACTTTGAGTTGATAAACATAAAACTCCAATATGTCCTTGAAATTTGGTATACGAATTTAAAATAAAGACATGCTTTCAGGTTTTGTTTTTCCACATCGACCATCTAAACGGATCAACTGACCAAATGTTACCTATATTTCAAAATCGAATTTAACAGAGTCGACGGAGCTCCTATTCCTGAGTATTTTGCTGCTGCCGGCCGGCTGAAAATCTAACATAACCTAAACCTACCTCATATGATAGATAGTTTGATCAGTTTAGTTTGTCGAAGTGGAAGTACCCGTTAATAGCATCCCATTATGACAAAGTATAAATACTAATATCAATACCATCACTACTGCGGTGGTATGGTTCAGTCCCACCCTACCCCTAGAGGTATGCCTAGAGGTATGGTGGGTCTGCACCCCGTAAAACTAACGTCGTTTCTTGCAGCGGTATAAAACACTTTTATTGTTCAGGTGCACCCGCTGAAAGACTTAGCGCAATTAGCTGACAACGAGGACCCGTATGAGGAATGCGACCCGCTCGTGTTCAAAATCTATAAAAAACGCAGCCCTGAGGAGAAGGCTAAAGTAGAAGCTCGTAAAATGGTCAAATTGAAAAAGCAAAGAGACGCAGAGATCAAGAGAGCCCTCTGTGAAGCTGTGGAAGACATCTGCAAATGCGCTTACATGGATATATACTGCAACGATCTCAGTGCAATCGACAGGGTTATTGAGACCTGTCCAGCTTTCAACGAGCCTGATTGTGTTTGCAAAGAAGAATCTCTGAGCTCTTTATCAAGTAATGCGACTTGGGATATCGAGTATACGCCACCTTTTGGCTGCTTCGACCTGGCTCCCAGGAAAGGGGTCAGTTACGTCCACGTTGAAACCCAGTTCTGTCGCGAAGACGCAGGGTTAAGGGACACGGAGCTGAAAAAGACGGTGCAGAATTGCGGAAGAAAGTATCTTAAGGTATACCGTAAGCCTAGCCAAACATCAAAATCTAGATCCACTAGGAAGAAGTGCTCGTGTCGTTGATTTTTAAACGTTCTTGGTGTATGGTATTCATCTCAATATTTTCTAAATGGACGTCCAAGTTTTAAATAGCAGAAATCTACGGTGGCATGGAAATGACATGCTCGATGAGTTGGTAGAATAATATTTGCCATCGCTTAGATTTGAAAAGTAGACTTGGATCGTACGTTTTATTAACATTTTGGAAGTCTAAATTATCATGCTGTTGTTTTACTAGTAATAGGAAAAGTTTAAATAAAAAATGTTTAATGAGAGATTGTGTTTGATGTAAAAAAAAGAGACAAGCTTTAAATTGGAAAAAAATATGAAAAAGACGTTACGTAATTATTATTTTTTAGTTTTTTTGTAATCTGCGGGCCTATTGTCTAACGCGCTCGCAATCACGGTCGTTTTCATTTTGAAAATCGAAGGCTTGTCTGCATACAAAATGAAAACAATTGTTCCGCTTTGAAGCGACTGCCATTGCGAGTTCGTCAAGCAATAGCCCCTTAGGTCTTGAGGGAAGTTTGTTTTAGTTTTTTGGTATTCTGGGTTTATTCCATTCTATAATGTAAATGTTTGGACTAAAATAATCTAATTACACTGGCGGATTAGGGTAAGGACCAAAAAGTTGTCCACGCTAACTCAATCAATTAAATTTTCTATGAAACTTTTCCGTTGTGACACGAAAATTAGCCATACAATTTTGTAGGGATACTTTTCGTCGCACAACGGAACTTTTTTCGTCTTCGTCGTTTGTATGGTTAACTGCGCTTAACTGTGGACCAACTTTTTGGTCCTCACCCATTAGCCGGTTTTATTCTAACCCGTTTAGATTATGTCAGACTTAATCACCTGCAGATAGGAGCTCCGTCGATACCTAGCCAATAACTATAGGAATAGTTTAGTAGAAGAATAGTAGTAGTTAGATGAAGTATGGAAGAAAAAAACATGTTGCACCGACCCCAATTAAGTTGTGATAAGGGCAGGAGAACGCTGATGATGATGATGATGACGAGTTAGATGATCGAGCTGCTATAGTCGGACTATGTAGGTACAGGTCGATTCACAAGAGTTGGCACGAATGGATTGAACGAAAGTAATGTCACCTATCATTGTGTGAGTGCCGTCCTTTGAACCGGTGTTCGAATTTCAAACCGAAAACCTGTTACTAATTTACATTCTAGTATACTTTCATTCACTCATTCAATCCATTCGTGCCAGCTCTTGTGAATCGACCTGTAGAACTATAACGCTCAGCCAATAAGAAGTCAATCCTGACATAGCACAACCAACGAGTTTTTGTCTATTGATAAGGTTGACAGCAGAAAAAATAATGATTAACTTAGGCTGCGCCCACACCGCAGGTTAACCTTTTCCACGCCATTGACGGATATATCCGCACCACTGGTTCAACGCCAACGACGGAAATATCCGTCATGGTTGACAGCGCAAAATAGACTGGAATGTCAATGAGGTAAGGTTGATGTTAGCTCTGGTGTTTAGCTGTCATTGGCGTGTGAGTTTAGACTTTATATCTGACATAGCGTCGAAAAGGTTAACGGTGCGTATATTACGGTGCGTCAAAAACGGCACTATGGCCCCGTCTTTTGTTTACGCAACGACACCGTAATATTATACGCACTGTTAAGCTCCGGTGTTGATACACCTTTATTTGTTGC
Source organism: Acleris laterana (assembly GCA_963966035.1). NCBI lineage: Eukaryota > Metazoa > Arthropoda > Insecta > Lepidoptera > Tortricidae > Acleris > Acleris laterana. The sequence continues at coordinate 12,904,268 of OZ014456.1, forward strand.
GTGTAAAAGAACTAACAGGATTGTTTTACTACTGTCAACATTATAAACATTCAGGAACTTCATGGTTGTGCAATGTTTCAGGATTTACTTCTTATCAACCAGGCACTTTAGCTGTATCCGGCATACGTTGCAATGCCATGTGAAGTCAAAAATTTCATATAGACACTCTTAACCACCGCCTGGAGAGAGATCTGTCTATATTATCCTTTCTTTCTACATCGGTGACCCCGACGTGGTCGTTAAATGTATGATGATTGGGAACGTAGTCGGGTCGTACACAATCAAAAAACAAAAGTTGTCTCTCCTGTGGTCAAAAGTTAAGGGCTTGTGTGCATATAAGTTTATTTTAATTTGATAGGACTAAAGTAGACGTGACGCCGTTTATGCGAATTTGGTTTCAGCCTTAAACACGTTAACTTCGGGTATGTCCACAAGAAAGACGGGAACCTTACTCCCGTATTTATAGTCAAGAAAAATGTCAAAAGTCATATGTAAAAGTCGTTACTTTAGTCATTACTTTTACTCACGTAGTTACTTTTCTTGACTATAAATACGGGTGTTAATCTGTGTATGACCTAATCACGTGAGCAAAGGAACATACTTTTAGCGTAGCGCTGGTACTGCGGGTGTTCGGAGAAGCTCTTCAGCACCAGCGGCAGCAGGAATGTGGACGCCAGCACCACCCCACCACCGAGGACCAGTGCCGGCAGGTTCACGTTCACTGACGGTATGCCCTGCGATGGCAGGATGAGTTAATAAATCATGAAATGCTGTTAAAGAATTGAACTTGAAATACAAATGTCACAGCACGCCACGTTGAATTAAAGCCGATAAAGCGACAAGATACTACAGTGTACAGTGTAGCTTTAGGTGACTAATGTCTATATTGAAAATGATGAGTATAATAATGTCGGTTTTCCAAACATAAAAAGTCAGAGTATAAAAATGTGGAATAATAACGACGAAATGAAAAAAATACGAAGTATAATTATGTCGAAATAGCATTAAGACGAGGAGGTATAATAAGGGATAGGTGGAACAGGGGGTAAGGTAGGTTTAGGTTATGTTAGTTTTGCAGCAGGCCCGGAGGGCCAAACCACCCAGAAATAGGAGCTCCGTCGACACTGTCTAATTGATTTGAAATATAGATGCTTCTATTACTGCTTGGTTTGGTCCTCCAGGCTGCTGCAAAAGTAACATAACCTAAACCTACCTGTCGTCATATTTATACATTGAAAAAAAAAAAGTATTTGTTATTTTTCGACATTATATAGGATGTCGACATTTTTATACCTCGTAATTTTCCAATATAGACATAAGTCGCCTAACTCGTATAAAAGTAGGTACTAATTCACCCTGTTGGATAATAGGGATACTACTTACTAATGAACTGAATGTAGATTCCATGGTCTGTTTCACCGGTATGGAGATAAACGGTATTGAAAAATCCAGATCTACCTGCGAACAAACGACAGTCCTTAGATAATGCAACGTGTTTGTATACTCGTAGCTAGAGTAAAAAGTATGGCTAAAAGTGCCTAAGTAAACAAGAAACATAATGCCTATGTTTGAGAAATAAAAAAAATTGAAAATCTGTGTTAAAAATTAGGCTACCTACTCAAAATGGAACTTATTGCATGGCTATAGAGGATTTTTATTTTTTTTATTTTTCCACGTTCAACAAGTAACTAACTTTCCAGTTAACATATGTCAAACGCTAATGATATCGACCATCATCAGCATGTTTTACGGCTCCGGAGAATTGCATAATCATGAAAATTTATTCAAAAAAGTGGTCAAAGTGTACATCTCAAATACCAACTTATTTTATAATAATTTTGATTACTGGGCAAGGAGCAAGAATTCGTTAAAAATTGCTATTTGTTAAAAATTAAACTCCTTATTGTACAGTCGACGCCATAAATATGTTTACACTTTAGTACCTCGTCACTTTACCCGCTATGACAATTTCAAATGGCAGTTTAAACATGATAGTGCAGTCATTGAAGCATTATTGCTCCGAATTTTTTTACTGTGAACCGAATTGCATACAATTTTGGAATTAGGTTCATCTTACCCTTAACTTCAAAAGTGAAAATGATTTGAACTCCGCAACCACCCTGGGGGTGGTTGCCACCACTTCTCGGGGGTGTTTGTTTTTTCTTCAAAATAACCTCGGATATCAATAGAAGGCCTAATTTTAAGCAAAAAATCATCTATAAAGTTTTTCGAAAAATCCAATACTTTTCAAGTTATTGGCAATTGAAAATTCGCAATTTTTTCACGTTTTTAATCGGTTTTTTGCAAATATCTCCAAAAATGTACGTTTTATCGAAAATTTTATAAGAAACAAAATTGAACCAGGTAAAAAAATGAACAATTTGGTTTTTTATAAAGTATTCTAAGTGCAATATTAAGCTAGATATTAAAGATCAAAGCCGTTTTTATATTGTCTGAAATTTAATTGATGTGGTCAATGCCATCTAGCGGCGAGCAGATGCATTTTATGCAATCTAATAAAAAAGGGTTTTGTAGTGCTTGAAATAAGCTTTAAAATTAGCACTATTAAAAGTCTTTTGCACGTAAAATAAGTGAGCTGTATTGCCAATAAGAGGAGCATCTAATGTTTATCCTTTAAAATCAATGGGTTTAATAAGTGCCATTTCCACCAAAATTAAAATTAATCGTATTCCGCCTAGAATTAACTTTATTATGAAGAGTTTGATAGATTGTATCAGTTTGGCTGCTTCAGGACACATATTTTTCAAAAAAGTCGCGATTAAAACAAATCAAAAAATTTCAAATTCTTAAATCTCCCACCTTTTTTTCATAATATCTCAAAAATGACGACAGATACGTATAAAAGTGTAGGGATAAAAAAATTAGGTATTTTTCTGACAAACAATTTAGTTTTTTTGTTTTTTCTGTCAAGCAAAAAATGACGGAGATATGATTGTTTAAAGAGTGTGTTGGGGGCAGCGCAATCACAGCCTCTCTTAAGCCCTTTAACCCTTCACCGTTTTAGAAAAAGGTTTTTTACTATGTATTGCAATGAAGGATGTTGTAGCTCTCTTAATTACCTTTACAATGGTTTTTTATAAATTGTGATAGCATTAAAATTGAAGGAGTTATGGTCCAAAAACTTATGTTACTAACATATACGTAAAATGGTAGCAGTAATCATATATATTTACTGTTTTAATTTAGGGGTAGTTTTAAGGGTAGAAAAGCTTAAGAATATGATAATCATTTTCGAGAGTGTGGAATAATATTTAAATCCTTTTCATTTTATCAAAAAAAAAAAAAAAAAAAAATATCAAGGGGTACTTTTCAAGGGTTGAAAGGGGGTTAAAAATTTGATAATTATTATAGAGAATATAAAATATTACTTTATCTATACTTACATCTTTTTATGTCATACCAAAGTATTTATTTGTGATTTTTTCAATTTAGGGGTTGTTTGCAAGGGTTGTAAGATTTTCAAGGGGTTGAAAATGATTTTAATATGAGGTAATTGTGTTAGAAAACACTTTACAATTTCACCACTTACTATTAGACATGTTTTCTAGCGATAAAATGGCTCAATGTAAATTTTTCCATTAAGGGGTTGTTTACACCCCTTAAAAATAATAGGCGGAGTTCAGATCATTTTCACTTTTGAAGTTAAGGGTAAGATGACGAGCCTAATTCCAAAATTTTATGCATATCGGTTCACAGTAAAAAAATTCGGAGGTAAGACCGTATTTTTCGCTTCAAACTGCACTATGACGCTAAATAGACAAGGTACTAAAGTGTAAACATATTTATGGCGTCGACTGTACAGTCCCGATTTTTTTCTGTACCTACAGTCCCGATTTATGGTAAATAGGACCTGGCAACACTAATTAAATCCCACTTCTAGCGACCCCTATTTCCAGACCTGGGGGGTTATTATGACGTGGCTATGCCGTTTATTTTACGGTGAGCGTAAAGGACGGAGCTATAGCCGATATCTTTTAAAGGGCCAACTGATTTTCACATGAGCCCCAGCTAAATATTAAAAGAAGTACTTAAGGGTGAATTGCAAAAATATTGTACATAGTTAAGGGCTCAATTAGAAAATCCTTAACAATCCTTAACTTTTTCCTTTCCTAACGAACATTAGTCATACTCGGTGGGGCCTGTAACTAGAGCAAAAATTAAAAAAAAAACTTGCGGTTTGAATTTTATTACATTTTAAAGTTAATTCGAACACGCAATGTATAGGTGCCGGCAAACTTCTTGAACATGTGGCCTTGCCTGCGCAAAAGCTATTTTTAGGTGTCGTTGGGAGTCGGTTCCGCGGGCGGCGCGAGGTGGCGGCGGGGGAGCGTCGTGTCGTTCACGGGGTAGGTCGATCAGTTGACGTTTGCGTCCCGCACCCCGTCCACGTCCCTCTGCTTCCCGAGTACACTTGCGTGCACTGATAAAGCCGATTGTTATCATTGACTTTCTTGTTATTTTATTTTTTTGAGTTTTGTTGATCCTTTTAAAGTAACTAGTAATTGTTATTGTTATAGGTTGACTTTTCGTTATTGTTTTAAAGTGAAAACATAATGCCACGCCAAACGAACGTAGTTTTAACAAAACAAGCTCGGAAGATAGTGTATGCGTGGTAGATTTGGTCACTGACCAATTCTTAATTTATGCCGACGATGAAAGAGACTCCGATGATGACTCCGACAATAACTCTGATGATGATGATCAACATCACGATATATTCATGATAGTCAAGAAACAATGACCAGCTCCAGATCCCCTGAATCAAGATCTAGTACCAGCGCTGGTATTGCCTTAATGGAAGGAATGTCCTTTTTAGTTAAAGACTAATTACCTATATTTTTTAGTGTTATTCTAATAAAAATATAAACATGTTTTTAAACCATTAAATATTCTGTACTAAAAATTAGGTTCTTTTTTTGCACGTATGTATATGATGCGCGAACTTTCCCCCACCACCTCGCCTAATGTTCAAGAAGTTTTCCGGCAACTATACCTACTATGAAATTGATTATGTCTGTAGAGTGTCTAGACTGACAGGCGATGTCAATTAGACGGAGTTTTAAGTACATTGAAAATACTATTTACTTTGTTTGAAAAAATAACAATCTAAAAACTTTATGATTTTAAAAAGTTGTTAAACAAAAGTTGTCTAGTTTGAGGAGTAGAATCTACGTTTGAATTTTTTGCTTTAGTTACAGGCCTCACCCTGTATAATCATGGATAGCTTTCAATGGACGAAAGTTAACGTTGTCTCAATTAAGTCCTTCACAATGTACAATATTTTTGCCGTAAACCAAAATCGGTTCATCGGTGTAGGAGCTACGATGCCATAGACAGACACACCAATCACCCCATTCTGCAAACATTACTTTATTCTGTCAAATTAAAAAAATAATAAAACCCCAGGCGAAGTCACAGAAGTTAATAAAATACACATCGTTTGTCCGAATTTTCATTTGCCCTAAACTGGTTTTCAGATGAGTCAGGCCACTTTTTAAGTTTCCCAATAATATCTGCGTTTCGGTTACGTTAGGGTTGTATACCATCACTAAAAAGTTTTAAAATTTAACCAGAAATAAATTTAGGATAAACGAAAATTCGGATAAACGATGCATTAGGACAAGTGACAATTAGGGATTCCATTGGGGAACCACGTAATCACTGCTAATTATAATATAAAACCAATTACTTACCCTGATATCTTCATTTACAGTGTTAAACGTAAAAAATCTTGCTTTCCTATCACTTTTCACATCTTTTTCACAAGACACCAACACAACCATGAGACAAGCAGAAAGGTAATTCCCGTGCCCCATTATTTTTAAAAAATAATTAAAAAAATTGGTTAGTACAACGTTATTCTCCCGCCAAAACGCAGGAGCATTTGGCGCCAATTCGCAGAGTTTTTACAGAAATAGACAAGGAAATTAAAATTATGTGACAATGTGTTTCCGCGAGCCTATTGTTAGAGAAAACTGAAGATGTAACAGCTTAGAGCTAAGAAGCAACAGACAGTTTTGTAACATTGTCATTGTCCACCAGGACCGATCCCCCATGGGGTATCCTGGTGAACTCAGGTGTTTATCAGAATCATAACGTTAAAATACAGGTAGGTTTAGGCTATGTCAGTTCTTCAGAGGACCCGAAGGGCCAAAACAACCCAGAAGTAGGAGCTCCGCGTCAGCGGACCTTCGTAGACTCTGTTGAATGAGTTCACCAGGATCCTCTGGGGATCAAGCTAGGGAATCCTGGTATCAATGATCCATATTATGGGTATATCCTCGTGTGGCCCACGTCAAATTTCGATAGTTCGAATAAGAATTTTATGTCAGTCAACTAAAGTCAAAAGTCACTTTGAAAAATGTCTTAAATTTAGGATGTTGGACCACACGAGGATATAAGTACATACATACATACATACATACGAGTACACTCACGCTTTCATTCTCAGAGGGGGGTCGGCAGAGCTAGAGAATCACCAACAACTCTAAAAACTCTTGTTAATTCTGTAACCACATTTTGCACAATCAGATGTTTACCAGCGTATATTAGTGACGGGTTGCAAGCCGTGACCTCTTACAATTTCCACGGGAAGACATGGAGTGCCACATTTCCAAGCCGGCAACCACACCACCGTAATAAATTTAATGATATCAAAAAAACTAATTTTCACTTCTCATGCTCGTAAAGTCCTTCTTTATGCTGGGTATAGGCTGCATAAAATCGCATTTTATGCACTAGTGCATAAATGGTTGTCGTCATCTAGACTAAGACAATTAAGCCCTACAGCCAGACAGACGAGGTGACTACATTAAATAAACTTGTTATTTGAATAAATTTACTTTAATTTTATTTATATTTGCATCGTAGTTGCATCTAACAAAAAATAAATTTAAAACTATTAAAAACAAGCATTACTTATTAACAAGAACATTAAAAAATCAACGTAGGTATAAACTTGGCAATATTGCGTTCGACCTAAGTCAAAAATCGCAAACAGAAAAAAAAAATGACAGAAATACAGTGGCGGGAAAGAGGTTTTGGACTATTAAGTAATTAGTTATTACATTATCACTGTTCTATATCCTCGTAATCGAAGTGAAAAGCAGAGTGTATAACTCGGTCTTAAAACCCATTTTATCCTCGACTTAATTATCCAACCTCGCCTACCGGCTCGGTTGGATACCATAACTCGCAAGCAATTGTTGTCGGTAGTCCACATTTTATTGCAAAGTTGTCTGACCTTGTGTGTCCGGATTTGGTATTCGACGGTACTATTATTCCTTTTTCTTCCACTGTCAAAAATTTGGGTCTCACAATGGATCAGACCCTTTCCTGGTCGGCTCAGGTTTGTGAAGTTAGTCGAAAGCTCTTTAGATCTCTCCACTCCCTTAGGCGCCTACAGAATTTTCTGCCCCTTCGCACCAAGATTACTCTTGCTCAATCTCTTCTACTCCCTTTATTCGACTATGGCGACATCGCATATATTGACGCAACTGAAGAGCTGCTCAATAAGCTGGAACGGCTTCAGAACGTGTGCATTCGGTACATATTTGGCTTGCGGAAATTTGACCATGTGTCTGATTTCCGTACTCAGCTTAAATGGTTGCCCATTAGATCGCGTAGGAATGTTCATGTCCTGTCGTTGCTATTTACTTAATATCCTTTTCAATCCTCAATCCCCTCCTTACCTTGTTGAACGGTTATCTTTCTTGGCTACCGGGTCCCAGAACCGCTTACGCTCGAGTGCCAACCTACTCCTGGCTTTTCCTGCTAGCAAATCCAAATCTTACTCTAAATCCTTCTCGGTACATTCTGTTCGTTTATGGAATAGCCTTCCAACTGATATCAGGCAATCACAATCTGTTGCTTCACTTAAATCTAGGCTGAAGAGGTACTGGCTTGACTCTTGTTCCTGATCTAAGACTGTGTGTCCTTTCTTCCTTTCATACTTATATATATTATTTATATATATATATATATATATAAATATATATATATTTATACATACAATGTATTTATTTATTTATTTATCCTATTTAATTTATATATTTATTATACCTACATATTTATTTGCTATTATTATTTTAATCTTCTGTATCTTTAATACGTTGTACGTTTAGCCATCCATTGTTTTTATTCTTCTCTCAATCGCTCAAAGGTTAACTGGAAGAGATCCCTTATAGGGATAAGTTCGCCTTTGTACATACTTACCTTTTTTGTTTCTGTTTATTTTTGATTTGTTATTTTCTGTTTGTACAATAAAGAGTTTACATACATACATAACTCTCGGAAAAAATGCTTTGTTTTATGCCCTTGTTGTACAATCTACTATTAAATCAGCGTTTATGCGGCGTGACTTCAATTTTCTCTTAACTGCACCAAATGTACGGCGTCTGGTCTTCACTAAGGAACTTTACTGCTCAACTCTACATTTCCCTAGTTCTATTTGAGGTGAAATTACGGTCAATTTGTCATATTTTCACAGCGCTTGACTCGTCAAATTTGTTCTTTAAATATATAGACGAAGCGACGCATTCCATTGTTCAACTTACATTGGCTTATCTTTGATCTGAACGATTTTATTGAACTAGCTTTTACTTACGACTCTACTGGCTATCGCTGGTCGGCGTAGTATAGTCGAACTCAGTAGTAGTTGCACATTTTGCTACCTTGGGCCCGTTTCTCAAACGCCTGTAGCTTGTATTACAAGGGGAAATTTCTTTTCAACAATATTCTACTTGTAATTCAAGTTAAGTTAAGACTGCGCCGAGCGTACGCCGGATGTACAGTGGCGCCCTCATTACTTTTATTGTGTTTTCTAATAAACTAAAGCATTTTCTTGAAATTGGACGGTAAGTTTTGCACAACAAATGAAAGCTCAACTTATAGGGTATATCACATAGTTTAATAACACATCACCTTCGAGTTATCAACTTAACGGAAAAAATGACCACACTTTTTCCGTTAAGCTGACTACTCAAAGGGTAATTGTTATTAAAGTTTGTTACGTATTCCATACATTGTGTTTTTACTTGCACTACAAAAACGTATCGTCTCATTGCAAAGAAATTCTTTATTTACTTAGTTAGAAAACACAATAATAGTAATGAGGGCGCCACTGGACGCTCGGCGTTTGCTCGGTGCAGTCTTAAAAATGCTTGGCCTAAACTAAACACCCAAATAACTTAGTAATAACAAAAATTAACTATATTATCTATGACAACTTAGTCATAAAAAATATGTAAACATTGTATATTGTCTAGGGGACACGGTTTCTGTAGGAGAATGTATCGAAACTTTTGATGTATGTATGTATGTATGTATGTAAACTCTTTATTGCACAATAAAAAAAATTAGTTTTCGTGCACCATCATAGTTAAGTTTAATTTTTATAATTTTTGTTTTTCTATTACTACTAATTAGGTCTAGTGAAAAATCTGAGTTTTGACACATTTTCCTGCTGAACTACGCGTGAATATATTTATTTCTTATTGTATGTTAGATTCATTGTTTTATATACTTAATTCTAGGTTAAGTTTTATAATTGTACATTTCAAAACGGGACGGGACGACACTAGACTCTAGCAAAAAATTGTCGCAATATTTTGAAAGACCTATCCAACGACACCCCCCACACAGCGGGATAGACGAGAGAAAAAAAATACATCCCCGTTACGCGTAGGGGAGGCACACTAAAAAAAACAACATTTCATTCATTTTGGCATTTTATGCCAAATTACAGCTTTCTAGTCTCTGACGGACGGACGGGCGGACATGGCGAAACTATAAGGGTTCCTAGTTTAACTGCGGAACCCTAAAAAATACATAGAACCAAAATAAACATTCAACAAATACATACATACATACATACATAAACTCACGCCTTTATTCCCAGAGTGGGGTAGGCAAGAGCTACAGAATTTCCAACAACTCTAAAAACTTTTTGATAATTCTGTAACCACTGTTTGCACACTTAGGCGAAGATGTTTACCAGTTTATTAGTGACAGGTTGCAAGTCCATTGCCTAACAGTACTACACGCCTTTATTACCTTAGTCGGCTTTAACGACATCCACGGGAAGACTTGGAGTGGCACTATTCTAATCCGGCAACCACACGGGGAACAAAATCAAAATAAAAATAAAAATTTCATAACTTAATCATTGAATGTAAGTAAACACTTAATTATACAAAAGAGAAACGAGAACAATACAATCAAGATTTAAAAAGAATATACGTAGAGGCGGATTTATCCCTTTAAGGGAACTCTTCCAGCTAACCTTTGAGAGACTAATTCTATGGTGGCTCGACGATTAAAGTCGGTAGGTAATCGTACAAACATTACATATTATGAGTTGATCATATTCAGAGCATGCAACCGTCTATTGTCTACAAGTGTTGCATTTTTAATGAACATAGCGAAATGTCGGTGTTTGGGTATGGACCAAAAAGTGTTGTCATTTGGTTAAAGTCATACATTTTCAAGGTGAGCGGCCATTAGTAAAAGTGGTAAATTATGATAGAATAATTCAAAGTAGTGTTTTGTTATGTAATACTCTTAAGTGCATCGGAGCCGAGATATTTATTTTATAATTTTACCTGGGCGTACTTTAGTACCAAAATCTTTTTTTTTTTCTTAAGGGGACAAGCTCACACCAATTGACCTAGTCCCAAACTAAGCACTCGGCTTGTACTATGGGTACTAGACAACGATATAAATACTTATATAGAGAAATATATACTTAAATACATAGAAAACATCCGTGACTGAGGAACAAAATATTCGAGCTCATCACACAAATATCTGCCCTTACCGGGATTCGAACCCGGGACCACCAGCTTTGTAGGCAGGGTCACTACCCACTAGGCCAGCGCGTCGTCGCTTTTGAATACATAAGTGACAACAGAAATATTTTAAAATAGTGGTTCTGATAAAAATCATGTTTTACATATTTGTCTCAAAGGCATACTGACATGTTTAAATTTTTTTAATTACTGAGAAATAAAAAATTCTTCAGTGTTTGCTACGCCCACTTTGGATTAGTGGTTGGAATGAAGCCATTTTGTTTTTTAGGGTTTCGTAGTCAAACTAGGAACCCTTATATCAGTAGCTAACTTTAAAAATCATTTCAAGAATTATTTATTAACTTCCCAAATATCTGGATCGTAAGTAGTTGTACACACTCACACAAACACACAGACGCGCACACACGCACACACACACAAACACAGACGCACACACACACGCACACAAACATACACACACTCGTGAATAGTATAAGATATGTTTTTATTTTTGTGTGTATACATACACAATAAATCTCTGTATGATCTCAAAATGTTATTGATATTATTGTAGTTATTTAATTTTTTAATTTTTTATTTTTGACACCTTCAATTGCCATTCTCTCCCTGGTCTCACTGAAAACCAGTGTCTCTGAATGTGTTTATCACATTCAGAGGCATAAAGCTGAGCTGAGACCATTTTGGCCTTAAAGAAAAATGTATTTAGGTTAAGACTTTTTTTATAATTGCAAACTGTTTTTGTATGTGCCAAATAAATTATTTTTCATTTTCATTTTTCATTATAGTTTCGCCATGTCCGTCCGTCCGTCCGTCCGTCCCCAGTCTAGCTCAGAGACTCGTAGTACTAGAAAGCTGTAATTTGGCATGAATATACATATTAGTCACGCCAACAAAGCGGTAAAATAAAATTTTGAAAAATCTTTTTTTTTAATGGACCTCCCCTACACGTAACGTGGGGATGCCTTTTTTTTTTCTTGCCTACCCCATAGTGTGGGGTGTCGTTGGATAGGTCTTTCAAAAATATTGCGGGTTTATAAACAATTTTTCGATTAAGGGATCCGTTTATGAAATATTAAGCTTTAAAGCGCTATTTTTTGTTAGAGTCAAGTGTCGTCCCCCCCCCCCCCCCTACAGCCAAAACTACAAATACTAAAAATCTTTTTTTTTAATGGACCTCCCCTACACGTAACGTGGGGATGCCTTTTTTTTTTCTTGCCTACCCCATAGTGTGGGGTGTCGTTGGATAGGTCTTTCAAAAATATTGCGGGTTTATAAACAATTTTTCGATTAAGGGATCCGTTTATGAAATATTAAGCTTTAAAGCGCTATTTTTTGTTAGAGTCAAGTGTCCCCCCCCCCCCCCCTACAGCCAAAACTACAAATACTAAAAATCTGAAAAATATCTTCAACGAAAGCGCATATAACGAATTTTAAAGGAAAATTATCACGGCTAAGTAGACATGATTAGTTCCTGAGACACAGGCGACTAAAGTGTTTATACCTATCAAAATCGCCTATGATAACTTTGATAGAAAAATTTGTTAACGGGGCGTGCAGGACGCGCGGGGGGAGTCAAACTGTCCAAGGAACAAATCGAGCGACAGCCGCGCTCATAAGCGCGAGCGGCTAGATGCTGTTTGGACGTGCCCCGGAATGCTACCTACAAGTTTGCGATTTGCGATCTGAAAGTTTACAAATTTTCGATTAGATTATTGATTTGAGTTGAGTACCTATCGTTTGGAAAACTTAAAATTCTATTTACTGGACCTTGTTTTTTTTTCAATTTCTATTAATTACTATATAAAAGATTTAACTTTTATTGTAATTTAAAGTCGGTTTGAAGCAGTTTAGATACCTAACTACCTACATAGGTATACTGATCTCACACTTAAAAGCTTGGCTCTTGTTTGAGATATTATATACGAATTTATAAGAAAAAGAATCATTACTAAGTAGACTTAATTAGTTCCTGAGATACAGGCGACTAACGGGTTTATACCTACTAAAAATCACCTAAGACAGCGCCAAATAACTTTAAATAGAAAATTGGTTCATTGTTGATTTTTGAGATAGTTTTTTGTGTTTGTCGTTACGGCTTCGGAACCCTATACTGAGCATGGTCCGACATGCTCTTGCCCGGTTTTTAAGTCTAGCACTGGCTGTGACTAGGAAAGCGCATGTGGCGCTTAAGCTCTTTAGCCATTAACAGAAATTTGTTAATTTATTTTATTTACTGAACAAAAATATAGTACCTATCGTCAGTGATCGTGCAATACCGCGTAACTAACAAATTAAATAAGTTGCAAAGTACATCTTAGCACGTAAGACAGTAAGGTACATTTTGTAACTTATTGAATTTTTACTTACGCGGTATTGCAAGGTCACCGACGCTATGCTTTAGAGATAAACCTCTATGCATGATTTTATTAGAACACCTTGTAAAAAAAACCTCGACAATAAAAAAACGCTCACACAATATTAACCCATGTTTATTAGTAACTAGCAACCCGCCCTCGCTTCGCTTCAGTGTATGTGAGTTTTCTGTCACACCCGTACATAAACTAAAATTTACATACATTACATAATTACATTAAATTTACATTTACCTTCACGCCTGCTCACTACATATCTTCCCGTGGATGTCGTAAGAGACGGCTAAGGGAATAAAGGCGTATAGTATTGTTAGGCGATGGGCTTGCAACCTGTCACTAATACACTGGTAAACATCTTAGCCTAAGTGTGCAAAATGTGGTTACAGAATTATCAACAAGTTTTTAGAGTTGTTGGTAATTCTGTAGCTCTGCCTACCCCACTCTGGGAATAAAGGCGTGAGTTTATGTATGTGTATGTATGTAAGTATTATTGTATTTTATAATTTGAAAAAATTACCTTCTGCTGGAGATTCTTGCGGCACTTCTTCTCCGCAATGATGGTCTTGTCCGAAGCGCTAGTAGATTCACTCTATATTACCGACGTTTAAAAGAGCCCTCGTGTGGCCAATTAAATGAATAAACATTTTGAATTTTGAATTTTGAATTTCCTGTAATCCCAGAGCATGTCATCTCTGTACGTACGCTTAGATCTTTCCAACTTCGCAACCGTTTTTAATCCAGTTTCCGTCGATATACAGAGTGATTCAAGAGGAAGGTTTTTATGTAAGTAATAAATTCTGAATTAAATACGTGTGTTACAAAAAACTCATATAAACCGAAGCGGAGCGAGGGCGTTTCGCTATCATACTAAATCGAGAGATCCTCTGGATCACAGGGTAACAGTTTTACAGCTATCTGTCACACAAACTGCAGTTTTGTTACGTTGTCATCACTAACCTCCTTCCCGCTTTGATACCATCTGTCCACGACGCGTGACATTGCGCAACTAGAGACGAGTCAACAATGGTGTTTCCCCATAACATTGTCTTCGGGTAAACGTTGGAACGCCCTGTATATAGCCAATGCGGACGGGGAAGACGGCAGTTTGTGCTCTGGAGCTATAGAGATGAGTTCGAAAGTTGGCGTCTTGTGTTTGTTACTTGCTTGTGGGGTTTTAGGGGAGTACAACGATGGGTAAGTTGTTATTTATGTAGTTTAGTTTAGTAGATGTTAAGAGCTTTTGGATTTGAAGTAAAATTTTATCAGATCTGGGGGGTTTTTATGACATAGCAATTCAGTTCAGTTTACGCTGAGAGAAAAGGACAGAGCTATATAACTGCTATAGCTCTGTCCTTTTCTCTCAGCGTAAACTGAACTGCATAACTATGTCATGAATAATAACCCCCCAGATGTGTCAAAGTTGTCAAAAGACCAAGTGCCTAATTTAGATTTAATGGCTTGTGAGATTGGTTAATGACACGAGATTGGCGTGGGAACATATTTTTAACAGTAAACAATACACATTTATTTGAAAATACGCTTTTAAATTTGTAATCAGCCTTTAATAGACACCCCGACTAGACATACTGGCTTGACTCCTTATAAGTAATTATATAGCGTCCTTTGTTGTTTTATATAATGTATATATGTATTTATTTATTTTATATATGTATATGGTATGTATGTATTTGATATAGGTACACATATGTAAGTAATTTTGTGTTTTTTTTTATTACGTTTATATGTATGTGTGTTTGTGTGTATGTGTGGTATGTTTGTGTTATTCAAAAGGTCTAAAATAATTCACGCAGTTTCTGTAAACTACGTCTTGTGTCTACAACATTCTATTTTTTTTGTTTGTTATCCTCAATCGCCCAAAGGTTAGCTGGAAGAGATCCCTTAAAGGGATAAGTTCGCCTTTGTACATTCCAATTATGTAAATATTGTATATGATTTTCTGTTTTTTGTACAATAATGTGTTTACATACATACATACATTAATTCACGCAGCAAACTGTGAAGTTAACCGTTCCGTCGCTCGACCAATCAGAGCGCTTCATTTTTGCCGCTCTAAATAAAAGGTGTTTCATATTATAAGTTATATTATAACGCTGTAATTATGAGGCTGTCGTCGATGTTCACAACTTCTGTTAGATCACTTTTTTGACTGTATTTTTGTCTGTTTGTCTGTTCGGTACGAATTTTTAAACCTATTGTAACTAATTTTC
Source organism: Acleris laterana (assembly GCA_963966035.1). Classification (NCBI taxonomy): domain Eukaryota; kingdom Metazoa; phylum Arthropoda; class Insecta; order Lepidoptera; family Tortricidae; genus Acleris; species Acleris laterana. The sequence continues at coordinate 12,919,697 of OZ014456.1, forward strand.
CTAAATGAAAACCTATTTCCTATTGGATCTTTAAATATTGCTTGAAACTGGATAAAAATATTGATAATGCAATAATAATACAGTTCCAGTACCAGTTACATATTACTGTTATTGGTATGTGCACGTAATACATAGTAAAACGAAGAAATGCATAACATCACTACATAGTATAAAACAAAGTCGCTTCCCGCTGTCTGTCCCTATGTATGCTTAGATCTTTAAAACTACGCAACGGATTTTGATGCGGTTTTTTTTAATAGATAGAGTTATTTAAGAGGAAGGTTTTTGTGTATAATAAACTCTGCTTTACGTACGGGTGTTACAGAAAACTCACATAAACCGAAGCGAAGCGATGGCGGGTCGCTAGTATAAAATATTTAATTGATTATTTGCTGGCTTTTACCCGCGACTTCACCGGCGTAAATGTCAATGATCGTTAGTCCCTCGGAAACTTTTTAATTTTCCGACATGAAAAGTAGCCTATGTATAATAATAGTAGTACCTATCTAGTAGTAGTTCCCCGCGTGGTTGCCGGGTAAGAATAGTGCCACTCCATGTCCTCCCGTGGATGTCGTAAGAGACACTAAGGGAATAAAGGCTGTGTAGTACTGTTAGGCGATGGGCTTGCAACCTGTCACTAATACACTGGTAAACATCTTAGCCTAATTGTGCAAAATGTGGTTACAGAATTATTAACAAGTTTTTAGAGTTGTTAGTAATTCTGTAGCTCTGCCTACCCCACTCTGGGAATAAAGGCGTGAGCTTATGTATCTATGTATGTATGTAGTAGTACCTAATGTAGGGTATAAACTATCTTCATGACATTTTTTTATGCTCCATGAATAAATAAATGCTTGTGTCACGATTCGCTGGAACAGACTACCACACAATAACGACTTTTCAAACAAGCCTTAGCGTTTTAATATAGTGAGATTCCTCGGCTTCTTTTCACCAGCTACTCCAGTTTGGATTTCAGAGGCTTCATGCCGAGTTCCAGCTTCCGCACGGAGGACCAGCTCGCGGAGCCTTCCGCCAGGGTCGAGAAGAGCCGCGAGGATCGAGAGCAGAACGACCGGACGCAGCGCTTCGGAATCTCTACATATGGAACCACGGGGTCACAGGTACGCTCACAAACGTATTTAGGACCCAATTAAGAAAACTGTTAAGTGACACTTGAGCTCGCGCACCGAGGGAACCGATTTTCCGGCTGTTAATCCAGCGCTGGTCTTCCGTTGGGACCGGTCGGTGACCACGGATGGTTTTTAAACGTCCGCCATTTTTTATTTGTTGTTTTTCTTCAAGGGTTGTACTATAATCATACCTAATTTGACGCTTGCATGTTTTACCGTATATACGAAACTTTACAAAAATCCTACACAGCTCTTTAAAGTCAGGACGGACGGACGGACGGACGGACAGACAGCATTACATATCAATAGAGTCCAGTTGGGCTACCCTCTGGGTACGGAAGGAAGGAACCCTAAGAATGCTTTAAGGCGCGAATGTCATTAGAGATGCGAAATCATTTGAAACTTAAAGGAAACTCAACCTTATTGCTTTCGAATGTCAGATTGACTTTGGACCTACGGTGGGACATAAATTTAAGTCTTTGACTGTACTAGTAAAACTCACTTAACGTTCAAGAGGTATTAACGGACAAGGTAAAAATGCCAGGCGCGCTCAAAGCTACGTAAGACGGAAGAAATACATCCGACTGAAATAGAAGTCTTTTGATTTCAAATTAGTCGTGGCAGGAACTTGTGCAGGGTCCGTCCGGATCGCTACCACCATTTTATCGTTTAACCTATACCAAGCCGCAGCACACAAGTCACCTGATGAAAGTGGGATCTGTGACCATAGACATTTGCATCCTCAAGATTATAATCCTAAGACTGCAATTCTAAGAACTCTGAGGACTAAGATGGAATGCCTCTATGCTAGTAATTTCTCAGGTTGTCTTATTCTCACGCTGAAATACAACATTGCGAACACTGCTGATTGGCGGCAGATTAAAGGATAAGATGGTGGTAGCGATACGGACAGACCTTGCACAAGATCCTACTACCACTAAATCCGTAACAATCAGGGCCGGATTAACCATGTCGGGGCCTGTAGGCAATGCAATTCTTGGGGGCCCTTTTACTTTTCTTGCTTCCTAAACAAGGCCGGATGTATCATATGGCTTTTTGGGCTTCAGCCCGGGGCCCCGTGGATTCATGGGCACCCCAGCTAAGTCAAGTCAAAGTCAAAAATAGACTATAGACGATCATACGAAAAAATCCCCCAATTAGTATACCTATGCCCCTAAGCAGGTTCGGCCCTTTTCCCTAAAATATTTTTTTTTTCCGGTGTACTGGACCCCTAGGTGATGCAGGGCCCTAGTCGATGCGAGGCCCCCTAGGTGATGCAGGGCCCTAGTCGATGCGAGGCCCCTAGGCAATTGCCTAGACAGCCTAATGGATAATCCGATCCTGGTGACAATCATTACATTCAATTTTGTTTATTTCAGGGTCCATACGGCGGCACCTCGCCAGGGTTATACGGCCCGGTTAAGATAGACCTGGGCGGTGTGCTGATCGGGTCCATCCTAGGCTTCGGAGCCGTCATCATCCTGCCGAAGATCATCCACGCCTTGTCCTATGGCTACGGCGGTGGTGGTTATGGACGCAGTAAGTTCATGCCATCAGGCAAAAATAGCTGTTCTACCCTCGTAATCGAGCCGTCTAAAAGTGTAAGAAACCTGCCATGATAAAGATTTATCCTGAATTTGGCATTATGAGATGAGCTGCTATAGCAAACAAATGGTAAGGATAAGCGAAGTCGAAGAAGCGAAAATTCTAATTGTTTTTTTTTTGATCTAATAGACGATATGTATACACAACGTAGTAACGTTTATAGAGCATTCTAACACAGAGACAATACTCTTATCTTACACAAACGAGCATTCTAGATACACTTCGACATTGTAGAATTGTCCTCACAGTTAACGGAAAACGCAGGTTTCTTCACGATGTTTTTGTTCAAGAGCATATTTTAAGCTAGATAACTGGGGATTTAACTTGGTAGGCACAGTCAAGGTTAAAAATAAATATCCGCACAAAGTTGCAAAAATATATACACATAGACCCTTGCCATGGTAATAAGGTTTGTGTACGTATTATTGAGACTTTGTGGTGTAATAGTACATTGTGTATTAAGGGTGGTAAAGAAATAATTACCTACAAACGAGTCTGTTAGAAGCCCGAAGCCGAAGGCTGAGGGCTTTAATGACTCGAGCTTTGTATTTCCTTTACCACCCGTGTAACATACAATGTTTTTCATAACAATTGCGAGGAAATGAAATAAAATCAGACAAAAGATCATATTTTTAACTTATTAGCGGCAGACTACATCATTGTCTGTGACTTACCACAGATAATGTCAAACGTGTTCGGAGTCCGATTCTAGTGACATATGAGATCAATAGTTTATTATGCGAGATTGTTAGGAAATAGTATTCAACTGACATTTCATCTCGAATGAAACTTCTTATCGAATGGCACAAGAATCGGGGTCCTGACGTATTGTGATAGTTTGAGTCCACGTATAATATAAAAAAAAGCTATTACGCACTTTAGTTACGTAATGGTAAAAAAAGGCCCGCGGGTATTATTTTGGATTTACGGTCGATTTTTCTAGCATGTTAGGACACTATTTACGAGCAAGTGTGATGAAAACATATTGGTGAACTGAGGGGCTATTGCTTAAAGCACTCGCAATCGCGATTGTTTTCATTTTGAAAATCGAAGGTTTGTCTGCATACAAAATGAATACAATTGTTCCGTTTTGAAGACAATTGATACTTATTACGAGTGCGTTAGGCAATAGCGACGCTGGATTGTACCTTGTGATCACAAATGTGAGCTTAGAACACCGCCATCTTTGACATAAAACAAAGTAAAGCGGGTATTACATTATCCTAAATTTAGTCGTCCTAACTGGCTTGCAAGGGAGGGGATAGCTAGGAAGCTCCTGATCACACTCACTACACTAAATTCAGTCACTAAATCAGTTTGCAACGGCGTCGGACGTGTCGAGTGCGATGGCTCCAGTTCTATCGAAACAGCAAAAAATCGGTCTTGGAGTAGCGTTGGCTGTTGCAAACATAGAAATAAAAAATAAAAAAAGTAGAAAGACATGGGTCAAAGAATATTTGTTGCTGCGAAATAAATTGATGAAATTAAGTATCACCCATGCTTTGCTAAATGTTATTACACCTTCCTAACTCCTTTCCTAACTAGGATGCTAACTCAGTTAGGACGGCAGAAGCCGTCCTTGCTTCCTAATTAGGATACTAACTAGGATACGCACTTGCTAAGTGTTATTACACCTTCCTAAATTAGGATCCAAACTCATTTAGGATGCTAAATTTAGGATAATATAATACCCGCTTAACCTAACCCCAACGCGTTGCAGGTCTAGACACAGACATGCACCAGCTCTCCAGCATGCTGTCCCGCCTGGACGAGTCCCTGGCGCGCTATAACATCGACTCCGGCGCATGCACGCAGCGGCTAACATGCTCGTACGTGCAGCTTGCTAATGAAAATATGCACGCTGGAAACGCTACGGATTTTGATGCGGTGTTGGCTAATCTGTCGAGGTAAGATTATACACATCCTTACTAATGTTAAAAACGCGAAAGTTTGTATTGGTGTATGGATGTTTGTTACTCTTTCACCCTGCAACGGCTCGAACGATTTGGATGAAATTTGGAATGGAGATAGCTGGATTACTTTTCATCCCCGGAAATTTTTAAAGTTCCCGAAGGAATAATAATAATCGAAATCTGCTAGTTAGTAATGAAAGAAGTAACTAAGGTGAGATCTTAGGGTTATTCATTTGTTTTGCAACAGTCATTTTATATAATCTTTGAATTAAATTCAAAATTCAAATTCAAATGATTTATTTGTAAATATAGGTAAGAAGGTGTTACAAAGTTGGTTGTATCACTAAGAGTTCAGTATCCATTATTGGTGCCTGTCTGGTACAGTCAACGTCAAAGATATGTTAAATTTTTTTCACCTTATTCCATTGTAATAAGGTGTAATAAGGTCCTAAAATGTAAGCATATCTTTGACCTCGACTGTATGTGTCCTAAACTGTTGCCATCACCGTGTCTTCTAATTTTGACGTATTATCCCCAGTAACTCACTCGTACGACGCATGCTCGACGGCACAGCGGTATTCGAAGCCGCGACCGCCGGCCGCTCGCCCGAGGCGGACTGCCAACAACTTTACCCCAAGTGCAAGCTTGACAAGAAAACTGTGGTCAAGGTGCTTACTCAGCTGGTTCCTTAAATGTTATGATGGAATAAAATGGTTGTTAGTGATAGGTAAATATTGTTTTTTTTTAGTCGTTTTAGGGCCAGCGCACATACAGCGAAGGGCAGGGTAGTTTTTCACTGCCAAAGCATCATAGTATTTGGACGTGTTGAAATAAGATCAAAATTTATTAACACCAAAAAAACTCTGCCAGCTTCTTGTATTTGTATGCCGGCCCTCAGGAGTGCGTTTTTGTTGAACCTTTTCGACGCTATGTCAAATTGTAAAGACGTCACTCATACGTCAATGACGGGCTAAATCAATTAAAAACCAACCCTTTCACTCCAACACAAATCCGTCACGGTTTAAATTTTGAACGCCTTACGGCGAATACAGAATTAACCCTCACATGCCAAGCATGATGTTGTGATTTGCATAGCATAGCCAACATGTTTGGGAGTGTGACATAATTATTGTATTCGACATGAGTCGTTCAAAAGGTTACACAAAGACAAAATGGGGTTTTAGATTTCACTGGCATGTAAATGACGATCATCATTCAATTCCAAGTCCAATATAATTTGCAATTGTCTGCGTGAACCCATCAGTCCCATCAGTGTGACAACGCGCACTAAACCCGACAGTGTGATATGGCCTATTAACGCATTCACTGCCATGGACGCATATACGCGTTCACTGTCATACAAGTTTGTTCCTAGGCCAGGCTCCCTAGCAGTGAATGGGTTAAAATGTTGAAAAGGTAAAAGTTACTCTAACCAGAAAATAAAACAACATTGTTACAAATTTAACAATTTTATTAATTAAAATCAACACCAAACCCTATCTACATAGTCTGATATGCTCGGCAACTCAAGACCGCATCGAAACTTCCCTCCATACCGCATTGGCTACACATAAAATATTATGCGCTGAGAAACTTAATTTCATTCAAGAATTCAATACAAATCGTATATCTATGTCTTGGTAATCGTCAGTGATCGTACTTTTTCTAGCATTTTCAGTGCAGTGCAACCAAAAATCGAATAAAATTAAAAATAAAATTATATTAGCGTTTTAAACGAATCGGAAATACAGAAAATATTCTCAGAACATGTAAAGGCCAACACAATATGCATAATGTAATGAAGGATCGATTTACTATATGAGAAAATGTAACACAGTTGCAATAAATGTTGCTGTTGTTCGACAGGGCAATCAAAATTACGAAAATAAATCGTTAAAATCGTAAAAATTTGAGGAACTTTGGGTTACAGTATGTACCTAATAAATGTTATACACAGGGATTGTAACCGGTTACAAATAAACCGGTATTTATTTAGGTTAAACCGGTTAATAATTTAGGTTACGTTCGAACGAAATGATTTGGGAACGTTATTTCGAAGCGCTCCCTAACCGGTTACTCTGTGTTTCGATACGGGATGAATGACCGCTGTCGCGCGTCGAGGCGCTGCTGGTGGCTGCGCTATCAATCTAATACCATAGCAAACCAATCCTGTCTCCTTAAACGAGCGGTCATTCACCCCCCACACGGAGGAACCGCTCTCTAACCGGTAAATTAATTTCGTTCCCTGTTTACGCTCCGACATAGAGATACCGGTTAGAGCGGTTCTTGCGAGCGTAACCTTTATTATGGGTTAGGCTCTCAAAGTGCGGCTCTAACCGGTACGGAAAATAAACCGGTTTTCAATCCCTGGTTATACACAATTATAATAACTGATTAAGTAAAAAAAATAGTGTTAGATTTTCAACGACAACCCAATATTAGATACATAAGTTTAAACATCAGTCATAATTATACACGTCAACAACCCTAGATCGCTGTCGTGTGTCATTTGACGTCATCGCACCAAAAATGCTAGAAAAAGTACGACCACTGGTGATCGTAAATATATTTGAGCTAAAAAATTGGCTAAGAAAAAAAATATTGCTATAGCCCATTCATTGATTTGTTCATAGAAAACAACAGGAATGTCTTGATTCAGAATTAAGCCAGAGTTAATTGAATTAAGTACCCGTTTAGAATAATTGATCACCAAAACAATTATTTAACATTAAAAATCGATAAAGTACGGCAACGAAACAAATTAACATTCGAGTTCAGTAAAAATTATTACATATTAATTACAAAGTATATAAAGTTCCTGGGCTCAGAAACAGTATAACTATTATACCGCCATTGTTTCACATTAAGCGCTTGTGCGTCAATAACCCATAACAAAATGACAATCATCGGCAATGTGTCAAGTCCATTTCTGTCTTAAGGAACGACCACAACCAAGTTTAAATTACGCTGAGGTAAAGTTTGCAGAGACGCGTCTTTTACGCCAAATACTACCTTCGCAGCTTATGGCTCAATTTACGCATATTAACCGTATTTTAAGCGTGGGTATGGTTCGTCTTCCTTCCTTCGATATTATGTAGAGCGAGACAGAGAATTGGGGTATTTTAAACTTTCAGTATTAATAGACCATGTGACTCGTGACTCGTTAAAACAACAATTCAACGTCAAAGTCCAAAATAAACGCACGCCTATCAATAAAGTTAAGCGATCGTGAAGCTACAATATTGTCAATAATATTGATGGTGTAATGCCCCTTTGATTTATCGACTTTCTGGCTACAACTGCAGATATCAATGAAACCCTTTAGGGTGAATTGCAAAAACATTGTACATAGTTACGGGTTCAATTAGATTATCATTAACAATCCTTAATTTTTTCCGTTGTGTAACGAAGATTAGTCATATAATCATATGGATAACTTTCGTTACACAAAGGAAAAACAATGGAAGAAAGTTAACGTTGTCTTACAATATTTTTGCAATTCACAATATACGTCAAACCAGTTGTTTATAAATACCAAGACAAAAATATAGTAGTGTGGACAAAATTATATCTTAACCTTTTACCCGCTATGACAAATACAACTCGATAGCCACACGATAATGACAGCTGTAAAGCAACGCGAATGACAACCCGACGGGCACATACGAAGGTATATTTCACCCGTCATTGGCGGTTAAATGGTTAATCTCTCCAATACAACAGAGTAGATATTTTACGACTCTTTAGCCGCTACTATATTTTTGTCTCTGACAGTTCCAGTTATCAATCTACAGTTGGTAGCTTTCATAATTTGGCAACTTCAAAATCCGTCAATGCGTACATTGAAAATGCAATTTTCACGTTACATTATTCATATACTTAAAATAAAATTACTAATCTAAAGGCAATTATACTATTTTCATTACTGTTACAAAAGCCCGAATTCCATTGCAGCGCAGTCTTACCACGCACTTAAGTATAAAATCACTTCGTATCAAAATGTATGTTAAGTCCATACCATCTGATTTGTTTGATTTAGTAATAGTACATTGTGTATTAAGGGTGGTAAAGAAAGAATTACAAACGAGAGTCTGTTAGAAGCCCGAAGCCGAAGGCTGAGGGCTTTAATGACTCGAGCTTTGTATTCCTTTACCACCCGTGTAACATACAATGTTTTTCATCACAATTGCGAGGAAATGAAATAAAACCAGACAAAAGATCATAATTTTTAACTTATTAGCGGCAGACTACATCATTGTCTGTGACTTACCACAGATAATGTCAAACGTGTTCGGAGTCCGATTCTAGTCACATATGAGATCAATAGTTTATTATGCGAGATTGTTAGGAAATAGTATTCAACTGACATTTCATCTCGAATGAAACTTCATATCGAATGGCACAAGAATTGGGGTCCTGACGTATTGTGATAGTTTGAGTCCACGTATAATATTTAAAAAAAAAGCTATTACGCACTTTAGTAACGTAATGGTAAATAAAGGCCCGCGGGTATTATTTTGGATTTACGGTCGATTTTTCTAGCATGTTAGGACACTATTTACGAGCAAGTGTGATGAAAAGTAAGATAAAGTAGTGTATGAAACCGCACATAACTAGATATTAAAACACTCGTGTGATACTATTAAAAACCTCGCCTAGCGGCTTGGTTCTTAAACACACACTCGTGTTTTAATACCCCTCATTATGCAACAATTTCATAAACCACTATTATAACCTCAAAATGCTCCCTTTTCGCTTAAAATAACAATTCTGTAATAAAAAAACATTAATGATGTAAAATCAGGAAAATGGCGTGCAAAATGTTTTTTTTAAATTCACCAGAAAATGGCATTTTTAACCAAAAATGATGCACTTTGAGGTAGTAAAGCGTTTACTAAATAAGACAAAGTCAAATGGTATGGATGGACTATAGGTACTCTTACAGTGGCACAGGCACGATATGACGTCACTTGAGGCCCTACTTTGAAAATCGAAGTCCGAAGTTACGTCTGCATTATCCTTTTCACTCGTCATTCATGTCTAAAGCGAGAGAAAGGGAAGGAGATAAAGTAACTTCAAACTTCAACTTTCAGAGTAGGGCCCCTGGACGGCTCGCTTGTAGCGTGTGAGTGCGTAGCATGCTCCGAATTGGAATCTCGATTTTAATCAGTGGTGTTAAAACTAATTCTTCTTTGATGGAGTTAATTACGATAAAAAACTGTCATAGGCGGTGGAGTTAAAAAAACATCCTAAAGCTAAGGTATTTTGTTCTGTATATTATTAGGGTAGATTTTCAATAACTAGTCCGTTTTCATCCTACACACGCTCAGTTTTGACTGAATGAAAACTGTCAGTTAAAACTGATCGTAAGTAGCCGCCTTAAGGCCCCCACAGTCGTACTCAAGATATATTTCATTTCAAGATACAATTAACTCGTTCCTTATTCAAACTTGTTTACGAAAAACTATCACTAAGGAACGACTTAGGGCGGATTCGACCAAAGTGGAATACCTAGATTAAACGCATAATTTGTAAAGACTAATCTCGGATTAAGTTTTATTCCAGTTTGGTCGAATTCGCCCTAGATGGACATTCTTCTTCTAAAGTGGCCACTTCCTGAGTTATATTGTTCACCCTAAATTGGTCATATTTAGTTGCTTCGATTTATATTGGTTCCATTTGAATGTTAAGAATAAATGCATTGTTTAATTGTACTATTCAAACGCTTAACATAAAGTCTTTTATGATGATTTCTGGTTATTTTCGTATTTGTGCCATTTACGTAAAAATATGTAAATGGTTGAGACACACAATAAATGCAGTCGTTTTTTTCTTATGGCAAAACATCATTTTACCCAGAAACCTCCAAAGATTTTTGGTTACGGTATTTTACTTAAACTGAACATAAATTAGTCTTAAAAGTTTTTCTTCCATAAAGTCTCACAACTGAGACAATCCATTCCTACCGGCAAAACCGGAAAACTGTTCATGCCTACTGACAAAACCGGTACATTGTCAATGCCTCCCGACAAAACCGGAAATCTATTCGTGCCTACTAGCAGAATGGGAAAACGACCCATGCCTACCAGCAAAACCGGAAAACTATTCATGCCTACTTGGAAAACCGGGACACTATTCAAGCCTACTGGCAAAACCGGGACAATAATGTCCATCTTCATGTTAAGATCGGTACAGTTACACGTTCTTACTAGCTCAAACGGGATGTTTTTTCTCACTATACCAACCGACAGTCACCTACCATTGTCTCCGGGATGATGATAAAGAAGAGCAGTGTCCATTTCTACCGCTTCGACAAAGATATCGTCCATGTACACTATACTTAGTTACAGTTTTGTCGACTTTATTCCAGGCAATAAGGCAACCTTACATTTTGTATGGTTTTGATTTTTTTATCATTTCTTTCCATAGATGTTAAACCTCTAGTTTTTTTTTCAGACACTATGCATGGTTTGAGCAATTAAACGCAGTATTTTTTTTAAGTGCAAATGCACAAAACCATGTTTAAAAATAATAAAATATAAACGTAATTTATACAATTCCAACATTCCTAGTCGCGCGACAATAAAAATACAGACTTACAATTTTCGTTCCAGGTGCAAATTACAATGCATCCATATAGAGCCTTATAAATATTAAGAATAGACATAATGCACTATCCTTTATTGCTTTTCCTTTCCATTTGAGCTTAAGTAAAATGATAACTAAAAATATCATAAGGTTGCGTATCCACTCTGAGAAAAAAATCCACCAATAGGATAACTTAATTTTCCTAGCCTCGCTCAGCGGAGCCCTGCTATTGGTGGATTCTTTCATCGAGCACCGTTTCGCTACCTCACATGGCCCTCAAGGATAGGCAGCCTAAGAGTGGTACAAGTTTCGGTTTAGCACCATCGCCTAATCACAAACCTTGTTTCAAAAGTTTTAACATACTTGGTTTTAAGTAATATTTTGCACTTTAAGGTGTCAAGCCAAATGCTTTAATAATTGTTTTTTTGTTTCATTTCATTACATCTGTCGTACATATTAATTTGAAGAGACAAATAAATTAAAGTTAATTTATTCAAATAACAAGTTTATAGTCACTTCGTCTGCCTGGCTTAACTGTCTTAGTCTAGATGACGACAACACTTTATGCACTAGTGCAAAAAATGCGATTTTATGCAGCCTATATCCAGTATAAAGAAGGACTTTACGAGCATGAGAAGTGAAAAGTATTGTAATGACCAGTGGTCCCAACCCTTTTTTTTGCCTAGTTTTACTTTTGAATTATTGTATTCGTTGAATGCTGTGTGGTGCGAATTGTCTGTCGCTGTACTCTTATACGAGTTTAACCAATGTTACAAGAATGCAGATTGATGTCGAATTCCACCATCCACTTAATAGACGATTAGAGTGTTAACAGATGTCAAAATGTATAAACTAAAAGTAGATTAACATCGACCATTTAACATCGACCATTTAACATCGTTAAGTTAACATGTCATTAAGCGTTAGGCAGAAGGCAGAAAATAAGTGTTATGTTTATGTATCATCTTTTTTTGTTTCGGTAGGATTCTATTAAAACCAGTGCAAAGTAGACTTACTGTAACATATTATACCTCACGTAAATGAATGTAGTTTTAACATTGAGGTGATAATAATTGCACGAATCTTACATTTCGCGATATCATTACGGTCCCTAGGTTTAGATCGTCTCATTGGACCATAATCAAAATGCTGTAATTTTTGAAAACTATGCCAAAAAAAAATCGGCTGACACACCATAGACAGCTAAAGTTTGACAGTGCGAATGTCAACCAAGTGCAATATTTATGCGATGTCTATTCTGACATTTTCGTTTTTTATTTCGAGTTTAGGCGTCTGTCTGTGGATCAAATATATCCGTCAAGCGTTGAAAATGTTAAAGTATTTTGTGTAAGTATTTTTATGCATATTATCCATCTTCTTTTGAGAGTAAATGGTGCTGTAGCCGAATATTAATTAATTAATAATGCCCATATTTACTTAGATATAAGTAGGTACGACAAGAAAAAGCACGAAGTTTTTTTTAAATTTAGTTATTATTACAATTGGTATCAGTCACATCCAATGGCACTATTAAATAGTATCCATTTAGAAATATATTTTTACATAGGCTTACGTTTTATCCGTTCAGGGATATATTGTCGTATAGGGATTATTTTCGCTTGGAATTGACACAATTTCGTTTTAGATACAATCCAATATATTTGTATTGTGGTGTATGTAGTTTCATGCGGAGCTTCGTCTCGACAGTGGTCTCACTCTTACGCTGGTAAAATCAGACTAGAAAAAGTGAACGTGCGGCCTAATTACAGTTAATTATTCGTTATTTAACAGTGGTTTGAAATTGCTATACAGGGTGGATAAATAAGTCGGACCCACGAGGGAAACTACATCCTTAAGTTGCCTCATTTTACCATTATTTTTAAGAAGAAACAAAACCCCACTTTCTAAGATTTTCTAAAATTTCCTTGTCTCTCCCGGGAATCGAACCAGCTAAGAATTAAAAAATAAACACTCGCTATGATTAATGTTATATTTCACGTCTTTTTATTTCTATGACCAAGTGTTTCTTAGAGACATTTTTGAATCCCGAACAATAATCCAATCGATTAGAAGAATAAAATAGCGAGTTTTTTTTTCGTTTTCGTCTCCCGGATGATACAAGCGAATTTTAGAAAATCTTTGAATGCAGTTTTTATTCTTTTCAAAAAGAAAAGGAATCTCTTTAAGAAAAATGAGGCTACTTGAGGATTTAAGGTAGTTTCCCCTCCAGGGCCCCGACTTATTTTTCCACACTGTATAGTTTTAATTGTATATGTAGCGCCATTACGGCGGTATATCAGTGGGACATATTTTAGAGCATTATACAACCATTGGTTCTAGTAAAGCATTATAATTATTGTACTGAATACCTAATCGTGCTTTCGCTTCAATATTTGTGGTTAGTCGCCATTTGGGACTCGTGTTTAAGTATACCTAAGTCTATGAATATAAGTTACAAAATGGAGATAAAAAAATCATTTAAAACTTACATTTGTTTTTTTAATATCCCCTAATCGTTTTTTGGCAATGATAGGCTGTAATACTCTCTAAAAAATCTCTATAATAAATGAAATATGGCTCAATTTTTTTTACCAACATAGTAATAAAAAGGGAACCCTCGCGATGAGACTCAACATCGGTTTAAAAAAAACGCCGTGCTGATAGACTTGAGCACATTCGCTAGAAAGCTCGACTAAATGCTCGTCTATCAACACCTTTATAGAGTACAACAACTCAAACTATTCTTGAACAAAAGTCAAAGGTAGTGCCTAACTTTGATTATCATATCACTTAACACGTTCACGGACAGTACGTCGAGAGACGGAAACTGAGACCCTCGTGAAATGGCACTGCGGCTGTGGCCGGTGTTTTTAATTACACCAAAAACGGAACTCCGTCCACGGCCGGCCTTTTCCCATAGCATTTATAGGAAGCACGGACTCTGTGCCGTTTTAGGTTTTAACATAAGCCGCTAGTGTCACAGCAAAAAAGCTCTAGGGCAACCTCAACCTCATGCACTACCCTAAAAGGGGAACGACACGTGTTATGGCACATCACGGCTGTGGACGTAACGGCTGTGGACGAGCTGCCACAATAGGTAAGATTTTTTTGTACGACATTACATACATATTTATTCCGTCATAAAGTGGCACAATGTTTGAAACAACGTTAATTGTGACAGTTCGTCCATGGCCGTAGAAAATGTTGTATGGAATTTATTTGTGCCGTATCACGCAATTTCGAGGTTGGTGCTGTGTCCGTGAACGTGTTAACAATAATAATTGTGAACGTTTCCAACTACAAGGTAAGGTCTCCCTTCAGTCAACCGAAATAAAGGCGTGGCTAGATTGAATTGTAACTCACACACCTATAATGTACTTCCGTTACATTGGTACTTAAAACTACATCTAAAGCAGTACAGTACCTATAAAACGCTGTTGTATCAAATTCAATTATAAAAAACAATTTGCACCGAGATACAAGACCGACTCAAGATGGAGACCGTCACTTAAATAACAAACCCGCCGTACTCCAGATATTTTAGAGACCGCTCAATCGTTAGATAAAGTATAATAATATTACCTAGACCCGGCAAAAAAACCTAGTAAAAAAGGTTTTACACGGAAAGGCATAAATAAAGAAGACGAAATCTATACTTTCAATTTCACTCCGCGTCTACGTTTCTTCAAGGTCGATTTTAGTGGCTGTCGCACGTGTCAGCCTCCGTCTCTGTCCCAGTCGAAAACTAAATACTATCCACCATAACTTTACATATCCATATCTATATTTTGCAAGATAAGCGTTTTAAATTTCGTTCTATAACGCGATGTGACCGGTTTGCGATTTTAATGTCCTGGCGAGTTATTATGACTAACTCCCTGAAGTAAATTCGAAACGGCGACGGTCTCCAGACTTACTTAGCATTGTGAACGCTATCAAAATATGCCACTAAATTTCGGTTTTAAATACAGAATTAATCGCGAACGCTACCGGGATTACCGAAGTGTACCGGGGAATGGCGAAGTGTGCCGGGGACTGCCGAAGTGTGCTTGGCACTGCTAAAGTGTACCGGGAACTGCAGAAGTGTGCCCCGGGCACTGCCCAAGTGTGCCGGGGACTGCCGAAGTGTGCTTGGCACTGCTAAAGTGTACCGGGAACTGCAGAAGTGTGCCGGGCACTGCCAAAGTGTGCCGGGCACTGCCCAAGTGTGCCGGGGACTGCCGAAGTGTGCTTGGCACTGCTAAAGTGTACCGGGAACTGCAGAAGTGTGCCGGGCACTGCCAAAGTGTGCCGGGCACTGCCCTAGTGTGCCGGGGACTGCCAAAGTGTGCCGGGCACTGCCCAAGTGTGCCGGGGACTGCCGAAGTGTGCTTGGCACTGCTAAAGTGTACCGGGAACTGCAGAAGTGTGCCGGGCACTGCCAAAGTGTGCCGGGCACTGCCCAAGTGTGCCGGGGACTGCCAAAGTGTGCCGGGCACTGCCCAAGTGTGCCGGGCACTGCCAAAGTGTGCCGGGCACTGCCAAAGTGTGCCGGGCACTGCCAAAGTGTGCCGGGGACTGCCAAAGTGTGCCGGGCACTGCCAAAGTGTGCCGGGCACTGCCAAAGTGTGCCGGGCACTGCCCAAGTGTGCCGGGGACTGCCGAAGTGTGCTTGGCACTGCTAAAGTGTACCGGGAACTGCAGAAGTGTGCCGGGCACTGCCAAAGTGTGCCGGGGACTGCCGAAGTGTGCCGGGGACTGCCGAAGTGTGCTTGGCACTGCTAAAGTGTACCGGGAACTGCAGAAGTGTGCCGGGAACTGCAGAAGTGTGCCGGGCACTGCCAAAGTGTGCCGGGCACTGCCCAAGTGTGCCGGGGACTGCCGAAGTGTGCTTGGCACTGCTAAAGTGTACCGGGAACTGCAGAAGTGTGCCGGGCACTGCCAAAGTGTGCCGGGCACTGCCGAAGTGTGCCGGGGACTGCCGAAGTGTGCCGGGAATCGCCGAAGTGTGAGCCGAGTGTCGGTGAGTGGGGAGTCCGCGAGATCACTGGCAGAGCATGCTGAGGAATGAGTTGGCGTACGCCATCGGCTTTAAGTCTGGATGGGGCTGTAACAAACGAAAATCCCGCTATAACACATCTCTTACCTGGGCTTGTCGTGTACGTGTAACATCAGTGCATTTTGGCATTCAGACCTACCCGACCGATAGGCTCTTGTCACGCTCACTTCGTTATTACGACACGTTAACCTAAAGTCTGATTTTTATTCCCACAGAAAAAATGTAAACAAAGGTGTTGCCGTTAACGAAAAACCATTTGCAGTAAGTATTCAAAATATTTTTACTTTCCACATGTATAAGAAATCGACTTTCTATAAAAAAAACCATATATTGTAATTAAGATTAAAGAATTTAATTTGTTGATGGAAAACTTCATTTTGATATAAACTCTTTGTTGTGTTAATTTAAAACGTGGAAACCGTTTTTTAAGCATATTTTATTTATTGCACTGGTATCATTGAATCGATACACCCGTGTTAACAAGTTGACGGCTGCTTGAAAGATTTGAGACGTTACTTCACTCGCTTCGCTTCACCATTCGTGCTCCCGTCGTAATCGCTTTCCAGTGACGCATTTATGCGATTTTAATTTCAATTATATCTCAAATTTATTTTTATATCACGGTTCGAGCGAAATTATAACTTAATATTATATTTCTTACCGGCTCAAACTTTGAGATCCCCTGAAATGTCACTTTTACAGTGACGTAACTTTGTTTACATTTTTTCTGTGGGAATAAAAATCCGACTTTAGTTTGGTAGTGATTCTGCCTACGAAGCTAGCGGGCCCGTATTCGATTCCAGGTAGGACAAAATGTTTGTATTTGTTCCTGAGTCTTACTCGTTAATTATCATGTATCTAGTGACCATTATACAAACCTACAGCTTAGTTTGGGACTAGGCCAATTTGTGCGATTGTCCCCCGATATTCATTTGTTTTTGCCCCACCATAAAAAAAACAAGTGGCGGCTTCATCTTAACTAAGGCAAAAGTAACCTTCTCGAGGGTTATTATTTGATTTAAAATTTTATTGCAATATAGAACATTCAATTGGATTGTCACTTACCACGGCCTCGTACGTGGTGAAGTTCGGGTTGAGGTCTTTCCCGTTCATTGTGATAAAAGCACCAAGGTTACCCATTGCATCACTGCAAAGAATAAACAAAATTAACGAATTAGTAATAGAAATGGGAGGGTTCAATGTTACATCGTGGGGATTGATACAGTCGATTTATCTCACGAATGCGGGAGTCATATTTTGTAGTTGTAATATGTATAATTTCGCCATCAATAGAACTTGTGAACCATGTACCGTAAAACGGGGTGAGTAGGAATTAACGGGAAACCTAAAATGAAGCATACGTTACTAATCATAAGACTGAAATTATTTCCAATAGACGTAACGTTATTGTCCCTTTAACCAGCGACCACAGCAATTCTTAAAGAACGGTGACGGTACGTAATCGCAGTGACGCGTCGTATTAGCACCGTTTTTGACGCACGCTCCCCACACCGCTGCTTAACGTTGCGTATATCACGGTACGTCAAAATTGACGCCGTGTTATTACTATTACACATTCTTTTGTTTACGCAGCGTCTGCGAATTTTGAGCACCGGTGTGGAGAGCATGCGTCAAAAACGGTGCTAATACGAAGCGTCACTGCGATTTCGTACAGTCACCGTTTTTTAAGCATTGGTGTGGTCGCTGCTTTAATCATTGTTTTTATTTGTAACGAGTTATGACTTATTTTAGGTTGTCTCCCTACTTACCCCTTTTTACGGTATAAAAACCCTTTAGGCAAGATGTCTTCGTACATTTTTACACTAGCTCTACATCACTACTAAATCTATATGCTATTTCTCCATTTGTTTTTCTAAACCTCGTTGAATAATATAATGTCACTTTAAATTCGATATTTCATTAATAGTTTGAAATTATTTTGCAGTTGATGTTATTCCGACATTTCAAGTCTGCAATTGTTTATTATGATGGCTGACTATATAATAAATAATAATAATAATTAATAAATATAATTAATATTTCTTCCTTGCCAGTGGGTCCTTACCAATTGCCGACCATCCAGTGCAACAGCTGTTGCAGATTTGGCCATACTAAGGCGCAATGCCGATCGCAGCCTAGGTGCTTCCGTTGTGCTCAACCGCACACTGGAGATACCTGTAATGTCCCAATGGAGGAAGCGACTTGTATGTTCTGCTCAGGGCAACACTTTGCAACGAGCCCTAATTGCCCAGAACACTCTCGACAACGGTCGATTAAAGTTGTCATGTCAGAGGAGAACATTCCTTACTCTGAAGCTGCCCTTCGTTTCCGACCAGTGCGGAAATCATTTGCGGAGGTGACTAGCTCCCCTATATTACAGTCCCAATCACGCTTCATTCCTGAATCTGAATCGGCTACAGTAAAACCTATGTCATATAAGCAAACCGTTCTTATCCCTCGCCGCCCACGAGCTCCCTTGGACAAGGGTTACGATCAGGTTGCTCATAAGGCTATAGTTAGCTCTCCAAGGCCCAGTCAATCTAATGGTTGTGCTCTTAGTTCTTCCCAACCAGATCTGACTCCCAACGATAATCTGATTGTGCTGTTATGCCAGACTCTCTTCAATATAATTTCTAAATTCAGTGACTCTTTACCGAACAATGTCTCAGAAATGCTGATCAATTTGACGAACCTGATCCAAAATCAACATGGACCTAAAAGTCCTTCAGTGGAATTGTAGGAGTGTACGCTCTAAAAAGACAGAAGTTTGTGCCCTTATTAATTTTCATAAACCTTTTATCCTGGCCATCTCGGAAACATGGCTGAGTCCGGGTGCCGTTTTCCGGATCCCTGGCTTTTCATGTATTCGTGATGATGGTGTTGGCGGAAGGGGTGGTTCTGCCCTTTTTGTAAAGCGTTCCCTCAACTTCTCTCAGATTTCCTTACCTCCTCACTCCCCTGGGCTTAATATTGTGGCTGTTAAGGTAATGGATATTACATATGTTTCTATTTACATTCCTCATCCCAGTGGGTTAATTATTTCTGAATTTAATTCTATTATTTCTGCTCTCGGTAGTTCTCTTGTAATTCTGGGTGACTTTAATTGTCACCATATCATGTGGGGTTCCTCTTCCAGTGACTCCCTGTCCTCCCCCCTCCTTGATACCTTTGATCAATGCAACCTATGTATTCTTAATGACGGGTCTCCTACCAGACGGGTAGCTCCTTTGCAGAATCCAAGTGCTGTGGATCTATCCCTAGCCTCTCCTGGTCTAGCCCTTAGTGCCATCTGGAGGGTGCTCTCTGTGTCTCATGGAAGCGACCACTTTCCCATTTTGATTACTCTCCCTCGGAATGTTCAGCCTGCTACAACCCCTTCCCCTCTCTTAAAATACAGAGTAGTTAGCGCTGACTGGGAAAAATTCTCCTCATTAGTTGATAATCATGTTATGTGTTTCCCCCAGGTTTCAAACTCCAACTTCTTAGATCTTTACTCTAAATTTACATCTGCCCTTATTTTTGCAGCTGACGATTCTATCCCCCTAAAAAACTCTTCCCGTAATAAAATTCCTTCTCCCCCGTGGTGGGATGCTCAGTGTACAGCTGGCATACGACGGCGTAAAGAGGCGGAAGAAACTTATTCCAGGGATATCTCCATGGAGAATTACCTTAACCTTCAGCATGTTTCGGCCCAATCTAAGCGTCTTCTGTGCGAAAAAAAACGTAACGGATGGCTTAGATTTTGCGAAGGCTTATCACCTCGAGCTCCCGCCTCCCTTGTTTGGAAGAGTATAAAAAGATTTCGTGGGTCCCTCACGGATGGTAATACTTCATCCAATGACCCTTCCATCTGGCTCGACTCATTTTTTGACAAGCTTGCCCCTCCCTCTGTTCCCTCCGCAGATTGTTTTCCCTCCACTCTCCCCACTCTCCCTTCTCTGGATCGTTTAGATGCTCCTTTTACTATTTCTGAGCTTACTGGTGTTCTGAATAGCTTACGTGATTCAGCTCCGGGTATTGATGGTATTCCTTACTCCTTTATTAAAAACATTTCCCAATGTGCTCAAACAACATTCCTTTCCATCTTAAATTTAATTTACGATACTGGTTCTATTCCCGAATCTTGGAAGCAACAGATTGTCATTCCCATCCTCAAACCTCGCAAGGATCCTTCTGATCCTTGCTCCTATCGTCCAATAGCCTTATCCTCGGTCATTTGTAAAATTTTGGAGCACCTTGTCAAGAATAGGTTGGAATGGATTTTGGAAAATAGAGGTTTGCTTTCCAGATCCCAATTTGGGTTTCGCAGAGGTATGGGCACGATGGACAGCCTCAGTGTCCTTGTATCGGACATTCAATTAGCTTTTACTAGGGGCCAACATCTCGTTGCGGTTTTCCTCGATATCTCCTCGGCTTACGATAATGTGCTCCTTCCGGTACTCAGGCATAAATTGCTACAGCTGAGTATTCCAGCGAAGATGGTACATTTCATCAGCAACTTGCTGATGGGCCGAAGTATAACCATCCGTTCGCAAGACAAGCTGTTACCATCTAGGCAAGTTTGGAGGGGCCTGCCCCAGGGCTCTGTTTTAAGTCCAATCCTTTATAGTTTGTACACGTCCGATCTTGACAGGTCTGTCGACAGTTTCTGCGAGATTCTTCAATATGCCGATGATGTGGCCCTTTATTATGCTTCAGACTCTATTGAAGACTGTGCGGTGCGCCTGAATGCTGCCCTCCGTTATCTTGACGAGTGGCTCTGTGAGCACGGTCTCTCTTTATCGGCCTCCAAGAGTTCTGCTGTCGTATTCACTAGGAAACGTCAGAGTCCAGTTATTAACTTGGTTGTCGGTGACGCGGAAATAGAGGTTGCGGACAGAGCCAAGTTCTTGGGAGTGTTCTTGGATAATCGTTTGACTGGAGCATATCATCTTAATTATGTCAAGGAGAAATGTGAAAGAAGTGCCAATGTTCTGCGGGCCCTCTCTGGTGTGTGGTGGGGGGCACACCCATATGCTCAGAAACTACTTTACAACGCGATTGTCCGAAGCCATTTTGACTATGCATCGTTCCTACTGGAACCTTGTAGCAAATTGTCCCTCTCTAGTCTTGATAAGATCCAGTCAAAGTGTCTTCGAATAGTTTCTGGAGCTATGAAATCTTCGCCCATCAACGCGCTACAGGTCGAATGTGTTGACCCTCCCCTAAGTCTCCGTAGACAATGCCTTTCGGACCGTTTTTTTTATAATGTGGCTCAATACTCGGATCATCCTCTTCTGTCTCGTTTATTTAACCTCAATAATCTTATTTCCTCTTCTAAGTTCTGGGCTCATAAGGTTCATCCATGTTTGGTTAATAGTTATAGAAAGGTTTTATCTGCCTCCCCTTTAGCAAAATTTCCCCGTAACCCTTTGTTTTCCTTCGACTTTGATTGTCTAATTTTCCAACCCACTATTTTAAAATCTTTCGGTATCTATAAAGACACAGTGAATGCGAATCTTGAATTTAATAAGATTCTGGATGAGAAATGGATCGGCTGGCTCCCTCTGTTTACCGACGCCTCCCGCTTCTCAGAAGAGGGGAGTGTGGGCTCAGCAGTGTGGATCCCTCGCTTCAGAGTTATTTTAAACTTTAAGTCTCCTCCCAAAACCTCAGTTTTTACAGGTGAAGCAATAGCTCTTCTAGAGGCGGTGACTTATGTGGAGTCACATAAGTTGAACAAGTCCATTATATTTACGGACTCCCTTAGCTGTTTAGAAGACATTTCTAAATTTCCGTTTCGGTCGAGAGAAGTCTTCCATATAACTTTAAAAATTAGAGAGGCCTTGTTTAAATGTCATTCGACGGGCATAGAAGTTGTAGTGGCCTGGATTCCAGGGCATTGTGGCATTACGGGGAATGAGAGAGCGGACGCTTGTGCCAAAGAAGCCATAGTGGGTGGGTTGACTACTCACACACAATGCTACTCTCATGACCTTCGTTCCATGGCCAGAGCTGACCTTGTTGTATGCTGGAGTGAGCAGTGGAAGTTATCGCAGAGAATTAAGGGTAAATACTATGCAGCAATTCAACCTGACATCCCAGCTAAACCCTGGTTCTTTAGTCACCGTTCTGCCAGTAAACGTGTTACTTCTACCATTATCCGGTTACGACTGGGTCACGTCTGTTCTCCTCATTTCCTGGCCAAGATCCGGGTAAGGGATCACTCCTTATGCGAGTGCGGTTTAGATGAAGGAACGGTGGACCATATTTTCTTTAACTGCAGTAAAAATCCTGTTTCCCTTTACAATCTTCTTCCAAATTATATTCCCCGCCCCTCTAATCTCGCTTTTCTTCTTTCACTGATTTATACCCCCTTCATCAATATCCTATCTGAGTACATTGAGAAATATAGAATCAAACTTTAGTCAGTCCATTCCTATTCCAGTAAACTCCCTTCACCCATCCCTCGTCCAGCTTTTTGTAAATAGCTACAGAAAGTTAATGTGTGCTTCTGTGTTTTGGTATTTGGGTACATTTGTATATAATAATCATATTTACATTTGTGTTGTCCTAGGTAATTCAACCGATCATCTGTTGGTGATACATTTTTGGCCTCATACATACCGTACATCGTGCCCTGATTCACTTGACATTGGCAAAATTGTCTACGTGACGGATGCCATAAACTAAAAACTACTACTACTACTACTGGAATGACAGGTGTCAGGATTGACTTAACGGCCGGGCACTATAGTTTTGGGCAAATGAAGACTAAGTAGTGTGTTAAAACGATTTTAATTTCGGGGCGGAGCAAAGGATAAATGCGTGGCTCATGTCATAAATTAAGAAAACAACATGAAAGGCTTAGACGGTATTATTGATAGTTTTACGGATTGTATACCACAACCTTTCATAATATATTTTGATGACGCGTCTTCCTCAATCGATTCTAATGACTGATAAAAAAAAATGTCTACTTTTCCCATCACTAGTAAGCTCATCAATCCATAGTAAATGTCACTGTCGCGCTTTGTTTACATCATTTACAAGTTCTATTGATGGCGACTATAGACACACACACTACGGCGTCGCTCAGCGACGACAGCTACGCACTCAGCGACAACGTGCACGTGCATCTACACACACAAGCATGGCCGATATGCTTTCGTGAGATAAAAAACTGTGTATGGATGCTGTCTTTGGATTAGTTGAGTGTTAGACGTTTTAGTTTAATTACAAGCTTTTTAATTCATGAGGAATGTTTGTATGTCCATTTCGAACCAGTTACCGTTTTAATCAACATGACAATACAATAATATGGTAACTAAGAGCTGAGCTGATGGAGTCGGAAGGTGACAGGTGGCGACAGGTTCTCCGCTATACCTTTTTTTTTTTGTTTTCCTCAATCGCCCAAAGGTTAGCTGGAAGAGATCCCTTAAAGGGATAAGTTCGCCTTTGTACATTTTGTACATTCCAATTCTGTAAATATTGTATTTGATTTTCTGTCTTTTGTACAATAAAGTGTTTACATACATACATACATACTTAACGTGGTCTACCGTTTCACCAGGACCCCAGCTAAACTGACGAGACGCAATACCAAAGAAGGAAGGAGGTTATAAGGTCATTTTTATCTGAAACTATCCTGATGTTCATTGAGGGCACGCACCAAATAATGAATCTTGTGTTATTTAATTTTTGGGACAATCTTTTGTTGCCAAAAAGTTTGTTGTTTTTTGCAGTCGTAATTTACTTGTCAGGACGATTCTAACAAGCCCTAACACAACGGGTTTATTATGTGTAATTTTGGAGTTCCTATGGCCACACTGAGTCTCCATCAACAGACCAGCTCGATGTTACTCTATTATTGTATTGTCATCAGAACTTAAGGCGTATGCAAATTTTCAGCTTCATCGGAAACCGGGAAGTGGTTCAAATTTAACTTGCAAGATTGGACTCTTACATAATATACATACATACATTGCAAGTTAAATAAACGCTTGTAAAAACCCAACCTAACTGATGAACTGAAATGGATTCAGAAAAGAAAAGGTAGGGTAACTATTCATAAAATACTGACCAGTAATTCGGCGCAGAGAACACCGTGATGCACTTGCCGTCGTGCGTGAGCTCGTACCCGTCGTTCTTGACCTCGTGGCTGCGGATCACGTAGTCGAGCCCGTTGTGCGCGAGGAACGCGGCCGTCACGTCCGGCCCGAACTGGCAGCCCACGCCGCGCTTGGAGGGCGCCCGTCCCATCATCGGCTGAGGGTCCGACCAGAGTAGCTCGCACATAATGCCTGGGGAATACGGTATTTAACAAAAGTCAAGTCAGCTTCTTTTTATGAAACATCAAAAACGCTCGGTTACTATGGAATTTATAGGGATCCCTATCTTGTGACGTCACAATCAAACAGCGTCCTTATTGTTGGATTTTATGTATTTAAAAATCTTAAAATAGCAAACATAAATAAAAGATTGATGTGTTCCTAGTATTTTTATAATGTTTATCTGTTGTTAATGAAAAACCAATTTAATTTCACTCTTGTCAAATGCCCTATTACAAAAAAAGATTTACCCTTAATCAAGTGGGATAGTTTTTAGAAGATAAATGAACCCCATGAATGTGGTTGTCGGATTAGAATGGTGCCATTTTTTAACCCCCGGCGCAAAAAAGAGGGGTGTTATAAGTTTGACGTGTAAGTGTGTATGTGTGTGGCACCGTAGCTCTTAAACGGATGAACCGATTTGGATGCGGTTTTTTTTATTTGAATAATGGGATTTTAGCGGTGGTTCTTAGATATGATTTATCAAAATAGGTTCAGCCGTTTTTGAGATATTGAGCTTTTTGAAAGCCAAAAAAAAGATCGACATTCTCTCTCATAACAAAATTGCTGTTGCCATATTGAATCATCTAATAAAGACTGAGGTAGACCAGTGAACTATTGTGTTTATTATGAATTATCATGGGTATACAAAATACTGTATTTACCTATTCACTTATCATATTATGCAAAAGCTATACGCATACCATGGTATCCTGACTATTGACCAAATCATTATTTGAAAAACTATATAATTCTACAAACTTTCATTTCGCAAAAACGTGTGTGTGCTTAAACCGTTAAAAATTACAAAGGTTACATAGGTCTATTAAATAATTTAGGTTAGGTTAGATTTTTGAAAAAAAAAAAACAATGCGGCGGGAAGTATCTGTTGGAATACTCTAATAAACTACATTTTACAAACTTTCCTGGGAAGGAAAGTTCAGATTCGGTAAAAAATTAGTGAACCACATCCTATCCTAACAATTTTCTAAATATTCAATTCTATAATAAAATATTGTCACAATATTTTATTGGTGTCTTGGGGTTTGATTTATATCTCTGTCTGTTTGACAATATACATATATATTTCACAAAT
This sequence comes from Acleris laterana, assembly GCA_963966035.1. Classification (NCBI taxonomy): domain Eukaryota; kingdom Metazoa; phylum Arthropoda; class Insecta; order Lepidoptera; family Tortricidae; genus Acleris; species Acleris laterana. Next base: position 12,945,376 of record OZ014456.1, read on the forward strand.
GAAATACTTATTTTAGCCAGCGCACACATTCAGCTATGAAGTTGACGCCAGAGTTCAGCTAAAACTCAGTTCTGTGGCTCTGGCTGCAGCACACACTGAGCCGAGTCCCATTTTACTTCATACTGCAGCACAATGTCTCTAAATTTTGCTTGCGATGTGTTTGCCTAAATATCGCAAATATGTGTGATGAATACGCGAGTATTTCTTCCTGAGTATTGGATGTTTTCTATGTACAAGTCTGTGGTGTTGCAGTGTATTAGTCAAATTAATAAAATGAGTTCAAATTGTGCGGTCGTCCTGTTGACTATATATGATTCAATCCAACCGTCAGGTCCATCAGGTGACCTGTGAGCTGGTTTCCCTTCTCCAATGCCTTACAAAAACTCACCATCTTCCGGAGGCTGCTTATTCCTGTCCACCTTCCTGATGTCATCCAGCGTGATATCGTCCTTGGAGAACAATCCACCGTGCATCACCAGAACCCGGTTGTTGATACAGTGCGCCAGAGGAAGCCAGTTGTACACCTCTGTGAAGAGGTCCGCCATCTGCGAGTTGTATTTGTAGGTGACTTCGCCTCTGAATCCGTACATGCGATTCATGTCGAGGGTCTCGTGGTTTCCTGAAAAAAAGGTATGAAAACTAGAGAAATGAACAGTTAGTTGGCGGTTGAAATGAGTGATAAGACTAGCAGGAGTAATGCCTTGGCTGAGACGTGACGCCGTTAAGGTCTTCCTTGACTTTAGGATGGTGCAACATGTATAACTTAATAGCGAGTAGTTTTATGCATGTGATTATAACACCACTTGGCAAGGCTTCGTAAACAAGTTAGTAATAATAAAATAGTGTTGTGGCAACATGCACAAACTATTTTCTCTAAAAACTTTTTGGTATTAATATTTCAACCTGTTGCTTTTAAAATTACCCTTTCAATAATTTTTAGTTTTATCAAGGCTGCATATCGGTATTCATGTATTATGCGTTTTATTTTTATTATTATTTTCCCATTTATTTTTCTGCTATGTATAGTGTTTGTGCAGCGTTCCGAGAGTCACTGCCGGTACTGGCTGAAAATCAGCGCCATAGGTGTCTGACACCTCAGCATTTTGCTGAGCCAGTGTTCATTTCGCACATTGCGTGCTTTCTCTGTTACCTTGACTGTTTTCTTCATTTTATTTTCGTAAATGTGTCTTATCGTTGGTGAATAATTTGTCTTCTTCTTCTTCTAGTACCATGCATTATCCAAAATAGACTCGGGGACTACTCAATGCTAAGGTTCAGTAAGATGGGCCCTGCCATGGTCTGAACTAAAGGACATTGTATTCGTGCTGGCGTTGACTAATAAGTTTCGCCCAGCTTATGGCAGACAGACAACATATAAGTTTATGGTCGTCATCAATGACCAGCAACTTCTGTTTTAAATAGAAGTAGAAGAACCAGCAGGCTTATTCATTGCCTACCGCACTCGCAATCGTAATCTTTTTCATTTTGACAGTTCGAAGGCGAGTCTGCATTCAAAATGAAAACAATTGTTCCACTTTGAAGTCGATTGCCATTACGAGTGTTTTAGGCAATAAGCCAGTTTCCATTTTTTGCAAGAAGAAGAAACTTGTTAATTATATCTGGAATAATATGCGAGGACGAGAATGACGTCAAAAAATACTCATATGATAAAGTACAGAGGCACTTACCTCTGGACATGTAAAAGTGATCAGGGAATAGTAGCTTAAAGCTGAACAGGGTGAAGATGCACTCCACACTGAACGATCCTCGGTCCACAAAGTCTCCGTTGAACAGGTATGGGTTGGTCTCGGAAGGCAGGCCGTTGAGTGTGAATATGTTCATTAGGTCATAGAACTGGCCGTGAATGTCTCCGCAAACTGTGAACTTCGCTTCATCAGGCACTTTGATGTCTATGAGGGAGGTTTGCTTTTGTAGATAGGCTTTAATGTCTATCAGGATCTGTTGGAATAAATTGCTTGGTGAGTAGCTGTTCTTTCTCAATAGAGGCCAGAATATAAGAAGATTAGACGCATTTATAGGTACCATAGCTCTTAGTCATTATTAGGAAATGCAAATAACTGGTTTTAACCAGTTATTTTCATATAAAAACAGTTAATAACCGGTTAAATTGCAGTCTCTAGTCCTTACTAACATTAAATTTAGAAAAGTTTTTATACTTCTTATCAGGTTTGAATGGGGAACCCTCAATATGTGCAAAATACTAATTACAATATAATGACTTAAATGGTTAAGGATAATTAATAAATATAATAAGGTATTAACAAACAAAGAAATAAATTTCAATGTTTGCTTTGAGTGAATGAGTTCTTAGTCAATAAAAATAAATACTGCGACACGTGTTTTTTTAACACTTTGCTGCAATAAACATTGAACATATATCTATTTTGCTGTCTCAGTTAACTTTTTATTTATTTTACAATAATATAATTATTGGTGAATATTTTTCCGAGTAATTTATTTGATGCTGTCAACATCATCCCTAAATTGTAAGCATTCAATTATTGGTGATTTGCAAGATCTAAGATGACAAGTGGTCTTAGTCAATGTATGCGAAGACAATTTCTAAGTTAATTTTACCTTGTAAGCATATTTCTTGTGTAATTTTTTCTGTTGCTTGTAATATTGCATTAGCTCTGTCGCAAACTTCAGGGTCACCTTCCCATCTTCAAGGGCTGGGCCTTCATACTCATCTTCAATTGCTGATGAGAAAGAACAGTTTCAATTTAATTAATTGAACATAACAGGTGTAATCTGCTCTGCTTTATAATCAATTGTAAGTTAAAACAAGATGATTCACATGTTACAAACAACCAACACATTTGCTGTTTAAGGTTTGTAACATGTGATTATTATTTTTTACATTATAATACTGAATACCTGTATTTGATTTACAGTATACTAAGTAACTCGCCTAAGCTTGTTAACCCTTTGAACGCCTTTGACTTGATACAAACATTGTCCTCACACACCAATGACAGCTAAAAAACACTCGGGTCTATTTTGCAATGTATCTGTGACCACTAAAAGGGTTGATGGCATGGTAGGCATGATATAACACAACCCCTTTAGTGATTCTTGGTGTTCAAAGGGTTAATAATGTATGAAAATAATTGTTACTAAAACTAATAGAAAACTGAGATTTAATGTTTCCTCACACATGAAAGTAGCTACTATAGATGATTTAAAATACAAAATATATCAGAGTATTTAACAAAATAACATTATCATGAAATAATACAGGCATTAAGTTATTGCGAATTTCCATGGCAATCTTTCTGTCTAATGATCTCAGAGACTAATACAGATAGTGGCTTCCCTCTGGGCCGACAACAGGCTAGACCGAAGCCACTATCTGTTATGCCACCTCTACATGTTGGCCCATCACAGGCCAACTTAGGGCCACATTTACACTTTAGAGCGGGAAATATATTCTTGCATCTCACTCTCACGCTTCAATCCGTCCCGACACTGGCCCAAGATGGGCCATCGTGTAGAGCAGCCATTAGAATCGAGGATAACTTTTCCTGTCTCTCTCTGTCAAGACTGTCAATTTAATTTACAGGGCTCATAAAGGATGTATGATCTGATTCGTACTTACTCATTGAGTCCAGGTTGATGGAGTCTGCAATATTCACCTCCTTCTTGTCTACCGAGATAGCCTTTTCAAAAGCTATCTTCTTAACTATTTTATTGCATTCATTGTATTTCATTTTTGCATCTTGGTCGCTTGGCCTTACTTTGGTTACCTGAAAATATAATAAGGAAAATGTTGTAATATACATTATTGAACACAGGGAAACCTTGTTTCAAACACAAATTATTGTAATGGAGGATGATCCCTGTAATTGCCGCACTTCAAAACTTCAACTTACTATACTCACAAGGAAGGCATATTAAAAGAGATGATTATTACTTTAAAATATTAAACACTGTCACAATGTTTCGATCAATGTAGTATTTATGAAAAGTCAAAGAAACATGTTTACAAGTTGCCACAGGGATCTTCCTAGAATGATCCTACTATAGGTTACTACATCATTCATAATGTGTACAAACAAAGGGAAGATTAGTTGAGATGTAGCCTGGGATTAATTGCAAGTTTGTTATGAACTTGAGTGTCATGCAAAGTGCTTGATAGGAGTACTTACATATTCAAAATCCTTAAGAGCTAGTTTGTACTTCCCTAAAGACATATGGGCCGCCGCTCGCCTATAATAGGCCTTCGTATACCCCCGATCTAGCTCGATAGCCCGTGTCGCATCGGTGAGCGCATAACCAAAATTCTCCAACCGCAAATTAGATATGCTTCTATTAGCGTAATAAACAGCATTATTAGGGTTCTTTTCTATCGCTTGCGTGTACAATTCAATAGCTGAATTGTAATTCTGTTCTGAAATTGAGGTTATGTCAATCATTTTTTTATTCTATTCTTGACACGATCAATAATGAAATGTCACATTTTTTCAAGCCTTTATAAGTGATTTTATATCGTTACTTAAGTAATACTTACTTTTAAAATATTCGTTCGCTTCGTTTTTGCATACATCAGCGGCTTCTATATCTTCGTTAGACACGGGCCCGGTAATTTCTTCGTTACTAGCCATTGTTCACGTTGTTAGAATAAAATTAAAGCTTTCAAGAGTGACTTAGCGCTTAATCATACGAAATAAAATGTGATTTTCTCACATACATTTACATGCTTTCCGCACTTTCAAGAAAAAATGATTATTAGCGAATGAATGATTTTTTATTTATGAATGAACGAAAGAAAGAGTCGTGCGTGATCAAGGGAGAACAAAAATAATACATTTATCGATATTTTTCTTGAGTTCATAGTTTTCGCACGTGACCGAATAATATTTCAACTGTGGTTTTATATAACATTTATAATCAGTGTGGCTGTCGATTATTGAAAACTAAAGAAGGGCAAGTTAGGGTTTAAGTTTTGATTTGGTTAAATTAACTTAATATAAAGCTTAGCGGCAACTTTTACACACGATTTGTAGAAATAAGTAAACGTTATATCGACACTTTATTTCAATGTTTATGGACATCCCTACCAGCTACAATGTTGCCAACATAACAAGTTACATCTGTCAGGTGCGATCTTAAATAATAAAATGATAAGGAATGGTCGCGTTCGCAAATTAAGTTGATGAAATTTGATGTAATTGCAGACTCTCTAGGTGTGAACATTGGCTCGCGCGGCAAATGTTCGATAAATTTTTGGGTAGATCGCGGTGGTTGCGCGAGGTAAGCGACCCAGCTCGATCAGCGCGTGAAAAATAAATATAAATCACACAACCGTCCAAACTGCGCGCGCGCCAGGGACTCAAGCTTCTTTATGCGGACTCAAAAACCGACAGCGCTCGGATCGCCACGAGCGCGATTCAATGTTCGAGTGATTGCCGCGCTTAATCTGTACGCGCCTTAAGGTTATTTAGCTAGTTCGTTTTATATCACGTTTTTTTAAAATCTGGACCACTTTTCCTAAAATTAATTTGCGGAGTATGTTCTTTACCTTCACAGTAAACATCTAAGTACCTGTACGAATTTCCTGTTTTTTAACACTTAATTTTATTGACAGTGTTCGTCACAGTGAACATACCATAACAGCCCGTATAGACGAGCGAGTAAGTACGTGTACTTAAAGCTCGACGACCTTTTTCACCCGTGTTTACCTTAATTAGTTCGGGGACTTATGCCTTGATCGCACGTACCGAGTAAACGGGCGAGACAGTAAAATGTTTCTCGGCCGAGACAGTGATGTAAGCGAGTAACTGTTCACACACGTTTTGAAATTAGAACAGTCAGTTCAGTTCTATTGAGCGATTCGGGCACAAAAATAAAAAGTTGATTAAAAAATATACAATGTTACTCATTCCATGACCGAGTGGCGAGTCAGTGCGCGTTCAGACCTGCCGAGCGAGCGAGCGAGGCAGTGCGGGGAAGCGGGAGGGTGGGCACTCGGCCTAGCAGATAGAACGTCCACCGAGCGACTGACTCGCCACTTCGTTCGCCCGAGTGCTCGGCCGAGCACTCGGCGCTATGTTCATACGCACCGAGTACTCGGCCGAAAGCACTGTCTCGCCCGTTTACTCGGTACGTGCGATCAAGGCATTAGGGTGCCGCACGGGCGAGTAAGGTCGCCGAGCCATAATGTAGGCGGCTTACTTACTAGCCCGTCTACCTGGGACTCAATGTTATTTTTTCTGTTGGTAATTTTTTGTGCTGATTCAAAATTAAAAAATCAAAATCAAAATATTTATTTGCTAATAGTCTTTGACAATCAAAATATTTATTTGCTAAAAGTCTTTGAAATTCATCTTTTTTATTTGTGTCAAATTAAGGGTACCCAATAGACCAATAGTAAATGATATAACGTGATATTAGAAAATATCTCTATACAGTGAAGTAGCACTATCGGTTGAGGGCTATTTTAGGCGTGTTGGATTTTGATATTCTATATCTATAAAAACTGGACCTCAGGCTGCATCTTTATTAGTGTTTACTTTGCATTAGGTTTTTGATCAGTTGATGTAAAATAAAAATAAAACAAACAAATATGAAAAGACAACATTGTCTTAATTTTTTTTACATAATTTACAAAATACTAAAATAGAATATAATATTTTACTATGTTAATGATGATTGACACCTATAGCTAGGTCAAAACGAGTTCAGAAATAATAATGGCGTTGTTCAGTGAAATTGGCAACATGATCCAGTTTTTGTCCAAATACTGCTGCTTAGGTTTAATATGTGATAGTTACCACTTAAGAATATTGTAGTTTCACATGTCACCGTGCGTACTGTTTGCCAAGCTAGGTATAATAAATAGGTAGGTATCTACATTATTATTTACATAAACATTTGCAGAATTACACAGATTAGAGTCACTATCAAACTACTCGTGAGAAGTACAGATGAGCTAGGTTCGATGCAGTTCTCGTGCTCTATCGTGATGAAGTATTTCTGGTCGAGCTCCTCCCTAGTTGCCATGAAGTCGTTTATGGATGTCACAGCACTATCTGTGAACTCCCTCGTCCGACTGAGCTTGAATGCAACCACTGAAAAAAAAGAACAGCGTTAAATAAAACAAAATTGACTGTATGAAATGTCTGTGGGCCAGTCCAAAATATTCGGAATATTCAATTAATTTGTAGGTAACTCGGTCTTATTTACTCGTAGAACTATCTTTACTACTTTTTACGCATAGTTAAGTCGTAGAGTCGAATCGACTTTGGCGTTAAAAGTACACAGCTTTAAAAATTACTTAACAATTGAGGGTAGGATGTCGTGTGTTGTCTTACCAGAGCGCTGGAACAGGTTGATATTCTTGCATGTATACGCTACGGAGTACGTCACGTAGTCAGAATGTAAAATGTACAATGTTGAAGTTGTGGTTTCTGAAAATAATAATTAAATACTCCTTTAACAATAATCAAGTGCTTAGTTAGGTACCTACTCAGTTGTTATTGAGAAAATTTGTTATTCTGAACTGAGCTCTAAGCTTGTACAGTCAAGGGCACCAATATGTACATACCACAAAGGCTGAAAAATTATGAAGGTAGGTACACCTTCTTACTACTGAATTAGGTCTTTGTGTACCTACATATTTTATTTTACCCTAGACTATAATATCATGATTAATATGGCCAATTATTTGTACAGTGCGCATGAGTTCTTGAGTCTTGGATTTTCTCTTCATTGTGATAGTCTGTTACGTCTCGTGTCTTAACTTCGGCACTCGTGACACACAACCTAACATGACATGTCAGTTGCATAACTTGAATACATTTTATAAAGTCCAATAAAAGTTTTAACGTACCGTTAGTACCCTGAACAGGCAACGTGACTATCAACTTCGCACCGTCGATCTCCGCTGTCCCCTCAACGGTGTATAGAGTTCCATCTATCATCTCCCAGTTCAAAACTGTCTTTACTTCAGTTTGTTCGTTGTAAGTGTACCTCGCCCCTACGCAAGTGCCACTGCTTGACACTTCGGGGTACGGGTACCGCTCGATTTGGTACCATGTGCCTGTGTACTGGAAGATAAAAAATCCGTCAGTTTGGCTATTTAAAAAAGATACAGCAAGTTTTTTGGTACACATAGCTTCTGAAGTCTTTTGGGTTCGGGTAAAGTCAGGGAGACTGGCATCTCGAGACCGAGTGAGAGATAAATACAAACTAGCACGGGTAGCACAAGTTGTATTTTCTCGCCTGTTGCTCAGTGCGTCTCTATCATTACTGAGTAGATAGAAAGGGAGATCCGAGCGACAAGTCGCAAGCAACTTGTGCTAACCATGCAGAAGCCCTTGCCAAGACGCGCTACCATACGCTAACTAGCGATTCTATTTGTTTAGGTTTTTAACCAATCACGTCACTAGTAGATCACGTGATACGAAAAGTCACGTGATCTACCAGTGACGCGATTGGTTTACAAACGAAACGAATAGAAACGCTAGTTAGAGTAATGCATCTTGGCAAAGGCCTCAGAAGGTCGTTAAGTGCTGTTGCACTTGTAGATTAACACATTACTGCCAGCCCACAATACGAATTCCCAACCACACGCCAGCGTAGCGGCAAATAGTTCTAAAGTATCCGACAATCGGGTAGTGCGGCGAGGGAAGATCATATAGAATACCCGATAGTCGGGTACTTGGCGGTGAATGTGTTTAAAGCTGTACTAGTCCAAGCATAAAATGACGTGAAATATGGAATTCAGCAATATTTTCCGTGTACCAAATACCCTAAATTATTTTTATTTCAGTTTTATACTATTTTTTCTACTCCTGTACTTTTATTAGTCTTTTACATAGTCACGAACACTATTATAAGAACATAGATAATATGACTTCAGAAAAGTCTATAACTCTATTCCCCATAACAGCTCTCGGTGTCGTAAAGTCGCCCTAACGATACGCCACAGATTACTAAGTGTAGCCTGTTAATCATATTTTAACGATTGTGAAATAGGGACTATAAAACACCTAATGTTTTGAGAAATGATTTCAGTTATCTGATTGGTCGATTTTAAAATAGCTGTATTCTGATTGGTTGATACGAATTACAAAGTTTTTTTAAAAGATTTTTTCTACTCCTGTACTTTTATTAGTCTTTTACATAGTCACGAACACTATTATAAGAACATAGATAATATGACTTCAGAAAAGTCTATAACTCTATTCCCCATAACAGCTCTCGGTGTCGTAAAGTCGCCCTAACGATACGCCACAGATTACTAAGTGTAGCCTGTTAATCATATTTTAACGATTGTGAAATAGGGACTATAAAACACCTAATGTTTTGAGAAATGATTTCAGTTATCTGATTGGTCGATTTTAAAATAGCTGTATTCTGATTGGTTGATACGAATTACAAAGTTTTTTTAAAAGATTTAAATTAGTTAAAGAGAAACACGTACCTAAAAGAACCTATCGTTCCGTTTGACAGTCGATGTGTATTGTGATTGGTGGATTTAATTTAGTGAAGTATTCTGATTGGTCAAATTAAAATGTTTTGGAATTGTAAATAATTCTTTTTTCCATTCCGTCAATTTAAAAACAAAGTAAACCATAGACACATATTTTGTCATTTTCTTGTTTCCCGCTCGTTTGTTGTTCTTTACTTCGTTCGTTCGTTTGTAAGTTTTTTCGCTTAATTTTGCATTTCATTTGAAACCTAGTCGTAGAAAAAGTATTGTATGCAACGGTGTATAACTAAGTCAAAAAACACTCGTGGCGCTTTCCTTTACGATGTTCGCCTTCGGCTCACATCGTAACTCACGCCACTCATATATTTTGACCTCTTTTATACAACTATTGCATAAACTACTATAAATTAGTTAAAGAGAAACACGTACCTAAAAGAACCTATCGTTCCGTTTGACAGTCGATGTGTATTGTGATTGGTGGATTTAATTTAGTGAAGTATTCTGATTGGTCAAATTAAAATGTTTTGGAATTGTAAATAATTCTTTTTTCCATTCCGTCAATTTAAAAACAAAGTAAACCATAGTCACATATTTTGTCATTTTCTTGTTTCCCGCTCGTTTGTTGTTCTTTACTTCGTTCGTTCGTTTGTAAGTTTTTTCGCTTAATTTTGCATTTCATTTGAAACCTAGTCGTAGAAAAAGTATTGTATGCAACGGTGTATAACTAAGTCAAAAAACACTCGTGGCGCTTTCCTTTACGATGTTCGCCTTCGGCTCACATCGTAACTCACGCCACTCATATATTTTGACCTCTCTTATACAACTATTGCATAAACTACTATAGTGTCTTTGTTAGTTTAGATAAACCAATAGCAATGCATACTCCATTAGTATCCCACTACTCCCCCTATTTCTCAAAATCCTTTCTTAGTGCTCACTTACATCATTAAAGGAACCCCTGCACCAAATTTCAAGTTTCTTGTTACAGTAGTTTCGGCTGTGCGTTGACTATGCAGTTCATTTTACGGTGAGTGTAAGGGACAGAGCTATGGCAGTTACATAGCTCTGTCCTTTTCTCTCAGCGTAAACAGAATAGCATAACTATGTCATAATAACCCCCCAGTTCCCAACTGGCCACTAAAACGGCTGGCTAATATCCTTTGACAATGATTTTCAAATCTAAATTACGGTAATTAACAAATATTTAACCGCTTACCATAGCAGGGTTGAAGTTCTGTACGGTCGTAATCTCCTCGTCGCATTGACCAGGAAGCACGACCCCTTGACCCGTAGGTTCAGGGTAGTAGAAGCAGGCGCTGTCACTCTGGTCGACGGGCAGATAGAACTGGTCGTAGAGAACTTCGTTGGCGCTGATGATGGGGTCCATAGTTTCTTGGGCCGCTGGTGACAGCGAGCGGGACTTGCTGTGTTTGGCGCTCCATACTGAGGATAGCATGACGTTTAATTTGGTATTCAAGAACAAAAGGCTTCCCTAGCGTTAGCGTTAAATAGCGTTAATGCCATCTTATTTTAATGTATTCTCAACGCCATTGACGGTTATCTTATGTACCCATCTTACCCCTAAGCCATCAAGAATGACATATAAATGCGTCACAGTCCAGTCGACATCGCAAAATGACTTTGTATGTTTTCACAGGGTTAAAATTCGCGGTACGTTTAACTATCATTGGATGTTTAATTACTATAATTACCTACCTATTTTTATTGACCTCAGACCAATGAGACTTGAGCCATTAATAAAGCAAAAATATGTTTGTGCTTTACATTGTACTAGATATTTAGAAAAAGTCCACTAGATAAACTTACCTCGTCTGTACTCTCCATTTTCAAGGTTGCTACACGAGTAGAGTAGAGAATAGGTCTCGTAATCAGTGTCCAAGACCCACAATTCTGAAAGAAATTAATACTTCAGTTGTATCTGTAATTAGCCTGATGTTAACCAGATTGAAAGCAGCCTCAATACCATCAGCTGGCTTATACTGGACAACAGAGACATGAGAGGCTAATTTATGAGTTGTTAACACCTTCTAAATGGCGCCATAGACGGACTGCTTAGAGCAGTCAGGACCGACAGCTCAGTGGTCGCTATTGGCAAACTGCTATTTGAATGCTCTAGATTTGTTGGGCAGATTGACCAATAGCGATCACGAAGCGGTCGGTCCTGACTGCTCTAAGCAGTCCATCTATTGCGGCCCTAAGTGGAACTTAGGAGGCTGACTGGAGTCAAAAAAAGGGACAGAGCAAAGGGAGTCATACATCGCTGTCCCATTCACTCCCTGGAACTTGACAGGCATGGCCTTAGGGCAACGCTCAGGGAACCCACGACTAAACGAGTGCTTCATGAAAATTATAAGCCTATTGTTTCTTTGACTTTGGCTTCTTACTGTGTGGTACAAACTAACAAACGACGTGAATTCATTCAAAGTAACCTGCCCTAGGCAAGTTCTTAGTTCTAAGAATATTTCCTGTACCTTCAACCTGCCCATTGCTCAAGGTCTTCTGGAGCCTGCCATTAGCAGAAGCAGTGACGGTGCTGGTGGTAACTTGACCAGTCAGGTCAAATACGTTGGTGTCCACAACTTGGAAGCTATTGCCAGCTGCACTGAACTGGGAACTGATGCATTCTCCAACATCTATGTCCGAAGGGTAACGTTCAATCTCGTGCCACCAGCCTAAGTACTGCAATAAGAAAAATATGGTTCACGACGCATTGAAATTAGTCTACCCTGTACAAGGTCGTATCACCAGTAAATAGATAGCGTAGATTTAAAAAGTCAGTACTCTGGATAAATCAAATCCTGCCATGCCAGTGGGCTCTTCACACAGTCCTCTGAACAGTACTGCAGCATCAGGGTTCAGGTCTGGCACGTAGAAGCAATCCTCGTCGCTTTGGCTGGTCGGTTGGTAGTAGTCTTCCAAAAGACCCCTCGTGTTACTGATCACGTTATCGATGATGTTATTGGCTTCGTTGCTGAGGGTAGGCTGTCTGCTGAGCTTCCAACTATAAACTAAGCAGAAGGTGAAAATTATGGTAAATATTTTGAAATAAAGAGGCGGTCGGCTGTTTGCCTACTTTCCGATTTCTTATGAAACCCTAGTAACCAGACTTCTTTATTTTATTTTAACTTTTAAATTTATAAAACACAAGCTGTTGTTTACGACTTCGTTAGCGTAGAAGTCATGCATAGGAACTGTTAAATTTTCCGGGATATAAAATGCCATGTGTCCTTTCCCGGTGGAGCAATCTCTATACAAATGCGTAATAAACTAACAGAGAAACTATGGATACTTCAAATTAAATGAACATAATTATACATGTATCAGTGAGAACCATCTAACATTACCTCTAGCCTTCTACTTGCCTTGCAAAGCCAAATAGCAGCATCTCAAATAAAACTTTTGTAGCAATCACGACCTTATTACTAACAAGAGAGGATTTAATCTACTTTGGCATTCGAATTTGAGATAATGCTTATTGGCTTAGGAGGGTAGTCTGCTGGAACTAGATTAAACTAGACCTGATCCACCACAATTAAATCTATAGATACCTTCGCTGTCGCCGTTCTGTAGGTCCCTGCAGCTGTACACCAAGGCAAAGTTGTCGTAGTCCGTTTCAAGGACGTAATAGTTTGTTTCCGCAACCACTGGAACACAAATTGATGATAGGTATGTGAATTTTATAATAAGGTGTACCGCAGGGTAGCGTCCTTGACCCGTATCTTTAAAGCGTTATTAACTCTTAAACATATTAACATATTGGAATGTCCTGAACTAGTATAGAAGGGGCCTTCTTGTGCTGTAATATTAACACCAAGATCTGGGACACCCCGTATACATTTGTATGATAAATGTAAAACTTTGAAGAACTTACCTCCATCATCAAGAACGAAGGTAACACTCAAGAGACCGCTGCCGTCAGTGCTGGCAATCACGGCTGTGCCTTCCCTGGTCTCCAGGGTCTGGTTGAAGACGATCGTGTTCAGCACATCCACTGGCGCTTCGCCGCTGCCTTCACTGTAATGGGCTCTGGAGCATTCGCCCACCTGGTCTCTTTGAGGATACTTGGAGATTTCGAACCATCTTCCAAGATACTACGGAAACAACAATAGTCTTTAGGAAATAATAAAAAATTGAGTCTTATTTGTTTTTACTTTTATTTGGACAGTTGCATAAGTGTTCTCCGGGAAAACACCAGACATATTTTTTTTGCAAGTCTAGTGTTAATATAATGTCCTCATCGTCATGTATCAAAAGAGAGTCATTTACATGCTAGAGAAAGTAAGGAGTCAGCGGGCCACGGGACGAAAAGTTTTTACCGCCGCTCATGGAGAAAAATCGCAAATGCGACGCCGGCCTTTGAGAGTAGAATATGCAGGTCTCTTGAAGGTCCTTAAGCCGTAGCGGACCTTCAATTAACCACAGACAGCAGTAAAATGTTTGCGATTAAAATAATTGTAATGTAACAACCGAACAACTTAATTCCAGAAATGTAAAGTGTCAGGATACAGATATGTCTTTATTATCTGGCGACAGAAGATGGTAATATTGTGTAGGGAATAAGACCGGTTCAAACTTCGCTTTACATTTTAAACCTACTGACTAAGAGGATAGGGTTGATAATTCTATGGACATTCAATCTAGTTCTAACTTTTTTGTATGTTATCGGCTTGCGGTTACGGACACAAAGAAAGATAATAGTATTGTACACAAACAATGGCCTTTGTGTAGAAGATCGGCTCGCTAGAAATAATAAAGACTATACTTACAGCATTAACATCAAAGTTGGCTTTGGCTTGTATTCTGTCATCACACGGTCCTGGCAACACAACAGCTGCTGGTGTCTCGTCAAAGACTGGGTAGTAGAAGCACCCGTCGTTGGTCTGATCCGTGTACTCGTAATAACCTTCATGCAAGTCTGTATTGTTTCTCACTACTTCATCAATCCTGTTGATGGCCGATTCGGACAAACCCGATCGTGATCTGCTGAGTTTCCAGCTGTAAACTGTAAAATAAATATTTAAACTCCTCTTTTTCATTTAATAGTAATTTTCTTGTTGGAGTTGGTGAAGTATGTCATCCATATAATTAACATTATCATGACCGGGCCACACTAACGGGAATCGCCGCGAATAATCTCGATAGTAGAAGTTATTGCTAGGTCTATCACCGTGATAATTATTTAGCAGCGTTTCCAGTTAGAGTGGCCCCAGCAACAAAATATGTTCTAATTAAACATTGTTGTTAATGAAAGTCTTGCAACTGGACATAAGTGTAGGTATACATTAATAATGCTGACTCAATACAGATTAATAATAATACGTACTTTGTTTACTGTCTTCGCCGGCATCCAAGCAGCTGAACAGTATAGCGTATTCTGTATAGTCGGTTTCTAAGACGTACAGAGTCACCTCAATGGAAACTGGAAATCAAACAAATTCTTAAGTATCATAATTCATAGCACATTAAGTATAAAGAACTGATTTGAATATGTACTTATATCCAATGAGTGTTACAAAATGGGTGTTCCGTGTTCACACTTTTAAGTGACAGTCTCACACAAGTTGACCTAGTCTCAAACTAAGCCTAAGGGCCGAAATGCGTAGACTAAAATGAAATGCCTCAACGCTAGATATTTTTCATCACACTTGCTCGTAAATAGTGTCCTAACATGCTAGAAAAATCGACCGTAAATCCAAAATAATACCCGCGGGCCTTTTTTTACCATTACGTTACTAAAGTGCGTAATAGCTTTTTTTTTAAATATTATACGTGGACTCAAACTATCACAATACGTCAGGACCCCAATTCTTGTGCCATTCGATATGAAGTTTCATTCGAGATGAAATGTCAGTTGAATACTATTTCCTAACAATCTCGCATAATAAACTATTGATCTCATATGTCACTAGAATCGGACTCCGAACACGTTTGACATTATCTGTGGTAAGTCACAGACAATGATGTAGTCTGCCGCTAATATGTTAAAAATATGATCTTTTGTCTGATTTTATTTCATTTCCTCGCAATTGTGATGAAAAACATTGTATGTTACACGGGTGGTAAAGGAAATACAAAGCTCGAGTCATTAAAGCCCTCAGCCTTCGGCTTCGGGCTTCTAACAGACTCTCGTTTGTAATTCTTTCTTTACCACCCTTAATACACAATGTACTATAACCGCTTGTCTTATCCCCACACTGCAACACACCAATGTGACCACCGCTGCTTGGTGTTAGGTTGAAGGATAAGATGGTGGTAGAGATCCGAACGGACCCTGCGCAAGGTCCTACCACAACTCCAGCTAACACTACTAGCTAAATGTTTCTAATTGCGCTTCACCCTAAACTATTCTTCAATTCAATGCTAAATGAAGAAGAAAGCAGCACCAATCTTAGACCCGTATAAAACGTTAAAACTAATCTCAACTCTAATGCTCGTCTCGAGATGTGTTAAAAATGACAGTATCCTATGGTTTGACGTTTACTTTGACGTATTTCTTGACGGGCCTCTCAGCCAAGATGAGCTTATTAATACAGCCCTTAGATACATACCTCCTTCATCATTCTGCAGAGAAGCGGTAATGATGCCCCTGCCATCGTTTGATACCGTCGCGGGTCCCGAGACCGTGGTCAGTCGTTCTTCATGCACAATGGTCTGGCTCAGTATGAAGGAGCCCTGGTTTATGACGAACTCGTTGGCTGCGCATTCTCCTGTTTGCTCATCAGATGGGAAGCGAGCAGTTTCGTGCCACGTGCCAGCGAACTGAAATATCAAGGATTAATTAAGTTTATTTTCTCCGAGAGCATTGGTTACCAAGGAACTCAGGCAATGGATGAATTTAAGTTCAGAAATACACAAAAAAGACACAGAACCCACACCTGTGGTGACCCTTCATCAGCAATGGATTTAAGGCCAACCAATTAGTAGGTACTATGGTGAAGGTGTTATCTTTCGTATTAAACTTAACTAAAATCATGCAACCATTGTATTCAACCATCAACGTACTAACAATTCAAAAACTCGAGATTGTTTTAAGTTCCATGCTCATTATTGTCTTATTCGAAAATACTAGTAGGTACTTATAGACTGGTTAAAAAGTGTGACCATTTAATGAATAGGTAAAACTACAATATTTTCGAGTGAGCTGCCGATTGCTTAAAAAAACATTGTAATCAATCGATACACATTACAAATAAGCAGCCATTTTAGTTATTCAATCATATCCACATTTTTTTAAATGTTTTGACGTAGTTGAAATGCGATATGCATCATCTCCCAACCCTCTCCTCCCCCCACTCTCACACTAGAGTAGAGTATCTTCTAAAAACACTGCGGCGTTTACCTCCGCTGCTGTTTTCGGGGACACCATGGGCTGTCTATGATAAAACTATTAGCCGCTCCCCAAAGCTATCATGTCTTAACTTTTTAATTCAGCACTTTCTCTCACCAGATTCAAGTCGAAGTCCTCCACGACGTTCTGCTCCTGGCACTGCCCGTCCAAGATGACTGGTCCGCCGAAGTTATCAGGGTAGAAGAAGCAGTTCTCCTCAGTATGCCCTCGTTCCACGTAGTACTGATTTTCCAAAACTTGGATACTGTTGATAGCGTCATCAATGCTGGCTTGTGATTCTGCGCTTAGTTCTTGCGAGCGACTTAACTTCCAGCTGGTTACTAAGAAGAAAAGAAGTAAAAAGCTCATGAGCGAGTTATCTACAAATAAAAATCTGTGAATGACAACTTACAGCTGATTGTAGAAACTTAAGATTTTTTTTTTTTTTTTTTTTGGCATTGAGTAGACAAACGAGCACACAGGCCACCTGATGGTAAGTGGAAACTGTGACCCATAGACATTCGCATTCACAAGAATGCAATGCAATACTAAGACTGCAAATGCGTTGCCAACCCTGAGGACTAAGATGGAATGCCTCTATGCTAGTCATTTCACCGGCTCTCTTATCCCCAAACCGGAACACAACAATGCGAACACTGCTATTTGGCGGTAGGTTAATGGATAAGATGGTGGTAGCGATCCGGACGGACCCTGCACAAGGTCCTACCACCCGCCAGATCTGGAGGAAATTATCCTTGGATTATGGAAAATCAACCCGCACCGGGCGTAATCTATCATCTAAAAATACCTTGCAATGAGACGGCTGGTTCGGGCAAAAGTAAAAGAAAAAGTTTAAAAAATCGAATTCAATGTACGTGTCGGTTTATTGTGAAATTGTTTGAGAAAGGAGACCAACATTAGACGATTGGCTGCGTAGTTAAATTATGCAAATGTGTTGCGAGGTGCCTTGCATGATGACACTTATCCAACTGTGGGTAATTTATGATTACAGAATGAGGGTAGATTGATAGTAGAATACTTACTAAAATACTTTAATAAAGCAGATTGTAACGTGCGCTTGTGTTTGATGCCCGCGTTTACTTCCCGTAACATGGCACTTTATTTTCTAATTTATCTTTGTTATCTACAGTATTTTGTCAGTAGAAAAGTCTTCACACTTACCGCTTCGGTATTCGTCGTTAAGGTTGCTACACGAGTAGACCAGAGCGTAGTTTTCGTAGTCTGTTGACAATACCCAGTATGGCACGTCCACAAACACTGAAAAAATCATCACGTTTCAAAATGTTGCATTACACAGTCTTTGCTCCATAATACATTTTTGTTGAATAATTTTCTTTTAGTTGGATTAGAGCCACAATTTAAATAATTAATGTTGGCAGCGTGAACTAGTTCCAACCATTAAATATTAATTCTCCTTTTACGGAATGTTGGCGCGAAGTAGGTAGTAGTAATGCTAAGCATTCCTCTCGGTTGTATTCTCAAACTTTCCCCCTTGTCTTTGCTTGCCCTCTTAAAGTCTGGTCATGCAGTAGCAAATTTTGTCCGTTTTAAGTAGTTTATACTTCAAAGACAGCGGTGACTGGCTAATTATAATGTGACCCACTACTGAAAAACTTACATTCAGTTCCAGCAACGGGGAACGTAACAATCAACTTCGCAAGTCCATCATCAGCAACAGGAACAGCTGTGGCATTAATATTATCAAGCAACTGTTCTCTGACTTGCGTGTTGTACACCAGGACACCATCATCTGTGAGGGTGTAGGTGGCAGTTGCGCATGTTCCATCTTGGAACGCCTGGGGATAGCTCTCGATGTCGTACCAGGTGCCCATATACTGTCAAAATATTAATCTAATTAGGAAGGTTACCTAAGTCATTAACTGACCTATTGGAAGGTGTATGAAAGTTTTAAAAAGGGTATTCGATTACAAAATTTAAACTAGCGTGAGCCGATTTCAGGATACGGCCTGACTTGTTTTGGACTCTGAAGGAGTCTATCATCAGGAAGATTTTTTGCTGGCGCGCCGACCTCCTGGTCACATACAAGCCGTTTACTAATACGTGAGTAAGCTGTAGCAGTATTTATTTTGAGGGTGTTAGATAGAATATGAAAGGTTACTTAAATTGCCTATTGCAAAAAAGAAGAGTATCATTGCGATACGTGTGACCTGATCAATTTTTCCGAGAATATATTTCTAACAAGTCATTTGTCATCATTGTTTAAAGCTAGTCTTTTGTTCCAGATGTATTTTATTGTAGGGTTACCCGAGGTAGGTAGTTACCTGAGGAATGTTGAAGTTATTAACAACAGTGATGGTCTCATCACACTGCCCGCGGAACACCACCGGACTGCCGTCGGGTACAGGGAAGTAGAAGCAACCAGTGTCGCTGTGGTCGATCGCAGAGTAATATTGTTCGTCGAGCACGTTAACAGAGTTCACGATTTGGTTGATGGTCGAAGTGGTGTCATCGGGTAAGGTTGTAGTGCGGCTGAGCTTCCAACTCCACACTGTAAGGGTTTGGAATAATCATTAAATTTTAGTCTAGGAGGGTCAAGAACTGATTAATTGCAATGGATTTGAAAATTGCCACTGTATGTGATCGTGACATGAATTGTACTAATTTGAGTAAGGACCACTCGATAAAATACTATATTTTTAAGAACTTTTATTTTCAATTTTTATATTCAATGATATTTAGATACTTGAAAGTTAAAAAATATAATACCTTGTCTTTGATCGCTGTTAAGATTGACACAGCTGTACACCAACGCATATGTTTCATAATCTGTATCCAGGATCCAGTACTCCACAGGTTCTGGTGCTGAAAAAACACAAGAATCATCGTTATAATTTACTGAACCTGTATAATTCACAATAGGACTAGTAGACTTAAAAAGTGATCAATCTGGATGATGAACCACATAAAATAGACTGGACCTATTCCCAAACTATACTCGTTTCAATGGGAACCAGGTAACGAAAAACATATCTATACATAATTATATAAATACATACTTAAATAAATAAAACACACAAAACTCTGAATCCGGGACTGCGGGCTTCATAGGGTTAGGGGTGGTATAAATAGGCAGGAAGGAAAGGGCGTTATAAACATACCTCCAGGGAAGGTGACAAGTAGCTTGCCACTGCCGTCCACAGTAGCTAACGTGGCCGACCCAGTGATAGTATCCAGACCCTCGTTGATAACCTGCGTGTTGAAGACGAGCACCGACCCGTCATTTTGGATAGTATACGTAGCGTCATTGCATGTGCCGGTTTGGAATTCTGATGCGTAGCTCTCTATCAAGCGCCATCGGCCTTCATACTGTAAAAAAATAGTTCGCAGTGGTCCTTTTAAAGTGAAATTCTGAGATTGCGATCAGGAATACGTACTAGGTGGAGAAATTTTAAATTTTAAGAATTTAATACTTGTATCAGGGCCTTTTATTCAACACAATTAAACCATTTTGCTTTTGATGTTTTATGGTACTATTTTGAACTCGGCTCGGCCGCCATTACTGTCAAGTAAATAAGAGCTATCAAAATGTTGACAATACGATAACATGTCGAAAGCGATATTGCTTTACCGCCTTTGGGGCTCTATTCAACTCGGTAAAACCATATTGTCTAACGTGATATCGTATTATTTTAACCTTAGCCACAATTCTTTCATGTTTAACGTTGACATAACGATAAGACGTAAAAAGCAATAATATGGTTTTGTCATGTTGAATAGAGACCCTTTTGATACAAAGGAAAGGAAAGGTGCCTTCCAAAAAATAAAGATGTTGTCCAAGGGTGTTTTATTTGTTACCGTCTACTAACTACTTGTGCTGTATGACCAAATTATTAAGTAAACTAAATTTCGTAATGAAGTCGTTAGAAATGACTTACCCTAGTTGGATCAAAGTTTTGAATAACAGGGATGTTAGGGTCACATTGGCCAACGAAGACCACGGGATCGCTCGGGCCAAGCACTGGTAGGTAGAAACAGGATTCGTCTGTCTGACTAGTTGGTTCATAGTATTGGCTATCCAGGACCAGGATGGGTGCTATGTCTTGGCTGATGGCAATTTCAGATGCTGCTGACATTTGCTTGGAACGACTCAGCTTCCAACTCCATACTGAAATTATTAGGTTACATTAAAAGTGCTGCAACAAAGTATGCTTTATTTAAAACTAGTAGTTTTAGGAACTGTTAATACCTCCTCTGTAATTTTCGCCCTGATTGACACAGCTGTAAGCCACAGCGTAATTGTCATAGTCCGTTGCGATGATCCAGTATGGGATCTGAATAGCTGAAATAAATTAGGTCATGAAAGTATATATCTTTGTTTAAGTACCGTCATAGAATCTGCCTGTGTGGGACCAACAAATTCTCAAACCGCTGTATTCAGAGATATTTTGGAGACCAATAAATAAACTGTTTCTTTTTTCAAACTTGTGTATGAAAAGTCGTCACTAAGGAACGACTTAACCGTCATTACATAACTATGGGTGTGAATTCCCAAATGAGGGTCAGCGTTGGCAATATGGCCTGATAAACTATGATGGTGTTTATACACGTAATATATTCCTGGTAGTGTGATAACCAGATCTATTCTGCCGTCCATTAACTAAAAGGCGGCTAAAGGCACTTACGACCTTTTTGAGTTATATATACGGGTGAATTTTCAAACAGGTATTTTTGGGTGTCACACGGCTGTAATACGGAAAATAATAAATAAAATAATATAAAAAAAAATGTTTTTCATCACATACACTGTCATATTAAGAGGCCATACATAATCATCACGCAAATGTAAGCCAAATCTCTGAAAAAAAATATTGAACTTTAAAAATAGCGCGAATATGACCACTCTGAGGCATGTCACACTTCCAGTTTTGTCCAAACAAGCTCGCGTAACTTTGTGTGTACGCAATATCTTAATTAGGTATTATACATCATTAGAAAGAATATTAGATGACGCTTCTTAATAATTATCCAATAATGCAAAAATATTAATACCTAAAAGTAGGCAGACCGCTTTGTCTTTGTCCCGCGCCGACCACTCACGAAACGACTCGCAAATACCTGCTGATAACTGGTTCGTCTAGTGACTTACCGCCATGTTTACGTTTTTATTTAAAGAGACCATTAGTTGTGCTTTCGCGACCGAATGGAGTGGACATGTATCTGTGCGCCGTTAGAGCTAGCGAGGTTAGTCTTTTTCGCGATGTATTTTGGTACCCTGTGAAGTAATTTCAGTGGCGCGTAATTTCTGTACGTTAAATAAGTATGCTTTAGTTATTTTTTTGATATTTATAATATACCTTTATTGACTAAATGAAACCCGTAATGCATCTTTTAATAAAGTATATAGTGCAACCGATATCTTTGAAAAACTGTTATGCCGTAATTTCTGTGGCGTAATTTCGGTGGCGTTTTTGTCCACCGAAATTACAAAGTCCCACCGATATTACAAGTCAAGTCAATTTTGTATAGGATTTTGTTAAAAACAGTCATAGATTTAGCATAAATGCGTAGCTAAAATTACATTTTATATAACGATGCTAATATTTATTTATTAATGATATTTAAAAAAATTATGATGTCTATAATCAGAACTATTTAAATTGACTAAAATAAAAACCAAGTTAATGCGAAGACTATTACTAATGAATGAATTAAGGACAGAGAGCCTCGTTGCCAGTTGCCCTATTCTTGAGTGGACTAATCAATCATTTTGACGACGCGCTTTCCTAGTGGGTAGTGACCCTGCCTACGAAGCTAGCGGTCCTGGGTTCGAATCCCGGGAAGGGCACATATTTGTGTGATGAGTAGACCCCGGTATCGGAGGTGCAAAATGGTAGCTGTCAAGTTCTTAGGGATGGGTAATCATATTTTTGATGTTGATATCGATACACGATTTTTCTATACATTAGGTTGTACACAGTTATTTTTTTTTGATCTATGATAATCATTGATCGTAAAAATATAAAGTGTACACATATTTATGAACTCGACTGTACAACAAAATATATATCTATGGTTGCTATTACTTTTCTTATGTTTCGAGTTGCAGAGCAGTGCATAAACACTCTTGTGATAAACCTTTTCAATAGAGATTAATACTGGCCACTTATACTGATAATAAATTATTTACGTCAATAGATAATCATTGTCACTTTACAACAATTTCTTCGATTAAATAGCTGTTTACGAGTTTATTCGTCTAAAATCATTTATACCATAGAAAATGGAGTCACTTCTTGCAGAACACCCTGAACTCCAAAAAACGAATGAAAAAAATTACTGCACAGTGTGCAGTGTACACATCATTTCCAGATCTTGGAATATTAAAAAGCACATGGAGTCGAAATGCCATCAAGAGAAAATCATCAACGCGTGTCCTAGTCACATTGATTATTTAATAAAGGACATTCCAATACTTGTAAACCAGGACGATAAAGTATATTGTATATCTTGCAACTCCGTTTTGACTCCAACAAAATTTTGTATTGAGAGGCATTTGAAAACCTTTACTCACAGAAAAACAAATGAAGATCAATTTAACTTTAACCGAGATCTGTTAAAGTTTTTCATCAGTTGTAACATACCTTGGACCAAATTGGAAAACCCAAACTTCAGAAGTTTCATGGACAATTGTCTCAATAAAAAATATGGCGATGTTACATTACCGAGAGAATCAACTTTACGCAAAAATTACTTGCCTATAGTATTTAATGAGAAAAAAGATGCTATAAAAGAAGAACTGTCCAACGAATATATATATTTGAGCATTGATGAGACTACAGATTCAATGGGTAAAAAAGTGGCTAATGTGATAGTTGGAGCTTTAACAAATTATTTATCTAAGCCCCACATCTTTGCTTCACGAAAATTAGACTCAACTAACAATATCACGATTAGTAATCTAGTAAATGAGGTGCTTCGCGAGTTATGGGGCCATAATTACGAACAAAACTGTGATAAATTGTTATTTTTCGTGACTGATGCGGGGTCATACATGGTAACATCGGGTAAAAATTTAAAGAAAAGCTACCCAAATATGACTCATTTGACATGTGTAGCTCATGGCCTAAACAGGGTAGCTGAAGCCGTGAGACAAGCTTATCCGAAGGTAAATAGTTTAATAAATTTTGTTAAAAAAGTTTTTAAAAAAGCCCCTAAAAGAATAGACATGTTTAAACTAGAATATCCTAATACTCCTCTTCCTCCTGAACCTATCATCACGAGATGGGGCACGTGGATAGAAGCTGTCAGCTATTATAAAGATCATTTCCATAAGGTTAAGAATATTATTTCTAAATTGAAATCCTCTGAAGCTGCTGCTATAGCCAAAGCACAAAGATTGTTCTCTGATGCAAATCTGATAAACGAAATCAATTTCATCGATAAAATTTTTAGAATTTTATCGATCTCAATAACAAAGCTAGAAGATCCAAACCTTTGTTTAAAAGAATCCTTAGATGTAATACTCGAGGTAACAAAAAAACTTTCCTTATTACGTTTGCATCCAATCGGAAAACTTATTTATTTAAAAATGCGGAATGTATTGCAAAAAAATCCTGGGTTCACAACTATACAAATTTTACAAAGTTTGTTGGATGGCAAAAGTGTTGAAATTACTGATGATGTAAATAAGAATACAGTACAGAATTACGCCAAATGTAATTTCTTGCCCATTACTTCTGTCGAAGTAGAAAAGTCATTTTCTTTCTTAAAGTGGATTTTCAACTACAGAAGAAGAAGTCTAACACCCGTTAACTTAGAACAAATTTTAGTAATATATTACGAGACATATATCTCTAATGATAAATATGACTAATTGTAAGATATTATAATTGTTGTGTATATTTATTGTAACTACACTAGTTTACTGCAAAGAATCTGATCATTCATCAAGAACATGGTATGACCTTTGGTGAATATAAAAGAGTTTATATTTTGTTTTAAATTTATTTATGAATGCTTTATGCTAAGAAGATAACTAAAACTTCTTAATGATGAAAGATTTTTTTTTGTAAATAATAAAAATGTTCAATACATGTTGGTTTTGTAATTATATAGTCCTACTTTATAGAATAAACGCTATCATTATGATATAATAAAATATCGACATATAACTATGTTTATCGACATGAAGTTAATATTTCAAAACAATGTTTACCCTTCCCTAGTAATGGCTCGAAATTGACAGCTACCATTTTGCACCTCCGATACCGGGGTCTAGTGATGAGCTCGAATATTTGTTTCTGAGTCATGGATGTTTTCTATCTATTTAAATATATTTCTCTATATAAGTATTTATATCGTTGTCTAGTACCCATAGTACAAGCCTAGAGCTTAGTTTGGGACTAGGTCAATTGGTGTGAGATTGTCACTTATATTTACCTTATATATTTTTTGATATTTTTTTAGGAGAAATAATGACAAAAACAAAACAGAGTAAAGAAGAGCGACTGGAAAAAAAGAAGCTAGCCGAAAGGTTACGAAAAGCTAAAATTAAAAATGATCCTCTAAAGTACGAAGGACGTATATTCATCATTAATTTCAAAGTAAATTTACGATGTAATTTCGGTGGCACCGTTGTAATTTTCGGTGGCGCAAAAAAAATAAAAATAGTTTTTAACTAAAATAATAACTTCAGAATGGTGCCTCATACAGCATTTCGATTAGAAATTTAATCTCTTTCTAGTCATTATATAAATTATCACCAAACGATGAAAAAAAAATGCGCCACCGAAATTACGAAAAAACGTCCATCTCAAAAATTCACCCATACAGGGCGATTCAGCTACTTATTAGCTATCGATCAATCTAGGTTTGGTTTCAATATCTTTAAAAACAGCCGAGATACAGCCTTCAGAAAAGCGGCTAAATTCAGATTTTTTGGGATATTACTACCAAAAAGGCGGTTATTTAACACTTACCTATCTTAAAGGCGATTAAAAGTCGATAACTGCCAATTTTTAAACGTAACACGTGTTACGGTACAAGACTTAAAAGCAGCTATTTTATTTTCCACAACTTAAAAGCGGCTATTGAACTTTAGCCATCTTATAGCTTAAGAACGTAATATTCAACTGCAAAAGAGGTCCTAGATTAAAAAGCGGTCTATCCGTGTTTACATAAGAAATAAGCGGTTAAAATCCAATAGCCGCCTTTTTGTATGTAAATTTTATTATTTTTTATCAAAATACATACCTTAAAGGCCGTCACGGTTTTATAATCTAGAAACCAAAGTAATAAAAATCAATTCTTGCTTCATTAAATGGCGGCTATACGACATTGCCTAACTAAAAGGCGGCAACTCATTACCCGCACAGCAGTCGCCTTATCCCCTGTCTCGCCTGTCGGGCTGACGGCGTAGGCCGAAGTCAGTCGCCGAAGTGCTTATCTAGAGAGCTGAGGGCCCAGACAAGATGCACTACGCTAGCTAGCGTTTCTTTTCGTTTAGTTTTTAAACCAATCGCGTCACTGGTAGATGACGTGATACGAAAAGTCACGTTAAAAACTAAACGTATAGAAACGATAGTTAGCGCAATGCATCTTGTCTGGGCCCTCTGGTCGCTTCGCAAGCGGCGCGGCCTCCAAGAAAAACGTGTACGTAAAGTTAAAATTTCTCAAAAGGCAGTTAGGTCTAGCTAGTACCTACTATTAAGTAAACTTTCGTTACTGTAGCTTGGTCCTCCGCTCGCTTTATAGTAGGGGAGCCCATGAAACTAAACCTAGTCCGATAAGACTACCGGATGAGATATATTATTATACATTTAGACGCATCGTTAATGGGAGACCACGAAATGGCGGGTCCATATTGGCTCATATAAAATTGGTCTTTCGATTTTGTATACAAATAACGATTTGTGACTATACTGATCATAACTCCGAAAAAATTTGCTCATACTTTTTTGTTCATACTTTTTTAAGTCATAATTATCGCAACTCATAAAGTAGTTTTTAAAAAAACTGTTACATTTTAGATTTTTATAAATCTAACCAACCTAACTTAATTTTATCTAAACGTAAGATATTTAAGAAATTGTGAAAAGTGAACGGTTCCATGAATATTGGCGTTATAAGTTCAGATGATAAATTCCGATCATTTCTACTAAAAAAAATATGAAGAGTATGAAGAGTGATCATTAGGTTGTAAAATTCTATGAGATTCAATTTCGGAGTTCCAATAATCTAACTTGTAATTTTATATGAACTTTGGCGCTCCTGAAACATACCAAACCAAACAAAACCCAGGCCGCGGTATTAAAAAAAAATTCAAACAAATTTTTAAAATCGGGTTTTTGGTATGATAAGACTCCCAAATTTTCTTTGTTCCTCGAAACGGGAGGTGTAGGCCTATACGATAACGCAATGCTGCAAGCCCTTATAATTGGCCTTATCAGTGCCAGCAGCATGACAAAGACGCTTCGTACTTAGAAATCTAGTACGATCGACCTCCTCAAAAAACCAATGCTCATCAGAAAGAGCATCAATTTCTGTGTCGGGAAAACCACTGCTGCATTTTCCAAACACTGGAGAAAGAGGTTGCTGCAGCGATTGAAGGTCATCTTTTGCGCAGCTGTATTCGATCAGACTACCGGATGAGATATATTAGGTCCTTACCTATGAAATTGGCGTTTTATATGGAGAATTTTATGAAAACTGTGGTTTTCATACATTTAATTTTGCGGATTATTTTGTAACGTCAAATACAAACCAAACAAAATTCTGTCAGGAATATTGGACACTTCTAAGTTAGATTATACATATCTTATTTACTTAAAAATATTTGGCTTCATAAAACTCTGCGTAATTGAAACACTTGAACTCGCAGCACATGAAAAGAGTTGAGTTCACACTTCAATTTTAAACATTAAGTTAGAAATTAAACCATATTATTTGTATCTATAACCTTTGTAAAAGATCTTGAAAGTTAAAATTGAAATGACTAGATTCCGAAAAACGCCAATTTCATAGGTAAGGACCTAATATATATTTAGACACGTCGTTAATGGGAGTACACGAAATGGCGATGCTGCTATGCAAAAAACCTGGCAACGGTATTGAAAAAAAAAAACAAAAAAAAACGGTTTTCTATTTTACGATAAGACTCCCAAATTTCGTTTGTTCCTCGAAACAGGGGAGGTGTATGACTATGCGATAATGCAGTGCTGCAAGCCCTCATCATTGTTCTTATCAGTGGCAGCACGATCTACATTCTCAAAAAACCAATGCTCATCTCAAAGAGCATCCATGCAGCATTTTCCAAACACTGAAGGAGAAAGAGGTTGCTGCAGCAATAGAAGGTTGCCCTCCGCGCAGCTGTATTCGGCATTTCAATTTTAACAATTTTAACCTACTTACTTCTAATTGGCGGATTGATTTGACATGTTGCATACAGGTTATTCCGATGACAAAACAATATTATGGTATCATCGAGTTGGTATTATGAGGAATACTGCCGCATCCAAATCGGTTCATCTGTTTGGGAGCTACGATGCCACAAACAAACACTCAAATACATAGACATAGAGATACACGTTATAAACGAACACCCCTTTTTTTATTTATTAGTTATTGGATGTCTGTTAACCGCAGAAGAAGAAGTTCCAAGTGTTTTAACTGATGACAGCCTTCTATTTTAAGAATGAGCAATTGATCTCTTTTTGTTTTTATAAGTTTAAAGAAAGGTAAGTATTATTTAGTAGCTAAGCAATAGAAAGTTACGCGTTTAAACTGTGATTTTATCAGCGTATCTTTGCAATTGGTTCCTTTATTATAAAGATTTTATATTTTGTATGAATGAATTTGATTTCGACATAGTAAATGGTGTTTTTATTAAGTTAAATTTTGCTGTGTTTTTAGCAACTTCCCGAAGTCATTGGATGTAGTAACATACTTCGATTGCAATCCATAACAAAAAAGCAGTTATTTTTATTTGTTCTTCAATTAACTGCCTTTTTCTCTAGCATTGATGATACAAAACGTATATTAGATTCTGCCATATGCACTCATTTTAAACTAGAAGGCAGTTAAAGTCGTATGGCCGTCTTATAGTCATGTCTGTTTGCACAGGATTAACTAGGTATACATAGCTAAAAAGCGGCTATATCATGTAACCGCCTTTTAGTTATGTTTTTCATATAACTTTTTTGTATTTGTACAATCTATGGTGGATCACCGAAATTACCTAATTAGAAGGCGGCTAAACATACTTTAACCGCCATTAAGCTTTGTAACGTATTTCATAAAATGCTACGGTATCATAGCTAAAAAGGAAAATCGAAGATTTCAGCTATAAAAACAAGTAAAATCATATCAAATTTATATGTATAAAATAGAGCAAGTCTCGAATATTAGTATACAAAAAAAAGTACAGGGATATCGCTCACCAGTTTTCAGAGACATGGTTTCCCATGTTTTTTGGCCATAACTCAAAATGACCCTCTTGCATTTAGCCGCCTTTTAGATAATGGACGGCAGTATTGCGTATTCCAAGGTATTAAAATTATACTCACAACTTCCATCAACATTGATAGTGATCACAAAACGGGCGCTGTTGTCGGTAGACGTAATTTGTGCCGTAGCGTTGGTTTCATCCAGAAGTTGGTCTATAACCTGTGTGGTGTACAAGGCCAGGGTGTTGCCAGAAGATGCCTCAAAGTCGTAGTTTACACATTGTCCTTCCTGCTGGTCTTTTGGATATGCTTCAGTTTCATGCCAAAGACCGGAGAACTATAAAAATATATTACGTAATTAATTGTTTGTAATGAAAGAAAAAGAAATTGGTGTTGAGTTTATCAGTAAGTTTATTCAGTCCATCTTTCCTACTGTAATATTGTTTTGCTAAAAATATTAATAAAGTTACGACAGATGATTCAGATAAGGTAAAGAAAAAAATTGGTGCAGGGAACCCTAAAACGAGGCAAACGGCGTGCGTTGCAAATTTTATACATATGGTAATTAGGTGAGAATAAGTGGAAAAGTCAGGAGAAAGATATGTCAAAGTTTTATCTATGAGTGATAGGAGCTAAACTGACAAATTTTATGATTTCTCACATTTTCTGCTCCCTGAACACCTTTCAATGATCTATTTAGCAGTTGATACTAAGTAAATAATATTATGTAGTTTACTTACTCTTTCGAAATCAAAATTAGGCACAGCTTGTATGGTATCATCGCACTGTCCAGGGAAGACCACGGGTTTACCAAGTTCTGGTTCAGGGAAGTAGAAGCACCCATCGTCAGTGTGGTCGCGGGTCTCGTAATACTCCTCAGTCAGGACATCAACGCTGTTTATAGCTTCTGTTATGGCTGCGACTGAGACTGGTGCGAGGGTTCTTTGCCTGCTTAGCTTCCAGCTAGAGACTGAAAAGTAATACATTAAATATTTTAGACCGAAGAGACGGTTTAAGTAGATTGAAAAATTAATAGTTAAGGTCTGAGAGCACTTATGTAGAAGGTGATTTGGGTTTGTACTCTATCACTTGCTGTTAATAAGAGGGTATGAAAGTGAATGAGAGACAAGTAAAAACCCCAAGCACCTTGCAAACTATTGCACTGTAGGTACTTATTTGGTTTCAAGCATAAATATCGGACTGCATAGAAAAAGATGCAAGCATTCTTAGAGCGTTAAGAGTAAGACTGTAACGCTATAATGGATTACTACGTTTGCGTGGACTTTGAACACTCATCAAAATATTTCTAAACTGTAAATGAAGAACATTAAAAAAATTAACAAGGCCCTCTGGTAGGAAGTGACACACTAACTAACATCGACATTGGTATCTACAGCATTAAGTAGTTTTACGTAGTTTTTTTTTTACACTTTAGGTATCTATCGGAGAAATACTGGAAAAGGCCCGAATCTTAAGTACCCGAAACCGACGTGCGTGCATGACTCGATGTATGAATGTGGAAGAAGCGAAAGAAATTTGTTAAGATCGTAGCAATGGAAAGAAGTGGTCTCTGCCTACCCCTCTGGGAAACATGCGTGATTTAATGTATGTATGTATGTAGGTATCCATGTATTTAGAGTGACTTACCTCTACGAAGGTCTTCCTCAACGTTGACGCAGGAATAAACTAACGCATAGTTAACGTAGTCTGTGGTCAGCACCCAATATGGAGATTGTATGAGGACTGAAGAAAAATAAATTTTAGTTATGCTTTTGTCATTTTCATCCCCAAACCACGCTTTAATTAGCAGTAATGCCACTGTATAAAGACAATGCTTCAATTCTTTTTCTGTGTCTCTTCAAAGTTCCATGTCCTAATACCCCAACAACAATTAAAGCAATCATTTTGGTTGAAAGACATGATTTTGTCAGAGCTTTTTTTTTATTCTAATGCTTGCTTTAAAAAATACTTACAATCAGTACCCGCAACAGGGAAAGTCACTAATAGTTTAGCAAGTCCTTCATCATTGTCAGGAACGGCTGAACCATAAATGAAGTCCAGCTTCTCGTCAATAACCTGTGTGTTGTATACCTCCACGCCTTCTGGAGTAAGAGTATATGTGGCCGTAGAACAAGTCCCATTTTGGAAGTCTTGGGGATAACTTTGGATGTCGTACCAGGGACCCATGTACTGTGAACGGTATTATAATGATATAGATTACATCAGAAGAGTAGTTACTCGTACAAATGAAGCAAGTAAGTGAACAAAAACGAATGTATAGTTAGGAGAGAAAGGGTCAATTGTCAGCCGTTGATGGTATATCTCTTGCATTTTGGATTACTAACAAAAATACATTGATTACCCTTTCAACGTCAAAGTTAGAAACAACTGCAATACTCTCATTGCACTGTCCGCGGAAGAAAACTGTGTTGCCATCAGGTATGGGGAAGTAGAAACATCCTGCATCGGAGTTGTCGATAGTCTGATAATATTGTTCGTCCAGGACATTGATTCCGTTGACGATTTGATCAATGGTTGCACTAGCAGTATCTGTTAAAGTTCGATTTCGGCTCATCTTCCAGCTCCACACTGAAATATAATGTCATTATTAATGGCATTGTAAAAGCCGTTAATATACTCTTGATGTCAAAATAAGTCGATAAGAGTCAGCATACTCAATACAGTCAGGAGACAGACCATGAACCTTCTCACCAAAATGTCATACCACGTCTCGATACGAAGAGGCTCACCCCGATGATGCCTATTCACCCTAGCTTTGAATAGGTTCAGATTGAATGCACTTGAAAATACAGACGCCGGAAGCGCATTTAACTCTTTTGCAGCACGCATTATGAAGGATGTAGTTCGTTAAAAACCAAACTATAACACGTCAAAGGCCATATGGTTTTTATTCAGTAAAATAGAAGCCCAGGCAACAGACGGCAAGAAGCTACTTCTTAGTTGTTTTCTTCAAGAGTTTATAAGGGCTACTAGATTCTGCTACTAGAATTACCTTTTCTTTGGTCGCTGTTGATGTTTTGACAAGTATAGACCAAAGAATATGTATCATAATCAGTGTCCAAGATCCAGTAGTCTAGAGGTTCGTCAGCTGAAACAAACGGATTGATCAAATCAAATCAAATCAAATCAAAAAACTTTATTTAGATAGGTGTTAGTTCATGATAATCAGTAGAAATAATATCATCCGGGTACAATAAGGGCTAACGATGACTTATTTTAAAGTCCTTAATGTTTTATTTGCTCCATAGAACTACAAATTATCTATGAAGCGTTAATACAAATTCTTAGTTCTAATTTGATTTTCTTCTTAGTGGTACAATTGGTAACGCTTGTACGTTCAAGAAACTAAAAAAATGTCGTCAATGTCATTAGAGATGTCAAGTAATTTGTAACGTAATTGGAAACTCAACCCTATTATTGTAGAATGTCTGATTGCATTTGGACCTAAGGTGGGTCAGAAATTTAAGTCTTTGACTGTTCATTAACCCAGATAGGTGGTTGGGTGTTGGTTTGCCACATTAGTGCCTTTTACACGTTGGTTATTATGAATACCTAGGCATTCCGGAGCTGTTATACGCTAGTCACTGTAAATGAAAAATACTTAGATAAGATCTTTTACCTCCAGGGAATGTCACAAGCAGTTTCCCAGTTCCATCAGTAGTAGCCAGTACGGCAGAACCAGTTATCGTGTCTAGTCTCTCGTTCACGACTTGGGTGTTGAGGACTAACACGGAGAGGTCATCTTGCAGTTCATAATTGGCGTCATTGCAGGTGCCGATTTGGAAGTCTGACTGATAACTCTCGATCAGTCGCCAACGACCTTCGTACTAGGACCAAATAAAATACGTGAGTATCTTCTTCACTCGCTTTTATTTAACTTCACTTGTTTGTAAATAAATGTGTATGTCTTGTTGTAATTTAATACATTAATCTAACGGAAATTATTTCAGAATTTACTTCCAGACTTGCATTGGTGTACTTACTTACTTCTTCTTATACTTTCTGGTTTCTGTATGCTAACATTTTATTAAGTACCCATTTACTTCTTCATTAATATGATTGTTTTTAAGTGAGATATCCCCTTATAACAAAATATTATTTTATTATGACGACGCGCTGGCCCAGTTTGTAGTGACCCTGCCTACGAAGCTAGCGGTCCTGGGTTCAAATCCAGGTAAGGGCAGATATTAGTGTGATGAGCGCAAATATTTGTTCCTGAGTCATGGAGGTTTCCTATAAATATAAGTATACATATCGTTGTCTAGTACCCATAATACAAGCCTAGAGCTTAGTTTGGGACTAGGTCAATTGGTGTGACATTGTCCCCTGATATTTATTTATTTTATTTTATTTATTTATTTCAAATTTAAATGAGTTATATAATGCTGCCCTTTTAGTTCTCGTTCTTAGCGTATTACTCTATGCAAGATTATCTTTGTTGTATTTAACGGTAAGAGGCGGTCTGTTGTTCATCTATACCTAATATAAAATTGTACTTTCCATGTTTGTTGTTATACTTACACGCTGAGGATTAAAGTTCGTTACAACAGGAATATTCTGATCGCATTGACCTCGGAAGATCACAGGGTCGTTTGGCCCAAGGTCAGGTAAGTAGAAGCAAGACTCATCTGACTGGCTCGTGTCTTCGAAGTACTGGTTTCCCAGCACATTGATGTCCTCCATAGCTTGAGTGATGGCCGTTTCAGAAGCTGCAGACATCTGCCTGTTTCTGCTAAGCTTCCAACTCCAAACTATAACATAGGTAAAATCATAATTAGTAAGTGTTTTTTTGTGTATAGTAAAGAAGCCTCATGTCTGCTGATCTACATAGATATCAAAAGGAATGGCTTTATCCGCTTTCGCGAAAAGAATGTGAGAAGATTGCAGCATCATATTTGAATAATATTTGTATACAAAACTACAAGATTTATTAAA
This sequence comes from Acleris laterana, assembly GCA_963966035.1. NCBI lineage: Eukaryota > Metazoa > Arthropoda > Insecta > Lepidoptera > Tortricidae > Acleris > Acleris laterana. The sequence goes on from OZ014456.1 coordinate 12,979,562, forward strand.
AAATAAGGTTGACCAAAATTAAGGAGTGCCAAAAGCACAAATTTTGTGGATCAAAAATTATCGCCAAAGATCGTAAGATTTTGAAAATTAAACAAAAAAGGCAAAAAAGTCTTGCTTGAAAAATGAAAATATCAAAGTATTAGTTTCAAGCGGTGTTTTACGTTTAATATGTAGTGCAAAGGGAAAAAAACAAGATTAACATATCCAAAGAACAAGTTTAACATTATACACATTCGTTATGGTTATTGATATCATGGGCCCTAATATCACTGCGTTTATCGCGTGACAAATTTTGGATTAGGCATCCGTCACCTTCTGACACGTAAATAAGTTCACATGTCAAAAAGTGACGGATGCTTTATCCACATTTGACACGCGATATAGACGCAGCCATATTAGGCCCGCAGATTGCCAAACACTAGAAAGATACCTGTAGCATATTATTCTCAATGCTTCCTTCAATGTGCACTAAGTTGAGTTTAGAAAAAGTTAATGTTCTGCAGTTTAAATAACTAAAGAAGGCGGCTAATTGCATCTTCTTCTTCTTCAAATTCCTCTCCACTACTGGAGGTTGGCAGTCAGCTCTGCATTCAACTTCCTATCTCTCGCCAAACGGAACAGCTCTTCAACCGTGGCGACACCTGTCCAGGTCTTTATGTTCCCGAGCCATGACATCTTGGGTCTGCCAACGCTTCTCTTCCCCTCTACCTTGCCCATGACAATAGTTTGAAGCAGTTGGTATCGCTTGTTACGCAGAATATGGCCCAGGTAGGCTACTTTTCTCCTACGAATGGTTTGCAGTAGTTCACGGGGTTTTTTAACTCTGCGTAGCACCTCTACATTTGTAACTCGTTGAACCCAACTAATTCTCAGCATTCTGCGGTACAACCACATCTCTAAAGCTTCAAGTCGTCGGCGAGTGTCCTCCTTAATAACATTGCAATTGCATGGTAACAGTATAAAAAAAAAAACTTGGTTACCCATAGAGAATGCTTTGACTAGTACCTACATTACAGTTAGCTGCCTTCTTCACTTCACTTACCTCCTCTAAAGTTTGCATCGATGTTCACGCAGCTGTAAGCTAGTGCGTAATTGTCATAGTCCGTTGAGATGATCCAGTATGGAATTTGAATAACTGTGAAAATAAAACACAATTATCAATTTTAAACTTAAATATTGTAGCCACTTTTTATTAATACAGTCGACTGCAAATAGATAATGAGATGAGATTATTACAATGCAATAAGATAAAAAAGAGTATACATGTATATCGTTGTTTGCAATGGAATAACGTGAAAATATGTAAGCAAATTTTCACGTCGAATGTACTCAACAAGGAGCATCTCTGTCATGAGCATTTGCATAATGATGATCATCGTTATCAACCTTACCATACTATAACCATATTTAGATTGACTTAGGACGAATGTTCTTTGTAGAGAACCTAGGTTGTTATATAGAAACCATTTGAGATTCAACATAAATATTTTACCATACTGGGAATCGAACCCAAGGCCGCTCGCTTCGTAGGCACACTACGAACTAGGCTAAACGCGTGGTCAAATTACAGGCCAAATAATCCTAGGGGCCTAGTATGACTGCGTTTGTCGCGTGAAAAATGTGGATAAATCATCCGTCACTTTCTGACATGTGTATAAGTACGAGAGTGACGAATGCTTTATCCACATTTTACCACGCGATAAACGCAACCATATTAGCCCCGCTGGTTTGCCGCGTGCCGGGGGGCCCTAACTCGATCCTTAATATTATTATGGACAGGTAGATCGTTCTAGAATTGCATCTTATAAGCTTTTACAAAGCACAAAGTCATCTTTCAACATTTATTAAGGAACTTACTTTGGCCAGCATTATTTATCGTTATAGTGAATATAGCGCTATTGTCACTCGAAGACCTGAGGACGGTTGCGTTAGTCTCATCCAACAACAAGTCTATAACCTGGGTGGTGTACAGATTAAAGGAGTCGGTAGATGAAGGGGTGAAGTCGTAGTTGACGCACTGACCCTCTTGCTCATCTTTAGGATACGCGGCTGTTTCGTGCCAGATTCCTGAAAACTGTTATATTTGGGTTGAGAAAATTACCCATCAAGGCATAGTCTGATCTATAAACATGAGGAAAATATCTTGGCTCAAGATTTTTGTAATTATCGCTCCATAAAAAAATTGGCATAGGGCTTTCTTAATTTAAGTGCTAAGGGCCGTATTAATAAACTCATCTTATCCGGGATGCCCGTCTTGAGATACGTCAAAGTAAACGTCAAGTCATAGAAAACTGTAATTTTTGAGGCATCCTGAGACTTCATCACGTTTGAAAAAACCTTCATATTTCGTATTTATGTTACGATAGATTGATATCGGGTCCATGTTGGGTAGCATAGTGGTTTTTTTTGCATAATTTATTATTTCGCATAAAATCGTTTGTCCTAAAACGGTTCTTACAATAGAATGGGTTTTATTTTAATTATTATTAACATGTAATCTAACCTAACCTAACTTTAATCTACACAATAGACGTTATAAATTCTGCAATGTCAGCCAAAAACGGTGTTATGCCAAACAATTATATACGAAATGATACATTATGCGAAAAAAAATGCGTCCCATTGATATCATAAGTACTCACCCTGTCCAAATCAAAGTTGCTTTGAGCCTGGATTGTCTGATCACACTGCCCAGGGAATACCACTGGTTTGCCAGCAACTGGTTCAGGGTAATAGAAGCATCCTTCCTCAGTGTGGTCTCTGTTATTATAGTACTCCAAACTGAGGACCTGAACGCTGCTGACCACGGCATTGATAGCCGTCTGAGAGGTTCCTGAGAGTGTCTTCTGTCGGCTCAGCTTCCAGCTTGTTACTAAGAAAAAAAAAAAATTATAGAGTGGTAATACGATTTTTTTGGGGTCGTTATTTTGCGCCTTAGTGTCAGTTACTTGACGAAGGGAAAAAACTCCTTGGCTTTTTTTTTTAAAACAGGATAGAGTTGTGACCAGGCCATAATGGAGTAATCCCAAACGAACGAAAGGAATAAAATCTCTTTAACAGAGGCTTACAAAATAATTTTACCTCTGCGAGAGTCGTCGTCAAGGTTGGCACAAGCATACACCAATGAGTAGTTTTCGTAGTCCGTATCCAAGACCCAATAATTAGAAGTAATGGTTACTGAAAAGAGAAACAATTACATCAAAATTTCGTGTTTTAAGGTAAATTAGTAAACTATTTACAGAGTGAGACTTTTCGATTGTATACTTATTTATTTATTTATTTATTCCTTGATAAAACAGAGTTTTACATGTCCAAAGTTCAGTGTTTACATAACAATTCTACACTAATTTATATAAAAATAAAAATAAATTATTTACAAGGTATGTCAATATATGTAATTCAATATTATGGAGTCAGTTGTTTGGGCAGCGAACCAGTAACTAGTCAGTTTAGCCGTCGAGAAAGTCGTCAATGGTATAACATGCGTCAGATAGTAATTTAGCTTTTAATTTATTAACAAAACGCCTCATATTTGGTACATTTTTGATTTTTGAGGGTATCTTGTTGTATATTATAGGGCCTATTGAGTGGAGGCATTTTTTTGACTTTGCGAGACGTGTGGCGGGCGGGCGCAGCTCGCCTCGCCGCCGCGTGTTGTAGTTGTGCGAGTCACCGCGCGTCGGGAATACACTAGAACACGATATAGGAACTCTAAAACAGAAAAATCCCAGGGAAACTTTATATACAGTCCACTTGTAACTGGCTGCGAACACGGTCGCTGTCGAAGCCCCACACATACACACACACAAACAAATATTATCATCATTATACTTGCATACATTAACAGTCTATAACAGCGATCGGTTGGCGAATCTGAACAAGAAGACATAATGAAAATAATTTTCTACTTAATTATACCTCATCCACGATAACGAGCTAATACTAGAAAACTCAGGTTGCACGTGATTGGTCAGCGATAAGGGCGATGCACGTGCAAAGGGTGGGTTTACATGACCAGTCTACTCTGTCTATTGTACCGTGCGGACGCTCCTAATTGCTCTCCTTTGTTAACTTTAACCTCGTAAGACCCAGACCAATTTTTCCGATTTTGAATTTTGAGCTTTCTTTTATTTTTATTAGTATAAAACTCGAATTCAATCTGCACTTGTACAAGTACGCCAGGACTTACGAGGCTAACTATAGACGACCAAGTAAATCTTGCTTGACCGGGTATATATTTCCAACTGCATATCTTAAGTCAATTAAAGGTTGTTTATTTACAAAACATGTTAACAGCACAACAGTCGAAACTAAACCACTGCTTTAAACGTTAAGAAAATAATGAATATAAAAATATAATTAATGTAAATATTCCAAGCGACGGCATGTAAGCCGAGCCGGACAGTGAGGTGCAATTGTTTACGCCCACTGCCCTTTTCTGTCCTTTTCATCTGCATACAAAATTGTGAAAGAGAGGCCGCTATATTAGCTTGTTATCGTGGATGAGGTATAGGTAGGGACTTCTATTTGACAATATTATAGACTTCTATTTGACAATATTATAGACTTCTATTTGACAATATTAGGGACTTATATTTGATAATCACTCATAGTATAAAAAGCAAAGTCGCTTCCCGCTGTCTGTCTGTCCCTATGTATGCTTAGATCTTTAAAACTACGCAACAGATTTTGATGTGTTCATTTAATAGATAGAGTGATTCAAGAGGAAGGTTTTTATGTACAATAAATTCTGTTTGATGTACGGTTGTTACAAATAACTCACATAAACCGAAGTGAAGCGAGTCGTAATAATCATACACACTAACCAAACAAAATCTTCAATTGCTCAAAGACTTATAATCGAAAACTTACAATCAGTTCCAAAAATAGGGAAGGTGACAATCAGCTTAGCGTATCCTTCGTCATTATCGAGCACAGCTAGACCATAGATATCATCCAGAGTCTCGTTATTAACTTGGGTGTTATATACTTCGACGCCATTATCCCCGAGGGTGTAAGTGGCAGTGGCACAAGTGCCATCTTGGAATTCCTGAGGGTAGCTCTCGATGTCGTACCATGTGCCCAAATACTGAAAAATAATAATCATTTATTTTGGACGGTTTTTCAACAATGAAAAAAATATTAGCGAAATGTGGCCTAAACGGAGGAGTCCTTAATATTAAGGAACAAGTCGATTTTAATCCCGAATTTTCATGTTTCATGATTTAAAATGCAGCTAGTATTACTTATACCCATGAGCAATTTTTCAATGCAGCAATGTTTCTTCTGAGAAATTCTCAGTATATTCCAATAATATTCTAAATTTTAATATGGAAAGCGGACATCTTCAATTTCTTGAAAAGATTCCTAAACTTCCGGGAATGTTCTGCAACTTGCCCATTGATTTGCAAGGCATAATAACATTAAAAATTTACTAAAAACTATGGAACGGGACTTAATTAAGTCCCGTTTCATAGTTTTCAGCATGTGTGAAAATTGTGTTAGTTTAAAGCAAAAAAAAAGTAAAGCTTATTTAAATAATAGCGGTACCAACCCTTGCTACGTCAAAATTGGTCATAACAGTGATATTTTCATCGCATTGGCCTCTGAAGACGACCGCGTTACCATCAGGAATGGGGTAATAGAAACAGCCCTCATCGGAGTTGTCTACTTGCTCAAAGTAACGGTTGTTGAGAACATCTATACTATTTATGATATTATTGATATTAATTACGGCAGTTTGTGACAGCTCTCTGGTGCGGCTCATTTTCCAACTCCATACTGAAAATATTACAAATATAGCTATCACAGAATTCACCAAATATAAATCGTGTGACAACTGATAATAATCAATTGATTCAGGTCCTAAAGATGAAGTACAAAGTTGATCACCCAATAGTTATCGTTGATAAAATTATTATTGTTATAGATAGATATCGTGAATTCATAATGACGGAAAAATAACAGAGGATTAATATAAACCTGCAGATAATAAAGAAATTAGCTTCCGGCTGAGAAATTACACAGTGAAATGTCACGTTGGGCGTTATGCAGGAAGAAATATCACCATAATCACAGTCAAATTAAACAGAATGGATCCGGCAGTGTTCACTGTTCATGCAAATGAACTTGGTGCATGTTTATTCTTGCATGATTGAGACAGAAAGTACCTATTTTTAATTGTTTTTTTTTCAATATTAACAGGCAAGTCAATAATGCCAAATTAGCACTACCAAGAAGTTCAGCTTACCTCGCCGCCTTTCACTGTCGAGGTTGATACAGGAGTAAACCAAAGCATAAGAGTCGTAATCCGTGTCGAGAATCCAATATTCAAGAGGTTCAGCTAAAATAAAACATAATTAGTTTCAATAGTCTTAACTGAGTAATGGCTACACACAGAAACACACAGAAAGTGTAAGAGGTTGGAAGTCCGAAGAAGGACGAGCTAAAGTCTTTTGGTGATGATTGGTTCAGTGTTTATTGTAAGTTACTTTACTTTCTACTAATATGATTTCTTGATTGGGAATACAGTCAGCCAAAAATGTGGTCTACCACCCTACGGTTAAAGTTCATTTGCACGTCAAGATAAAAGTTCGATTTTCCCTTGCAATAATATTATGACATTAATAATTTGATCTCACAGAAACTTTTGTCAAAACTAGACTACTTTCTTGGCCAACCGTTCACAAGTTTCATGGTGATGATGAGAGAAACTAAGAAGAATTTTCATTTTTTAAGCTTTAAGAACATCAATTCAATTGTTTTATCTTAAACCAAAATATTAAATTTTTATTAGGTGCAGAAATAACTTGGCTCATGCACCTCCATGAGACTTAGGCCCGTATTTATAAACTCATCTTGGCTGAGATGCCCGTCACAAGATACGTCAAAGTAAACGTCAAACCATAAAACACTGTCATTTTTGACGCATCTCGAGACGAGCGTTAGAGTTGAGATTAGTTTATTAATACAGCCCTTAGACATGTCATTTTAAAATACAATTTATTCTTACCACCAGGGAAAGTAACAAGCAGTTTCCCATCATTATTAGTAGTTGCCAGTACCGCTGAACCCTCGATAGTGTCTAGTCTTTCGTTGACTACTTGCGTGTTGACCACGACCACAGTGCCCCCTTGTAATGTGTACGTTGCGTCGTTGCAAGTCCCGTTTTGGAATTCAGATGGATAACTCTCTATAAGACGCCAACGTCCTTCGTACTAAAGAAAAAAAATCTTAAGTAAATTTATGGAGACTCAGCTTTTGCTTGCGTTATTTAGTAAGATTCTAAATTTTTACTAGCCTGGGCCTCTATTTTACTGTATGGTAATATTCTATAGCCCTAGCCAAGATGTTAACACTGCTAACGTTTCCATTTTCTATCAATTCGAAACATATGGAGTTGATAAATATAAGCGATCGACGCAATCAATCATAAGCTTACGTCAATCTCATGAATTTTGAAATTTTTGAAAATCGCTAAAATGTCGTTATGCATCTTGATAAGGCTCCCTGGAACCTTGTTCTACTTTGTCCTCATATCCATTTTCATCGTATTTTTTTTACTCAGTTGCGATTATTACTCTTAAGTTATTAAGAGCTGTCATAACGTTGAAAGTACGATAATAATTGGTATAAATACAAAATAAAATATTCCTCTGTTGTATGGTCACAAATATACAAAAACTAGCTTCTAGTTGAAGGAGTAACAAACTTACACACATGCAAAAACAAAACGTCAAAAACAAAACTTCGACAAGCGAATGTTTATTTTTTATTATAATGTAATTCATAAACCTATTATGAAAAATAATAAATTATCATTTACCTATCTCTGATAAAGGACATTATCTTGCTTTCAACGTTCTGCAGGCGTTAGAAATTACGCTACATACTTATCTACAAGTTGCTCTCTTGGTAAACTACAGATACGTTTCAAACACTTTACAGCAATTAAAAAGATTTAAACTGGGTATTTTCATTACTTACCCTTTCTGGATCAAAATTTTGTACCACAGGAATATCAGTCTGACACTGTCCGACTAACACGACAGGTTCACCCGGCTCTAATTCCGGTAGAAAGAAGCAAGCTGGATCAGATTGATCCACAGGTTCATAGTAAACATTGTCAAGAACAACGATAGGTGCAATGGCTGCATCTATTGCTGCACTAGATGTATCTGACAGTGTTTTGGTTCTGCTAAGTTTCCAGCTGTAGACTAAAGAATAAAATAAATGGTTAATGAAGCAACCTCTTCCAAGTAAAACACTGCAAAACACTTAAAACAGTAAAACACTTTTGCGGGTGGTAGGACCTTGTGCAGGGTCCGTCCGGATCGCTACCACCATCTTATCCATTAACCTACCGCCAAGCAGCAGTGTTCGCATTGTTGTGTTCCGGTTTGGGGATAAGACAGCCGGTGAAATGACTAGCATAGAGGCATTCCATCTTAGTCCTCAGGGTTGGCAACGCATTTGCAGTCTCAGGATTGCATTGCAGTCTTGTGAATGCGAATGTCTATGGGTCGCAGTGTCCACTTACCATCAGGTGGCCTGTGTGCTCGTTTGTCTTCTCTATGCCATAAAAAAAGAAAAAAAAAAAGAAAAAAAAGTACATTATATCTATAGTTGATTCTACAGCTATGTGCTTGTTATGTTTACATGAAACAAAAAATTCCTTTACAAATTTGACGATGTGATTGAGTATCTTGCCCAATTACAGCTTTGGTGTGTTTTTGTAAAAGAGCGTAGGTACTTAGAACAAGATTTTAGTGTTTTCGTAACTTATTTACTCACTTGCTCTGAAATCTGAGTTGATGTTGAGACAGGTGTAGGCCAATGCGTAGTTGTTATAGTCGGTTTGCAGGATCCAGTAAGGGAATTGGATAACTGAAATATAAATAAAGAGTTATAGCACTTTGTACATAAAGACCACCAACTAAACTTACCGCGAAAATAATATGGGTACTGTCTTCTAGCATTTGGTACAAAACATTATATCAAATAATATATTTACCATGACTGTCTCTAACAATAGAAATGACCAATTTGCCGCTCCCATCAGTAGAAGAGAACGCGACATTGCCGTTAGTGACGGAGAGGAACTGGTCTACGACTGAAGACCACTGCAGATCCAAAGTATTTCCGGAGCCTTGTGTGAAGGCATGGTTTGTACACTCTCCAGGCTGTGCATAACTAGGGAATGCTTGGATTTCATACCAAACACCTTGGAACTGAAATATTTACATTGATTAGCTTACTGAATCATGCTTGCAAGAAGTTGCTGCGAGAAATTGGTAGGAGAAAGTTGGATATTTCTCGCAGAAGATTTTTTGCTGGTGACAATGCAGCATAGTGGTTTACAAACGTTACATTTCATTTTGTGTATTAAGTAGATACTATAAGATCTAGTGTTAAAAATAGTTTATATTAGCATTTCTAAAATAGCCTCCATACGAGTAATTACGCTACCCAGTAACACTCGCGATGCTAAGACAAATTTAATGTACAACGATTCTCGTTTGTCGAAATTAGGCCATCCATTCAGCTTCTATGAGGCAATGAAGAGGTATACATACATATAGGCACGTCATTAATTTTACCCTACTCCTTCGACAGCCGAGTAAATCAACAAAAAATAATTATTACACTGACTCTTACATTTTCAAGGTTAAAGTTGGGAAAAGCAGCCAAATTATCATCACACTGTCCTGGGAACTCTACTGGAACTCCTGGCTGTGCTTCTGGGAAGTAGAAGCATCCATCGACGGTTTGGTCTCTATGTTGGTAGTATCGGCTGTCCAGAACCGGTATTGTACTAATAACAGCATCAATTCTAATGCTAGCCAGCTGTGGTAATTGCTTGGTTCTACTTAGCTTCCAGCTCCATACTGAAAATTAAGTAACTTATATCGTTTATATCGTTACTATAGAACCATTCGTATGTCTCTACGTGCCGGTTTATTTTGCTTTGTGACGGAGAGAAAACAATAAAGAGATAAACCATAGCGCTTAATGTAATACTTTAGAGGATTGTGAATATTGTAGATACTTTGAACAAACTAGGTCTGTACGTTTTCCTTTCCAAAATACATTTTCTTGAAAGAAACCAATTCAAAAATGAAATTTTCAAACCTCATTCTTCATAACAACTACGAGTACCTACAACATATTTAGAAATCGGATTTGATTTAGGAGATGAGAAGGGAACGTTATCACCTGGAGTTTTTGTATGGAAAAATATGGATAGCTACGCGAAGTAACCGCCGGTTCACAATCCTTTTAAAAAAATGGAAATAAAATATCACAGCACACAAATTGACATAGTCCCAAAATAACCTCTAGGTTGTACTCACGTCCATCACACTCGTTTAAATATACACATTAAACGAACCCAACGCTGCTAGTTTCGTAGGCAAGGTGAATCTAGGCTACCCGCATCGGCAATATAGAAAAAGCGATCAAAAATGCTTACCTCCTCTGTTATCGGCATCTATATTGTAACAGGTGTATACAAGGGCGTATGTCACATAATCGGTGTCCAGAACCCAGTAATCAGTTGTAGTGGTGGCTGAAAAAAAATGGTTCGAGAAAATGTTAGGTAATTCTAGAAGAGGTGCGGCTGCACAATTCACAATTTCGAGGAGGATTTTCATAATTTTCTACCAAATTTTTGATTGATAACCAGGTTAAAGCCTAGTTCAATTGAATTAGGTATACAATCAATCTTAAATAGCTTCAACTATAATTGAACTAACTAAGAATGCTTTGAGACAAAATAACAATCCCAGTAGGGTAAAACTACTAGTGGTCAGCCAGAAACCAGTACTGTAGTCATGCAGTATAGTATAGTACTTTATATGTGTACCGTACTGTGGGAACACTCATACAAAGTAAACGGCAGAGACCGGCTGAACAATGGTGACTTTACCCTATGTATTTGGTATTAAATTTGTAACATTTTCTCTCTAGGAGGAAATGTTACTTGTTGACTTTACTGACTGTAAGGACGGTACCGTACGGAAGTAAGGACTGCTTGCTTCAGCTTACAAAATAGTAAATTTAAATAAACTAACTCCAACTTCAATCAAAATGTATGTATGTAGGTAGTAGTGTAAAAATGAATCATTTAAAAATGGAAGAACTACGTTTTAACTAATTTGCATATAAAATTTGATGGTATCATGCATTTATAAAAAAAAGGATGAGGCATATCTGTAACGCTGTGCATATCGACTTAAAATTCAATCAAAATGACTCATGACGTGGTAGGATCAAAATACCAAGGCAACGTACGTACCTATACCTGATAACGTTAATTATTTGTACTTGTGTCTGTGGCCCTAGTCGATATCGTTGCCGAAAATGTATAGGATCGGCGTAAGCTGCAAGACGGACGCGTGGAGCGCTTTTGTCAATCTGCCAGTTTTCGAAAACCGTTTACGTTTACGTTATGCATCTTGCCTAGAGGCCCTTGACCATATGCATTTGGCGTTCGTTATTAGTATCTGTAAGACCGTCGCATCGAGAGCCTTCGATAATTCCATACATTTTATCTGTTTTCGAAATTCGTTTACAGTTACTCAGTAATCGGTTACATTCAGTAAGCCTCATAGGGCCACTGGACCATAATAATTGACCTACTCGTACTTTCTATTGCATTTTGTATTTAGATACACCTCAGTACAGTCGGCAAGCCTGCCACAAAGTGAACCGACGCGATCGTCGAGATCGTCTTATCTTGTAGAAAACAGCTGAATGTGAGTGGTACAGGACTGAACACGCTGAAGATCTTTGGGATTGGGTTATGTCTAGCAGTTGATGTGTTTGATGAAGACAATCTTAGCACCATTCTATTGACTATCCAAGCATTTAATCTAGGTGCTGAGGTCCCGATGAATTGCAGTCTTGAGATAGGACATATTCCTGAACCTAAGAACCTACTAACTACTAGATTGCCTATGAGAATACTGCTTCTCCATGCCGCACAAAAACAATTGAAACGAAAATATACGATCACTTTGGGTTGCTTGCGATATGTTTGACCCATATTAGGTACCTTATTAGTAGAAACGTTACTATCACCTCGATATTTAAATTCTCAGAATACTTACCGTCAGTGTCACCCACAGGGAAAGAGACGACTAATTTGCCAGTGCCATTGGCATCATCAGCTACAGTAGCATTGCCGTTGATACTGTCCAGCCGTTGGTTGATAACTTGGGTATTGAAGACGTTCACCGCGCCAGTCTCAGGATTAGGGGAGTAAAAAGCGTTGTTACAAGTACCAGTTTGGAATACTGATGGGTAAGATTCAATTTCATGCCAAAGACCCACATACTGAAAAAAAAAGGTTATTAAATCTACAAATTTAATTTAGATCGTGAGACTCTGTGATAATCGATACTCTCTCTCTCTCTCTTGAACTTATAACACCTGTTTGTTTGCATCGGAGGTAATAAATGGAATATCATACCATTACAATATTCTTAACCTGATTCATAACTTAAATTCTGGGGTCCCAGTGAAAAGGGGAATGAGTCTCTTGAAAATCAAGTGAAAAAGGGTTTAAGCCTAGTGTACTCCGTTTAAATATATACCCTTTTTGGTAAGCGTAAAGTCGACTTGTTGAGATCTTTCGGAGAGGCGTATGACAATAAGAGGCGCGTTGTCTAAAAATTACCTATATGATTACTCGTATAACAATAAATAGCAAAATCATTCTCTTTTAAAATTTATAGTAGTTGTCAAAGTCGTTTATTGCTTTTTGCTCGGGAACTATGTTTTTACCTATATGCTAATCCGGTATAAGGACAGTTGGCCAAATGTCATCTAAATTCATATCTTGATTTCAGCATTCTATGATCAGGAGAATCACGGTGTTAAGTTTGCGATGGTTAGCCAGTGATATTGTACCACTTTTACTAGTTCAATGTTTATCCATTTTATTATATTCTATGTCTATGTATTTTATTACAATACAAAGCAATGGTGAATTACTTACTTGTTCCACATCAAAGTTAGGCATAGCAGGAATGTTCATATCACACAGCCCTCGGAATACTACAGGCTGGTCAAGCACTGGTTCAGGATAGTAAAAGCATCCATCATCTGATTGGTCATTTGGCTCATAATACATGGCGTTAAGGTCCATAATTGAATCGACTATTTCAGTCACGGCCACCTGAGCGGCGGGGGTTTGTTGACGGGTACGACTGGTAATCCAGCTGTATACTGAAAAAATAATATTGATCGATGCTGTTTTGTTCTTATTTACTCCAAAATTCCCGCGCTTAGAATTATTTTAGATTTTCTCAAAATCACTGCTTGGCACATTTTATTCGACTGTTACAGCATTGAGATAACTAGGTATAAAGCGTTATAATATTTGTAGTTAATGATTAATAAAAAAGCTTTTAATAAAAAATATAACGATCTTTACTCTCTGAGTAGTAAAAGGAAACAGAACAGAATTTTGACATTAAAAATAATAGTAGGTACGTATATTATACATTGCTATGATCAATTTATGTAGGGGTCGAAGCGAAGAGTCGTTTAATCTTCAACAAATATTCATACAGATACAACAGAGTACAGAATTAATTTTACTAGTTGTTTTTTGTTTGTTAATTCTTACCTCTTTTTTGAATTCCATTTTCTTGATTGGCACAAGAATACAACACAGCGTAGTCGATGTAGTCTGTGGCAATTACCCAAAGTTCTTGTTCAGCAGTCACTGTACAAAATATCTCGTTTTTATAAATGCGATCAAAACAAAACAAAACAACGAATATACACACGAGGTATGACTACATTAAACCCAATGCTATCCAAGTACCATTATATTTAAAAAAAAAACAAGGAAATTATTTGTAAACAAACTCCTATCTATTCTTTCTTTCGTTACCTGATTGTCTAAAACTAATTTTACTTTATGAACTTAAATATTAACGATTAGACCTTAAAGCAAAAGTCTAAATATTGAAGAGATCGATACTGCAATACCACGTAAGTAACAAATTAAATAAGGTTCAAAATAAACCTTAGCAAGTAAATCAGTAAGGTACATTTTGCAAAATATTGACTTTGTTAGTTACGCGCTATTGCAGTATCACCGTAGTAAGGCGATTTTAGAATCCATAATATTAACTTTGTTCGTTTTGAAACTGCTGTATTGTCCAATAAAATATGGTTACCTCCAGGTGCTATTTCTAAAATGACTGACAGCCTCCCGCTTCCGTCGGTACTGATGACAGATGCTGTTCCAGTAATGATCTCCAAGCTTTGGTTGACCACTTGGCTGTTCAGAACGTTCACGGTGGATCCTTCTAGGGTGTACTCTGCCCTGGCGCAGGCTCCTGTTGCACTTTCTGAGTAGTAACTGGATATTTCATGCCACAGGCCTGTAAACTAAAAAGTTTGATGGTTTGAGAATAATTTTATCTACATCCATATCATAGCTTCCCTGCAATATGTTCAGAAACGATAAGTAAATTACTTTATACTAAGAAACCTCTATCTGTGGTTGTATTTTAATGTTAACATTAAAGTACTGCATGCCTGCAATAACAAATGAAAAAAAAAGGTATTAATCTTGAATATTCCAAATATCTGAGGTCTTTGCACCAAAGCTATTACTATTGGAACTTACCCTTGCGACATCAAGATTCTGTACAACTTGGATCTCGTCACACTGTCCAGGAAGGAGAATCGGTTGATTCTCTTCAATGACTGGTAGCTCATAGCAAGCGTCATCAGTGAAGTCAGTGTCCGAGAGATCAGCCAACGTGATCCCTAGGAGGGTATTGAGGGAAGTGTTGATGAGGGCCAGGAATATCTCGCTGTAGGTCTGCTCTCGTCCGAGTTGCCAGACGTAGACTGTGGGGAGGAGTGCGCCAAAGTTCACATAAAATTGCAAATTAGATTATTGGAACTCCGAAAATGTATCTCATATAATTTTACGACCTAATAGTCACTCCTCATACTCTTCATATTTTTTTTAATAGTAATGGTCGTAACTTATTATCATCTGAACTTCCAACGCCAATATTCATGAAACCGTACACTTTTCAGAATTTCTTAAATATCTTACGTGTAGATAAAATTAGGTTACGTTAGGTTAGATTTATACAAATCTAAATAAAGCAACAGTTTAAAAAAAGCATTATGAGTTGCGACAGTTATGACTTAAAAAATAATGAGCATAAATTTTCGGAGTAATGATGAGTATAGTCACAAATCGTGATTTGTATAAAAATTCGAAAGACCAATTTTATATGAGCCAATATGGACCCTGTGGGGAGAATGGTGATGATGATGACTTTTTTGACATTTTGTTAACTTAGTTCGGAGAAGTGGTTTAGTCCTTAAATCAAATATAGGGAAAACTATTTCCCACTTAATTGTATACTTTTCATATATCTTCTAAAAATTGTCCCGCTTGCTTAAGGGTTAACCCCTGGAGCGGCAGCGAGATTTTCATACATTAGGCAATGACGCCGTTGCCACCGAAGTCTAAGGGTTAAGGGAATTAACAGTTTCGTGGTTTTATACAGGCAATTTTGAATTGGACATACTTAAACGTTTGCCTTGCTGAGTTTTCAAGAACTTGAAATCTACTTTCTTAACATATTATATCGACGACAATAACAAAACAAACAGTCTGATTTTTAGCTTGTTTATTATTTTGTTATTAATTATTGCACAAACAAAAATAATAGACTAAAAAAGAAAAAGAAACAAAACACATGTACAAAGGCGAACACACCTATCCCTTTAAGGGATCTTTTACAGTTAACTTTTGTGCGATTGTATTCTTTTTTATTAATTACAATTAGTCATCTGTTTTGACAGTCACGTAATCAATTCATTTTCGATCGCTTCTATCAATAAAATGATAATAGAAAAATATCGCTATCGTATAGGCACGGGATTAAATTTGGTACCCACCTTAGATCCAAAGTCAATCTGACATTCTACAACAATAAGGTTGAGTTTCCTAAAAGTTACAAATGAATTGACATTGACGATGTGGTCCCAAATTAACGCTCGTCACTGTACAATACTCAAAGTGGAAAAATATCGCAGTGTACTTACTGGCTCTCTGCGTTGTTCCCCTATTTACGCAGTGGTAAGCGGTGGCAAAAGTGATGTGATTCGTGTTAAGTATCCAAAAATTAACAGCTGAAAAATAATAATCAGTATAAAAAAAAGATTAGAAGACATGCGAAGATGAATAAATTCGTTTTAGAGGCAAAGTGACTACTTCACAGTTCTTATAGTCTTAAATAATATTGGAACTAAAGTTAAAGTAAAGTAACTAAATACTCGTAAATAAACACATTTGGGATAATTTATCATTAAGGAAAGTGGTCACTACTAAGTCAAGGTCATAGAGTTACGGTGTCGTGTCGCTGTTGACTAAAGGACTAGGGATGTTACGGAGGTGGTTTTATTGTAGTTTTTAAATTTGGTTTATCGGAGTCAAAACCGGAACCGGAACCTGAACCGAAGTCGAAGGTGGAGGTAAAAATAAGTTGTACATGTAATGTGTTAGCACGCGGGTTGCAGGGTTGGCCACGCGACAAGTATAAACTTATTTGTACACGTCAGCCGGCGCTTCGAACTCCGATTAGAACCTCCGATTAAAAAGTATCGAAACCGGAGTCAAAACTGGATGTGTAATATTCAGGGTTCGGAGATTTCGTAGCACGGTAAGGCGAAAGAGAGCAGTGGAGTCGACATAACCATAAAAATTCAACTCTTACTCATACAGCAAAATTTTATTTTATTAAAAATAAGGTTCATAAATTTTGCTTTAATTTTGATAACATTATGAGATTAGTATTAAATAATATGTTCATGAAAATATTTTGTTTATAATTGTTTGTAATGAAAGATTTCATTACTTAGCTTAGCAGCTTTACCCGTTTACAAAGCGTTTTGGAATTAAATATAAAAATGAGTATGAGTATGAGTAAGAGTTGAATTTTAACGTTAATGTCGACTCCACAGCTCTCTTTAGTCTTAACTAACTCCGAACCCTGGAATATCAAAACTCCGTAATGTTCCTGGTAGAAACAAATTAAACTCACGTTCAGAAGACCCGTTTAAGTTCACAGTCAATCTGGCAGTCTCTCCCTCCTGGCTGACGGTGCCAGTGATTTCCTCATAGAAGTTCCTGTTGACAGCTTCATATCGGACGTTTATCACACCATCAATTCTTTCGAAGATGAACCTAGAACAGCTACCAACTTGCTGAGGATTGTCAGCTCTTGCGACTTCGTACCATGATCCAAGGAACTGTAATTAAAATTTATTAGTTAATATTTGTATGGTGGACCCAAATATTTCTGAGTTTCTGGATGATTGATTGGTTTTGAGTTTTTAATATATGTTTGGACTGTTGTGTAATCCTCATAGGACATAGAGCTTAGTTTGGACCTTGGGCACGAATATTTCATTCTTTAAGTTGACATGACATTGACATATATTAAAGCCCTAATATGGCTGCGTTTATAGAGTGACGTGACGGATGTTTTATCCACATTTTCTCACGCGATAAACGCAACTATGCTTGGCCCACAGTGGGCCTATTTATAGTCGTGTTTGTCGACGTGAATAAGCGTGGATAAAACATCTGTCCTTGTCTGACCAGGGTAGTGGTTCTGTAAACAACGCCGGTCGTGCGGACTGTCGTGCGAAACCAAGCGACGAGATTAAGTAGTCCCGTCAGTGCGAACAAAACACATTGAAGCGCGTGCATTTTTAATTTAGCAGCACGATGGGTCGAACGTATAAGGCTGCTTAATTGAAAATGCACGCGCTACAATGTGTTTTGTTCGCACTGACGGGACTACTTAATCTCGCCGCTTGGTTTCGCACGACAGTCCGCTCGACCGGCGTTGTTTACAGAATCACTACCCAGTATTTAAGTGCGAGGGTGACAAACGTTTTATCGACCGCCCTAGCGAGTTATAACGAGGTAGATAAATGCATTACAATGTTTATAAACACTCTTCGAATCGTTAGTTGTTTATCATATACTCGCGAGAAAACTTAAAATGTTAGAGATTGTACTTATAACAGGATTCAGTACTGCCAAGTCGTGTTTAAAGAATCCTCGCATAAATATGTTACGAAGTTCTTATTACACTGAAATAAGGCGCATTGGGTCATACGAGATGTTCCGTTGTCCCATATTTTTACACTTGGCTTTACATACCACATAGTATTAGGCTTTGATATCCAAAGCACAATACGGTCCCCTACTACTGTAGCTCTTAAAGAGTTTGTCTGTCTGTTTGTTATAATTTCACAGCTAAATAGCTGAACTAAATTTGATAGGATTTGGATTGAGGATAGCTTGAGCTTTGGGGACCGACATCAAATACATTTTCTTAAGGGAATAAAAAGCAAGAAATATATTTCCTTACTTCATCATCTATATCTTTCATTAGCAAACCATCAACCTTATAATTGTTATCGATAGATTAGTTAGCATGACCAGTCGTGATTTCTGATAACACGATAATTTGAAAGGAATTCCTTGTAATAATTTTTCTGTTATCTGGGGTTTTTGATCCTGAACGCTCTATTTAATACAGGGGAAGAACAAGCGATACGGTACCTACTTTGCGTCCTTATTCAAATACCACAAATATTCATTATTGTATAATTCTCGAAAACGCATGCTCGCATGGAGCCAAAACTTATGTCAGTTAATGGCATTTGTTTTTGTAGTAGACTAGGTTTTTTTAACTGGTAAAGACATTAAGTAATTTGGTTCACTGTAGAGCTAACATCACTTATGATTAATAAATTATTCATTATAACTTCTAAGCTTCGAAAGTTTTGGTGCAACAATAAAAAACTGGCCAAGTGCGAGTCAGACCTCGCGCACCGATGGTTCCGAACAGACTTTGATATGAATTTAAATTTTATTAAAAATATTTTTAAACTATTATGATGTCACTAAAAATTATTGGTTTCTAAATTTTTCCTTTATCTGTGCTGTGAGACGTTGCTTCATACTAAATTTCAAGATTCTGAGTTCACGGAAAGTAGGTTTCTAAAATTTGCGGCATAAACGGTTTTATCTTTTGATTGCGTTGGTTTAGATGTTTCATTTTTCAACAGCTCCAAGGGACAGTGAACTTGAGTATTTGATATAAATTTCAGCTTGATACCTTTACGCGTTCCTGACAAAAAGGGTCTTGACAGACGGACGGACGGACAACAAAGTAATCCTATAAGGGTGCCGTTTTTTCCTTTCGGGGTGCGGAACCCTAAAAATTATAAATATGACTAATAGAAATACGACAAGCTTCGTCAGAAGGTATTTCTAGGATAGGTAAAAATTATTTAGTTCAATTAAAACTACACTGTTTTTTTACATACTCGTAACCATTAAGATCAATAAGATGACAAAAAAAAACAATACAACTTGTAGTTATAGTCAATATAGTCAGTCAAATAATTTTTTGCATTAGTGTGCTTACAATGGGTATATATCAGAATATATAAAGTTCAAAATACATATTGGGTCAAAATACATAATGGTCACAATTATACATAATGTACCCAAAACACATAATGGGCACATTATGTATTTTGAACTTTATATAATTCTGATACGAGTACGTACCCGTTTAGAATGGTGTTAAAAATATTTCAACTTTAAAATTACATCATTTACATTTGTTTTGTTGAATTGTATTATATTTTATTGGCCAGGATATTTTTATAACAAATGCTTACTCTGTTGCTTTAGCTCGTTGCTCATTAATCTATGTCCAACTTTACGAAAACTGTACCTACTATAGGTACTTTAGTATAGTGAAAGCTAACTTGAAAAATAGAAGGATCCGGCTAGGATTTTTTTAGGTATTTAATACCAAAGTGGATGATTTTAAACAAAAATAAACAATTTATGATTAGGTATTTAGGATTCAAGATATTTTTTGGGCTTTTATATTTTTTTATACATGAAAAATTATGTTTTAAAAACTTTGATAATTGTACTCGTATCGCAGTTAAATTATCAAGAAAAAAGGTTTTTCATAAGCCTTGACAATTAATAATTATGGTTATTTTATAATGTTTTTCTTCACTATTTTATCATTTTTAGCACGCCAGTGGTCCTAGACGCTAACTTAAACAATTTTCGAAACTGAAAATATGTATGAAATTGACGTGACCCCCCGAGCTTTCGTTAATATTATACATTTTCGATAACGATAACATTCCCGCAAAGCTTTTTCTTGTCTAGAGCTTTAGTACCATTTCTAATATCTTTAATTACCATACTACTAATCAGAAAGCTAATCACCAAGACAAGATTGACTCAATAAAATAAAGTGATCTTGATAATGATAACAACGGGTTCCACTTACATTATCAATGTTAAAGTTCTGGAACACCGCAATATCCTCATTGCATTGGCCGTCTTGTATTATCTGTGCACTACCCCCCAACAATCCCACCAGACTGAAAACTAATATGAATGTCAACATTATGACACCATTATTGTCTGCACCCACCTGTGAACTGAATCAAATAGCCAATTAATCTGCACTTATCGTATTTTATAAAACCTTATCTTTTATATGATATTGTTCTTTATCTTGCGCTGTGATTTTTGATTATCTCGATATCGTTATTTGAATCATTAATATTGAGATATTATGTATGCGAGTAATGAAACATATCATGTTTTTACGGTAGTTTATTCCAGACTGGCGTTCGACACCAAATCTTCCCCCCTTAAATTGTAATTCCCTTCTTAATTACTTTAATTCACAACCATAAAAAAACATGGTAAAGACACGTACATGGGCATATTAATGATCTTAACTGATCGATACGGTTATGAGATGTTAGGGTCCCCACCCTAACATCTCAGAAACCCTGTTATCGGTATTACCGAACCGCTGAGTTACTAACCCTTGGTCCCATGTCTTTCCCTCTTGATAATTCCTAAACCATAATATTCATCTCCCTCTTGGGCTCGTCACGTTTGCTCCTTGACGGAACCCTGTCGCTCTTGGGCCTTACTAACCCCTCTATCACAAGTCAGCCTAACCGCGTCTAGCTTTGTCCGCAACGGTCTACCTATGCTACCGGTGCTGCAATATTCAGTGTTCCTATTACGAGTATACACCAAGTAGGTATGCAAAAAAGTATTGATATCCAAATTTTGTCTTGAAGCTTTCTTTATTACTTTTTTCACAGAGCGAACTGCATTTTCTGCGGCGCCATTGGAAGATGGATGATATTGTGCTCGATACTATTACTCGGATACTTCCTTGCTCGTAAACGGCGGACCATTATCGAGACAATCTACTTAGGTACTCCTCGAACCTCGCTAAAACTACTTAGGCAATGAGAGCCCGCCGTGCTTGGTATCGGAGAAACTTCAAGCCATTTGTCCTCGCGTCCACCATGATTAAATAAATTTTCCCAGCAGGGGGACCCAAAAAGTCTAAGCGTACTCGCGCCCACGGTTGGGAAGGCCAAGGCCACACCGCCACGGCACGCGCCGGTGCGTCCGCCTCCGTTGCACACGTCGCACTTCATAGAGTTGGTAATGCATTTGCAG
The DNA here is from genome assembly GCA_963966035.1 of Acleris laterana. Classification (NCBI taxonomy): domain Eukaryota; kingdom Metazoa; phylum Arthropoda; class Insecta; order Lepidoptera; family Tortricidae; genus Acleris; species Acleris laterana. The sequence goes on from OZ014456.1 coordinate 13,001,157, forward strand.
TCTTATGCCCACTTTCCACTGCAAGCGGAGCGAACTCCGAACGGAGTCCGTTTGGCTTACATCGGTGACTTTAAAGAGGTTAGCTCGCGTTGGAAACATATGAAGTCACCGTTGTAAACTAAACAGAGTCCGTACGGAGTTCGCTTCGCTCGCAGTAGAAAGCGGGCATTATTGGCGCTACACATTTTAACGTCGAACTGATAAGCCTAGAAGGACGCAACTATTCGTTATATACGTCTGTCATTCGGACATAGATAGTTGCGATCGTCTCGGTCTGGTGCAACTGTTACGTGGCAGTCTTGAAATTGCATATGGGTTTCAGATTTCATGTATTTATGATCAGGTGGTCTGTTCTCTAGTTGACCTTTTAATTGCCATAAAAAAAACTCCATTCGTTTTAAGTTTAATATTGACACACTATAAGGGAACACGTTTCAATAACAATATATGTTTTTAGTGTACACAATATTATGATGCATCGGGGATGTTTTGCGAGGCTCGGACGGATGGCTTCCATGCCATCATGCGCAAGCGCGTCGCGTCTCTGGTGAGGCGCCTGCGCGGCAGCCCGAACAGCCTCCTACAGACCGTGGCGGCGCGCCTAGATGGACCCTTCCTGTTCCATTGGGACAACTTGCACAGGGCGTCTAACTGATAAGTAAATAGTAACGTTACAATACCTAACATAGTTTTAAGGCTCATTGTTACTAACATATTATATGGAAATTATTCTGAAATAAATTATTATTATTATTTTTTTTATTATGGAGTCCTACTTCCCTATTAATAAAAGATCTATGAAGAAGCAAAATAAATTTGTCAAGATCGTAGCAAATGAAAAGTGGTCTCTGCCTACCCCTCTGGGAAACAGGCGTGATTTAATGTATGTGGGTATGTATGTAGAACGTCTCAAGCTGACTGCAAGCAATGCCGCAGGAAAGTCAGAGTCGCTCAACTATCTTAATAAAGATATCTTATCGCCGCCCTTGAAATAGGTACCGTTGAGGATTTCCGGTGGCCATCTTTGGTATTTATCATTAGTTCCACTTCACCAAATGATTATATTCAATAGAATTTCAATTGTTAGTGTAAATTCTAAAATCTTTGAGGAGTTCCCTCATTTCTTCAAACATTCCCTTATCAGATACCAATTTTGTGACAGTTGGGTTCACCTTAATAGTACCCTACCAAAGAAAAAAAAGTTTTTTCAAAAACGGCTTACATTTAAGAGAAATTTAATATTGGAACCTAGAACCTCCTTCTTTTTTTTTGTATTTCTATTGTTTAACCCCTCACAATTTGTAAATATCGCAAAAATATAATAAATAATAATAATAATAAATAAATATAAGGGGACAATCTCACACCAATTGACCTAGTCCCAAACTAAGCTCTAGGCTTGTACTATGGGTACTAGACAACGATATAAATACTTATATAGTTAGATAAATATATACTTAAATACATTAGAAAACATCCATGACTCAGGAACAAATATTAGCGCTCATCACACAAAATATCTTCCCTTACCGGGATTTGAACCCAGGACCGCTAGCTTCGTAGGCAGGGTCACTACCCACTAGGCCAGCGCGTCGTCATCCTCTTTATTATCCTAAATCTTGCGTATTAAAGCAACATTAAAATTTTTGGTTGTAAGAAAAAAACTTTATTAACAAATTGCTGGTTGACAAATGAGTAAACAAAGAAAATCCATGTTACCAGTAGGTATTGGAAGCTAGCCTTTACACACGACTTGGTCTGCGGGAAAAATAACTTAAATGTGGGAAAAAAGTAGTTATGCCCTAATCCACTTGCGTTTTAACCGTGAAGATGTAAAAAAAAGAAAAAACTCGCATTTTAATTAAAAAGTATAAGAATTCATATTAACGATAACGTGATTAAAATAACAGTGATCTCGTAATTAGCACTACTGATAATAAAGATATCAGCCTAAATAACGAGAAATAATTCAATTATTGAGATACCAAATGCTACTGATTTTGATAACATAATTAAACTAAGTCAGGAAGTCAACAAAGTTTCTTGCACCGGAATAACCTAAAATAAATAAATAAATGAATAAATATAAGGGGACATACATACATACACATACATTAAATCACGCCTGTTTCCCAGAGGGGTAGGCAGAGACCACTTCTTTCCACTTGCTACGATCTTGACAAATTTCTTTCGCTTCTTCCACATTCATACATCGAGTCATGCACGCACGTCGGTTTCGGGTACTTAAGATTCGGCCCTTTTCCAGTATTTCACCAATTTGACATAAGATACAATTTGATAAGGGGACAATCTCACACCAATTGACCTAGTCCCAAACTAAGCTCTAGGCTTGTACTATGGGTACTAGACAACGATATAAATACTTATATAGAGAAATATATACTTAAATGCATAGAAAACATCCATGACTCAGGAACAAATATTCGCGCTCATCACACAAATATCTGCCCTTACCGGGATTCGAACCCAGGACCGCTAGCTTCGTAGGCAGGGTCACTACCCACTAGGCCAGCGCGTCGTCAAATGAGTGACCTATGTGAGTACAAAGCGGGGAAGAACATTACAGTGTCTAGGGTACGTATATTTTATACTTATAAAAAAAATAGGGTGCTCAAAACCCACTCCCTATTAGAAATAAGTGCCGATGGCTGAGATACGCGTCATACTCGTGAACGTGTGCTGTGTGTTGGGTTCGGTCTCTTCACGCTTGCAAGGACCTATTTTACAGTTATTTTTTTTTATTTTTTTTTTATGGCATAGAGTTGACAAACGAGCACACAGGCCACCTGATGGTAAGTGGAAACTGTGACCCATAGACATTCGCATTCACAAGACTGCAGAGCAATCCTAAGACTGCAAATGCGTTGCCAACCCTGAGGACTAAGATGGAATGCCTCTATGCTAGTCATTTCACCGGCTGTCTTATCCCCAAACCGGAACACAACAATGCGAACACTGCTGTTTGGCGGTAGGTTAATGGATAAGACGGTGGTAGCGATCCGGACGGACCCTGCACAAGGTCCTACCACCCGCAAGTTAGTAGTGGTAGTTAGTTATTTTAATTATCGTTCCTGAAGTAGAGACCTTGTCATGTTGCTCTCCTAAGTAGTCACTATTTTGAATTTAATGTTATTGAGCTTACATTTTAATGATTTCATTTGTGTTACTTTTTAAATGATTAACGAGTACTGTCCAAGTATCGTTACTAACCGCTTCAGTAATAACTTTGATGGCTAGTAGTAGTAAGTGGCCAGTTATTGACGATTTACCCTCTTTTAACCCTTAAATTGGCATTAATAAAAAATATCGTGAATTCAAACCCTATTTGATTTGAAATCAGCATAAAAAAAATAGTAACCAAAAAATAAAAAAAACCGGGCAAGAGCATGTCGGACCATGTTCAGTACCTACCTATTAGGGTTCCGAAGCCGTAACGACAAACACAAAAAACTATCTCAAAAGTCAATATGTATGAACCAATTTTCTATTTAAAGGTATTTGGCGCTGTCTTAGATGATTTTTTGTAGGTATAAACCCGTTAGTCGCCTGTATCAGGAACTAATTAAGTCTACTTAGTAATGATTACTTTTCTTATAAATTCGTATATATAACATCTCAAACAAGAGCCAAGCTTTTAAGTGTGAGATAAGTATACCTATGTAGGTAGTTAGGTATCTAAACTGCTTCAAACCGACTTTAAATTACAATAAAAGTTAAATCTTTTATATAGTAATTAATAGAAATTGAAAAAAAAACAAGGTCCAGTAAATAGAATTTTAAGTTTTCCAAACGATACTCAACTCAAATCAATAATCTAATCGAAAATTTGTAAACTTTCAGATCGCAAATCGCAAACTTGTAGGTAGCATTCCGGGGCACGTCCGAACAGCATCTAGGCGCTCGCGCTTATGAGCACGGCTGTCGCTCGATTTGTTGCTTGGACAGTTCGACTCCCCCCGCGCGTCCTGCACGCCCCGTTAACAATTTTTTCTATCAAAGTTATCATAGGCGATTTTGATAGGTATACGAGTAAACACTTTATTCGCCTGTATCTCAGGAACTAATCATGTCTACTTAGCCGTGATAGTTTTCCTTTAAAATTCGTTATATGCGCTTTCGTTGAAGATTTTTTTCAGATTTTTAGTATTTGTAGGTTGGGGGGGGGGGGGGGGGGGGACGACACTTGACTCGAACAAAAAATAGCGCTTTAAAGCTTAATATTTCATAAACGGATCCTTGAATCGAAAAATTGTTTCCGCAATATTTTTGAAAGACCTATCCAACGACACCCACACTATGGGGTAGACAAGAAATTTTTTTCAAAATGTTATTTTACCACTTTGTTGGCGTGACTAATATGTATATTCATGCCAAATTACAGCTTTTTAGTACTATGAGCCTCTGAGCTAGACTGCGGACGGACGGACCGACGGACATGGCGAAACTATAAGGGTTCCTAGTTTGACTACGGAACCCTAAAAAGTGACCTTTATAGTATGTGCATTATTAGATACACTGCCAATTTAAGGGTTAAAATCACGTCTCGAATTTTCCAAGGTGGTGGCAAAAAAAGCCGGACTCAATTGTTTTTTGGCGATTACAATTCCTATTAGCATATTCCAAGATTAGATAACCATGGAAGATACGTGATAAGCTCACGTGTACGGTTATGCGTCAGTGGCATGTTAACTTATCATTCCAATAACACTTCCCCTTCCATTTATAATGACTAAAGCTGGGTACAGATTATGCGCGGCAGCCGCGCGAGCCAGTGTTCGCGTGAACATTGGTTTTCGCAGTTCAATCCTAATTCACTGGATTGAACTGCGAAAATTTATTTGCCAGGCACTCTAGGGGTGCAAGTAATATCTGTTTTAAATACGAGTGCTGATTTATGTTTTGTGACTTACGAATCCTAGTTTTAGAGCATTACTTACAAATAGTGCTATAAATGGGTAGGTTTCTATCTAACAGACCTCGGTTCTCTAAGTAATTCTGGATGAGCAACTTAATGGCATACACTATTTATGCAGGCTGCAATTAATTATAGCCGCAATGTGCATTCAAAATTGGTATATTCTTTTTTTTAATGGTTGCTTAGTATATACTAAGGCTGCTGGCTGGCAAAAAAACGTGGTTATCAACTAAATAAATATTGTGAAAATAAAACATTCGTTTTTTATTTCGAAAACATTGTTTAATTTACTAGGGTTGAAAACTATACAGTATAAAAACACTTCCAGTCTCAAAGTGCCGCAGGCGACACTAAATTCGACCTTAACTGCGTGCTTCAGTGTCGCCTACACATTCGACCTCAAAGTGATTCCGGGGGCAAAGTCGCCTCTGTGGATTACCTTTAATTTCGTACGGTAGGCTTTGGAACCTTCAGTTGTAACACTGACGCTTATTCAGATGGGTCAATGTAGGATGACGCCTGTGACAGTCCATATAAATTTAGTTGTTATGTGAATTTTAAGTTTTTATATGTAAAGTATTTCTTAGTATGTAAAGTTTATACTATTCTACTCTATCCTAAAACCCTCTAGGGTTTTTGGGAGCACCGCCACCGCGAGTGACGTATGCACTTTGCAGGTGTCGCGAGCGGCGCTCGGCGCTGTCAGACCCTGCGCCCGAGTGCACAGCATACCCTGCTTTGTAGGTAAAGCCGTATTTGCATGGCTGGCAGAGGAATCATCCTACATTATGTACAGATTCATAACTTCTTACTCTACGTCCACGTCACGTCATCATGCTTTGTTATGCTGTAGGTATGTTTTCTCTTGTTTTCTTTTAGGGTAATATGCATTGTGTCAAATTTTGTCAATAAACCTATTTCTATTCTACTCTATTCTAACTCGGAATTATCTCACAGTTACCAACATAATCTAAAAACATGACTGTTTTATTTAGTCATGTGTAATGGCTTAAACTTTGCCGTTATTGCTATCCAAGGTAAACAACAAAGCAAATTCACTAATTATATTTTTTTACTAAAATCCTACATAGCTAACTGAAGGGTGAAGCAGAATAGCATGATGATGATACTGCTCTTAAGCAGTAAGGCCGAGCTTGGGCACTCGTCGTGTTGCTCCACGGATATGAAGTAGTGTTGATGGAGCTCTTCTCTGTTCGCCATGTAAGTTTCGATGGCCTGTTGGCCGTCACTGGACATCGTTCGACTCTTACTGAGTTTGAAGGCACCAACTGTGGATCAATTAGTTTCGACTATTTTTAAAAGTAGCTAAGAGAATGACTTGTTCAAAATGATCTAGACACGACGTCTCTAAACAAATAGTGTCGAGTGTTACACAAAAAATATTGAGAAAATGTTGATGACACCGGGGTTTTAAAAGATTATTTTAAAAATTAAAGAAGAAGAATCTTAAATAATGAAAATAAAATATGTTTACTACGACTGATGCGGAAGATGGTAATAGGCAAAAACTTTTTAGAGCAAGTGCTTCTTGTTTTTGGTCCATTCATATCCTTAAACCCGTTAAAAGCATAGAGGTATTTCATCTTAACCCATAGAATTGGCAACGCATTCAGTCTTAGGATTACAATCGTGAGATTATAGTCTTGAATTCAAATGTCTATGGTTCTCAGACCCCACGTATCATCAGGTGGCTACGTATCATCTATGAAACAAACCTGATCTTTGGAACGAGTTGACATTGACACAAGTGTACGCCAGAGCATAGTCGTCATAATCAGTAGCCAATATTCGCAGGTCCGTAGTTTCTGAAATCGAATGAATGATTAATAGCGTTAAATTAAAAAAAATATTGTCTGAATTATTTAACTTAAGAGGATTGTCAGGCGACGCTGATGTTTCACGTAGCTGTAAAAAAAAACAAACTTATTCAAAAATCGTAAAAATGAAGGCGGTTTGTCTGATAAGCGCGAATTTTTATTCCTCAGTTTTAGTGATGAAGTCAGTCATTGAAACGTCGTTCCACGGAGGTAAGATATACTATGTATGAAGCCTTAAGACTGCACCGAGCAAACGTCGAGCGTCCAGTGGGGCCCTATTACTATTATTGTGTTTTCTAATTATTTAAAGAATTTCCTTGCAATCAGACGATACGTTTTTGTAGCGCAAGTAAAAACACAATTTATGGGATACGTAACAAACTTTAATAAAAATTACCCTTAGAGTAGTCAGCTTAACGGGAAAAGGTGGCCACTTTTTTCCGTTAAGTTCATACCTCGAAGGTGAATTTGTTATTAAACTATGTGATATACTTTATAAGTTGTGTTTTCATTTGTAGTACAAAAAGCTACCGACCAATTTCAAGAAAATAGTTTAATTTATTAGAAAACACAATGTGGGCGCCACTGTACGTCCGGCGTACGCTCGGCGCAGTCTTAAGTAGGATCTATTATTGCTTGGTTGAAAACTACTTAGGAGGTGTACCTGCACCGAGCGTGACTCTTAAAGTGGCAGTCGCTGAATCAACTGTTGCTGAACCCCGGATTCTGTTGAGGGTGCCATCAAGCACTTCCCAATTGAGGACGTCGATGAGGCTGCCGTCCACAGTATAGCTGGCTCCAACGCACGTGCCTTCGTTGCTCACTTGAGGATATGGGTACCGTTCGAGCTGGTACCAAGTGCCAGCGAACTGGAATTAAAAGTAAAGTATAGGTAAGTTACAAGATTACTCGCACATTGACCCCTTTAGCATGCGCCTTGGGCAATTTATTTCCACAGTGAAAATAGTTAAAACAGAAAACTGTAGCTAGTAATTTGTGTTTTTGTTTTTGTAACTTTTTTATTTTTTCTTCCTAATTTGCTTTCTAACTACTTTCGTTCATAAATGTTATTATTAAGTAAGATTCTGCTTATCACGAATTTATCTCCTCTGGGCATTATATTGTGCTATCAAGTAAAAACTGTTTTGGATCATGTATTATCCATATTATTTTATATTTTTTGTAATATTTAAGCTGTTTGTTGTCCAATAAATAAATAAAGATAGAAAGATCCTGCAGACCTTTTTAAAAGAAACAGAAAATAAATCACCCTGCTAAAATATCAAGGCCAGAAATCAGGCTAGGTGATTTATATTGATGATAGGTGTTCAAAACTGCATCTCATTTTTTTTTGTGCAAGAAGGCACCCGGGCACACAGGCTACCTGGGGGGTTATTATGACATAGCTATGCAGTTCAGTTTACGGTGAGGGAAAAGGACAGAACTATATAACTGCTATAGCTCTGTCCTTTACGCTCGCTGTAAAATGAACTGCATATCCATGTCATAATAACCCCCCTGTTTGAATTCTCAATAAGTACTTTAATATGAAAACTGCTTTTATAACTCCAAATACGTTGCGAACACAGAACTGAAATGGAATGCAATAATATGAATACTGTTGCCTTATCTTATCTTATTGGTGGCGTCCTTACTAATACACTTCGAGCCTATGGGATCTTTTGTGTATCCCTCGCTATAGGTTAAAGGATAAAATGGTGGTAGCGATGGTCGGATTCTGCACAAGTTACACCTATGACTAGGTATAACATCAAAACCTTGCTAATTTGCTCCGATTGTGATTAAAAACTTCCATAGTTTACGTAATTGACTTGATTATAGATTAGTTCCATTTTTAGATCTTACCTGAGAAATATCAAAATCTTCTTGACCTGGAATCCTAGTATCACACTGTCCAGGTATGATGACTTCTTCTCTATGGTGCAAGCAAGCCTCTTCTGACTGGTCCACAATCTCATATAATTGTTGATGCAATACTTCGTTAGCTTCGATAACAGGGTCCATAGTATTCTGGGCTGCTTGCGTTAGCGAGCGAGCTTTGCTATGTTTAGCACTCCAAACTTAAAACATGAGTCAAATATTACTATGATGGTGAACAAGAATTAAATAAATGTTTACCTCGACGTAACGATGGTTAAAAGCTAGACTAAGTGGAATCTAGAAACTAGTAAGTGTAAACGAGGAAGTGTGTCTCAAGATAAATCATGGGATATCGTGAGTTTTGTGTACATAATTATAAACAAGACCAAGTTGGAGGTAGAAAAAAACACACGGCAAGCAGACTTCAGTCTTCTCGAGACCACAGCTGTTGTAACTCAGTCGAAACATTGATGTTTATTTTTTTTATTACGTGAAAAGACTCGATTTATAGTTTGAGTTTACGTGAAAATTTTGTTAGTATAAAATAATGTACGATTTACCTCGTCTGTAATCATCCCAGTCAGTTGCAACGTCCTCGCAAGCGTACAGAAGCGAGTATGAATTATAGTCCGTATCAAGCACGTGCCATACTATAAGAGAAGTTTAATTAAAACATTGATTAAGGTGGTAGAATCTATACATATAATAGAAGAAACTGACTGGATCAACGGCTAGCCGAAACCGCTGGAACTAGAGGTTGGTCGTTCGAAGAGGGCCGATTTGACAGCTGTCATCTTAGTACAAAATATAACCTCAAACTAATATTTTGTACTAAGATGACAGCTGTCAAATCGGCCCTCTTAGAACGACCAAACTGTAGGGACTGTAGACCAAGAAGCACCAAGAAGGTATTTTTGATATTTAATCCTAAGAGAGGTTCAAGTGCGGTTCAAGAGGCGTAACGGAAAAAGAATTCTAATCGAACTAAATCACGGGCATCATCTAGTATAAATTATAAGAACCACTTGATTGGTTAAATTGTAACTTGAAGAATCCGGATGTTTTAGAAACTTAGATCTTACCGATTGCCCCCTCGCTTCTCTGGATAGTAATAGTGCCGTCACTAGAAAGAAGAGCGTTGCTTATAGACTCATTGGATACTCCGCTATTTATGCTGGACTCCACAACTTGGATGCCAGTGCCAGTCTGCACGAAGTGAGCATTGGTGCAAAGACCGGGAAGGTTATCGCCGGGGTACCGTTCAATTTCGTTCCACCAGCCTAGGTACTGTAAATTAAACATAGGTCAATTAATACGAGTACCAAATGTTAACTTTTTTAAAGCATGGAAATGTTAACGATCTTACAGGCCACATGATGGTAAATGGAAACCCATTTACCATGGCCCATAGACATTCGCATTCTCATTACAATCTGACAGGACTGCAATCTTAAGACCGCGAATGCGTTGCCAACTCTAAAAAATAAGACGAAATGCCTCTATGCTAGTAAAATCACCGGTTGTGTTATCCTCACACCGGAACAAAACAATGCAAACACTTCATACGCTCTCTATTGTATTCGTTTGTTTCTAATTAACTGACCCGGATATCATCAAAACCTTGTAAGTGATTGGTTTCCTCACAACTTCAAAAAAAAGCGACCTTGCGAAATTGCATTGGACGATAGCTAGCCTTGCCTGTCCCAAAACGCGTCAGACATGACAGTTTTCTATAACCGTGAAACGGGGTGAGTAGGTATTAAGGGGTGACTAGGTAGACACCTAAAATGCAGTATAATGTAACTAATTATAAGAAGAAGTCGTGTAAATGCAGTTGAAATGCGCTCTTTGCGTAGCATATGTGGTGTGAAACGGATTGATAAAGTAAGGAATGAAAAAGTCAGAGAGAAATGTGGACGACAAGAAAATGTAGTGACTAAGATTGAAAAGGGCATGCTTCGATGGTTCGGTCATTTGGAAAGGATGGATGAAAGAAGATTGACGAAAGAGATATACAGATCGAAAGTGAGTGGACGGGTCGGAAGGGGCCGCCTTTTTCGAGTCAAATCGGAGAAATACTGGAAAAGGGCCGAATCTTAAGTACCCGAAACCGACATGCATGCATGACTCGATGTATGAATGCGGAAGAAGCGAAAAAAATTTTACGGAACAAGACATTTTTTGGCGTATTTGAAATCCGTTAATTACACAGCTCTTAGTCGCGTACATCATAGGTGAGTTCCTTGCTTAAGGGATGCCTGCAGTACTATGAAGGGATTGATTGTTTAGAAGTTTGACGTCATACGTAAACAAGCCGTGCTATACATTTCATCACTTACCAGCTTACCACGTCTAATGACACGTGGAAAATGTACAACTCGGAAAACCTTCGTATAGTACTGTAACGTAACCGTTACAGCGTTCCGTGAGTAAACGATTTTATTGTATAATTTGACTATTTACAAACTTAAAATATATCTAATACCAATTAATCTATAGTATGCTAACTACAAAATAAAACTATATACTGTAAACTGTAATTCTATGGAACTTGCTAACTATGTAAGCAAGCCGCCATACTAAAATTGACATTAGATGTAAATTTCAATATATTGTTTGTTTACATAGTTAGCAAGTTCCATAGAATTACAGTTTAACTAATTATAGTTGATTACAACACAAGTTTCCGCCGGATGTTGCAGTCAGTATCGCTAGGTTGTACTTTCCGCTAAATGCCTAAATCGGAAATTTCCAGGGTCCTTTCTGCCAGCTGACACGGCCTAAGCTGAGAAACCTTTCCTGCGGATCTAACGAGACATCCGGACCTACCCGTGAGTCCCGTGACGTCATCGGGCGCATCCAGTAAGACATGTTAAGTGTTCACGGCTTTCTTCTAAAAGTGTAATTCTAGAATTTACACCCTGAGACACTATTGTAGTTAACGCTCGTTTATTTCTTTCCAAATTAAAATTGAAAATTTGTTTTATTGTTTCTCTTAATTCTCCAGTTAAAAAGCTAAGCGTTACAGTACCAACCCGCAAAACATTCAAATTCCTCTATTACATCGTTTTCCTTTCCACAATTGTGTTTGAGAACTGACCTGGTTAGCATCAAATCCTTGCATGCCAGTGACCGCACCGCACGCTCCTCTGAACAGCACTGACTGTCCAGGTACATGTTCTGGCATGTAGAAACAGTCCTCAGCAGACTGGCTGGTTGGCAAGTAGTACTCTTCGAGGAGACCTTGAGTGCTGTTAATGACTTCGTTAATAGCGGTGCTGGCTTCAGGAGTCAGTGTTGGTGATCTGCTGAGCTTCCAACTGAACACTGCAAGTATAATACCGTGTCTTTAAAGTTTCCTTTGTATGCTTTTGTGTAACGTTACTTACTTGCAAACTAGTGCTAGAAATATTGCATAGCTAGTGCTAGAAATATTGCTAGAGCTATGCAATAACTAAGAATTCCTGAAATTTTCAGCTTTTCTGAAAATCGTTTGTTTTTCCGTACCTTGGCGTGTTTCATTTGCTTGGTTACGGCAGCTATATATTAATGCGTAGCTAGAGTAGTCGGTATCTAGGATGTAATATACGAACTCCTCTTCAACTGAAAAGCATAAAGAATATAATAAAAATAAAAAGAACGTACAGATCAACATTATTATAAACAGGATAGATTTGTATTTTTATATTTGTGTATGTTTGTAAAGAATAAACTCAAAAACGATTGCACCGATTTTCAACATTCTTTCACCATTAGAACTATGTTATCATTGAGTAATTATAGGCTATGTTTTATTTTTCTGCGTGGGTGGAGTTGCGGGCAACAACTTGTAGATTATATTAAAACGAAAAAAATCGTCGGTTTTTGATAGGACTCGAACTTACTATCAGCCCAATGGAACCCTGACCCACCATAGAACGGTGTCACAGTGACATTATAAAACAATTTGTTTGACACTTCTTATGACTTGAATCATAACGTCTCTGTGACACAGTTCTATCGTGGGTCAAGGTTCCAATGGTCTGATAGTACATCTCCTCTGGCTCTTCGTGCCGATGCAGGCGCATTATCACTTATGCCCTCCTTAAAATTCACGAAAATAGTGATCGCTTGCTTAAATTTTATACTCGAAGAGTATGGGACGGGGTAGGTTCAAGTGACAAGTTTTTTTCGCTTTTTTATAATTTAGAAGTTTGTAAACAGATGTTTCTGTTAAATTAAAAATAACTAGTAGTTTTTTTACGTACCTCCATTTTCAGGTGTGAAAAGAACCACCATCATTCCGACATCATCCCAAGCACGAGCTTCTGCATGTAGGGTCTTTAGGTGTCCATCTATAACCTTGGTATTGCGAATATTGAGGAAGGGGAAACCTGGGGAGTATTCAGTGCGGGAACAGTAGCCATCTTCAGAACTAGTGGGGTAGCTAGCCGCTTCATACCAGTTACCTAGGTACTAAAACCATTAAACACATTGTCATACGTATAAATGTGATGCCAATATAATAATAGTTATCTGTGAAAGTGTCAGTACTCCCAGTATCTTAATAGCTTCGGCTGGCTCTCTTTGTCACGCGTGTATTCGCAAATGACAATATACTTGTCGATACTCGTATTCTGAATGTGAATTTGTTTTGTAACCGCAAAAGAAAATACATTTTTTCTATAAATTTTATTTTCCATGCAATAAGGTTCACTTTAACTAGCCCAAATTTTAATTAATTTATTTTTTCCCATAAAATATAACAAGTTTTTTTTCTGATTGCTGAACGCAATTTTTTTGTAATATTTTGGCTATAAATCAATGTGCAGATTATTATTATTATTATTAATAATTTATTCATGAAAGACTCATTTATGTTTACATATGATAGTATACTGCCAAACTGCATAACAGTTTGTTGGCAGTGCATTAATTGCTCTTGATACACAGTTGTGTCAAAGACATAAATGGCTAATTTATATTCATGCTATTATATTTAGAGACCTATAAATACCCACCACCCTGCGAGCTGGACCAATAAGAATGGGCAGGTATATTCTCACTTAAGTCCTTTCATTATGATACCCCATTTGCTATAATCTGATTAATTTCATTTTTCAACCCCCAATTTTATTCTAGAGCCCTTTTCAAATATTTATAAAATTAACTTCATTTATTTTTTACTAAAAACAGATATGTGGGCATGCAACTATGCCAAATTTCAAGTTGATAGCATTTATAACTAGTTGCTGAGAAAACCTGCTGTAACATACAGACAGACGGACAGACAGACAGACGGACAGACAGACAACGATCTCTCACTATGGGTTCCTTTTTTACCATTTTGGTACGGAACCAAACGAAGATTGCCGATAACTAATAAGAAACTGGTAGGTCTAGCATTCAAGGAATTCCTAGTCCACTTTGGACTATGTCAAAGTGACGTAATCAATCAAAACGTAAGAGACATCATATGATTTTATTAACAGTGTCAATTTGATATAGTCCAAGGTGGACTGGGAATTCAATTCCGTGACTGTACAGGTACAGTGGGTTAAGTGGGTACTCTACTTACATCATTCACAGAGAAGTTCGCAATTCCAAAAATAACTGGGCAGGTTCCAGGTAAAGTGATAGATTCAGGGGTTTCTTCAAAAATGGGATAGTAGAAACATTCGTTGTTAGATTGTCCAGTTATTTGGAAATAATCCTCGTTGAGGTCGAAGTTGTTCTCCACCACTTCAGATATGCTGTCATTAGCGGCTTGGGAGAAATCTGCTTGGGTTCTACCGAGTTTCCAGCTGTAGACTGTGAATTTAATCGTTAAAATGGTAACTAATTATTCTAATAACGCAATAACTGAAAAAGAAAACTAAAATTAAATTAAACTTACTCTAAATATATAAATTAACTAAAACATTAAATCTAAGAATGGCCCCTGCGGCATTGTACCGAAGATGCTGGCAGCATTTCCTCGCTGGATGGTTTAACTTATAAGTTAAGCGAGGAAACTGCCAGCTCTTCGGCCTCCCGTGACGTCAATGAGCCTCTTCGAAACATATTTGAATGAATTTAACACAATATTTGAATCGTACAAAAAAAACGTACTTTGCCTGTTATTGGTGCCTTCCAGGTTTTCGCAGCTGTACAATACTGCAAATTCATCGTAATCGGTATCCAAAATATAAATGGTCGTAGAATAAGACACTGGAAAAATTAAAGTATGCTTATTTATGGTATTTGGGTAGGATATTTACCTTAATGATTTGGTCTATTTGTCAGACCTACAATATTACAATTCCTTTCCTAATTTTCAAAGTAGTAGACTACTTACGACCAGCTCCGTCACTAAGAGTAGCAGTGAGCACACCGGTGCCGTCAGCAGCTAGGGTGGCTGGGCCAGACACAGTGGTCAGCCGCTCGTTGTAGACAACGGTCTGGGTCAATGTCAAGTCGTTCTGTTCAGTGGTGGACAACTCTTGCGCAGCACAGTTACCAGATTGACGTTCGGATGCGTAGCGGGCGAGCTCAAACCAAGTCCCTGCAAACTAAAACAAAAGAAGAATTTGGTTTTTCTATCAGGATCAAATGTTTCAAATCAGTGATCAAATATGGAAATGGCATTTTTAAATTTCATTCGGTTACATTTAGAATGAGCGTAAAATTAAAGGATCTGTATTTAAACTTGAATCAATTGTAAACCAAAATACTCACGTTAGTAGCGTCGAAATTTTCCACGGGAGAAACAGTACCACAGTACCCTTGCAAAATGATAGGATCGCCGGCAGGAATGGTGGGGTACGATAAACAGCCCCCTTCAGACTGGTCAATTTCCTCGAAATATTTATTCTCCAGGACTTGAAATGCTTCCATAGCATTGTCAATGGACGTAACGGCTTCTGTTGAGAGTGTCTGCGACCTGCTCAGCTTCAAACTCTGAACTAAAACGTACTACGAATTAAATTCAGGTCCCATATAAGTAAATCCAAAAACAAATAGAAGCCAAAATAATGGCAAGCTGAAAGCTGGTTATTACAGTTAAATAAAACACAATTGATTCGTATCTTACTTGACTTGTAGTAAGTATTTAAATTCGTGCATCCATACACGAGTGCGTAGTCGGTGTAATCGGTATCCAGAATCCAATAGTTTTTTCCAATGGCTGTAATAAATTTTGTAGTTAAATTTTTACTTCCGAAATCTAAAGTTGATTGAATCATTCATACATTATTGAGTCTTATTTGACTACTTACGTTCCCCGTCGATATCCATAATAAGCGCGAATTTTGCACTTCCATCGTTTGTATATAAAGTGAGATTACCAAAGACTGAAGTGTCAACATAATCAACGACTTCATTGGAGACTATATCAAGAGTATTATCAGCGGAGCTGAGTGTAAACTCGTGGTTGATACAGGAACCTCTTTGTTGTTCTTCCGGATACGCTTCAATCTCATGCCATAGGCCTGTAAACTAAAAAACTTCGTTAAGTATATATTACAATGCAGCAGAACAACCGAAACACGTAATTCTCCAATGCACTTGTGAAATATTTGGGGAAATTAGATCTCTTTGTGTTACTTCTCGATGTTTACTTAGACTGTTGATTTTGAATTTGAACAATCATTATTAGCTTCATAGAGGCAAATTATCACTTTAGCCTATCCAGGGGTTTTGGTACCACGGTTTGACCAAGTTTTTATAACGTTTTTACGTTCTCATAGTCAACAAAAGCTAAGAAAGGAGCCGATTATACACGGGGAGGTAAAGATCAGCGTCAGGCATAAATGTTTGATTACTTACCGAAGTCAAGTTGAAATCACTCATAGCACTCATAGTATTGTCACAAGTTCCAGGGAAGATCACTGGCGTACCAGGCACGACTTCAGGGAAGTAAAAACATCCAGCCTCAGTTTGGTTACGGTTCGAGAAGTACCGGCTATCCAGAACCGGTATAGAGGCAATCACAGTGTCCATGGCTTGGTGAGCCTCATTCGTCAAAACTCTGGTCCTACTAAGTTTCCAACTGAACACTGAAAAATGAAAGAAGTAAGATATTTTGATATATTTCCGACGAACGTTCAATTGAAGATACTTACCAGCCTGATGATTATTGGCAAGATTTCGGCAAGTGTAAACCAAAGAATAAGAATAGTAATCTGTGGCCAAAATCCAGTAGTCAGTTGATACTGTTTCTGAAAGAACAAAAGTTACGAGTACATTTTAGAAAGGAAATAAATTAGGAATGAGCGATTTAGTTTTAACTTACCTCCAGTGTCTTCTACAGGGAAGGTGACGCGAAGTTTAGCGGGCTGGGCAGCGTCAGGAATAAAAGCGACGCCTCTCATGGTGTCCAAGCGTTGGTCGAGGACTTGGGTGTTGAAGACATCCACTGTACCTTCAGGCGTTAAAGTGTAGAAGGCGTTGTTGCAAGTGCCTTGTTGGAAGGTGGACGGGTAGGACTCAATGTCATGCCACCAGTGGACATACTGAAATACCAAAATCAAGTCTTAACGATACATTTTCGTTAAGCATTTGTTTATATTGTTCAAGTTAAATCTTGTAATTGCTTTAGCCATACCTCATAACAATGAAATGGTTAGATTTAATTGACAGGAAATAGTTCAAATTGATTCAATGACTATTAAACAGCTAAAAATCATTGATATAATGGCGACTCCTTAAAGAGGATATCTTTAAAACGGCTTAACCGATTTTAATCAAATCTAAGAACTTTCTCGATTAAACTGGCCTTCGTTTTAAAAAAACTGAGTCCAAATTGGTTTATTTATTAAAAAAAAAAAAACCTATAGTATCGAGCGTGTCAAAATCCACCACCAGTATGAGAGCTACGATGCCACATGCAGACACACATATTCACAAATTTTTAACACCCTCTATTTTATAGGGCGTTAAAAATCAAACATTTGGCGAAAGTTATTCTGCCCTCCTACGACGAAAAGGCGTTTGTGCAATTATATAGAAGATGCGCCTTTTCTCCGTAGGAAGGCTGTATTTTAAGTACCAAATTCACCATTCAATGTAAAATCTAATCAATGTTAATCAACTGGTAGTTCATACATTTTGACAACTGTTAACGCTCTAATCGTATGTTAAGTGGTTGTCATCGTTTGGTGAAATTGGTACTTGGTAGAAAAGTTTCTAGGAGAAAACTAACAAGCTTAAAATTGACGAGGGCAAATTTCTGATCATGGCAGCGTTGGACTTACCTGGGTAGGGTCGAAATCAATTTGAACAGGAATATCCATATTGCACTGCCCAGGGAAAACGACGGGCACTCCATCCTGGAAGTCAGGATAGTAGAAGCAGGATTCACTAGTTTGGGGGGTAACTTGGAAGTACTCGGTGTTGAGGTCAAGGAAGGAGTTGATGACGCGGTCGACTTCAGTTTGAGATTCAGCACTGATCTGCTGGGTTCTGCTGAGAATCCAGCTGTAAACTGTATGCAGAAAAATAATATTACGTTTTGGCGTTAGTGCATCTTTTTTATCACAACACATGTTGCGGGTTGTTTGCGGGTGGTAGGACCTTGTGCAGGGTCGCTACCACCTTATCCATTAATCTACCGCCAAACGGCAGTGTTCGCATTGTTGTGTTCCAGTTTGGGGATAAGACAGCCGGTGAAATGACTAGCATACAGGCATTCCATCTTAGTCCTCAGGGTTGGCAACGCATTTGCAGTTTTAGGATTGCATTGCAGTCTGGTGAATGCGAATGTCTATGGGTCACAGTTTCCACTTACCATCAGGTGGCCTGACACTGTGTGCTCGTTTGTCTTGTCTATGTCATTAAATCTCACATAAACCGAAGCGAAGCGAGGGCGGGTCGCTAGTTTAATGTAAGCCTTTGATTTTCTTTTCTGATTTATTCACGAAATGTTAAAATATCAAGGTAGTTTCAATCTGTTATTTTAACTAAACCGTGCTAGAGAGAGTAACCAAATAATATCTCAACTGATGAGAATAGAATGGGGTTAGTCGATACTAATAATATAAAACTGATGAGGTTGTTTGTTTGTTTGCGTGAACGCGCTAATCTCAGGAACTACTGGACCGATTTGAAAAATTCTTCTGTATATCATACTCTCAATCGCTATAATGCATATTTTTACAGAAATTCCTTAAACTTAGATGAAAGAAAAACTTGATCTCTGTTGTACTTATTTAACGTACATCCCATAAGTTTGGACTCGGTGACCTAGTCCCAAGAAGCAGCTTTGAAAAAAATATGGTTTATATTGTAGACAGATTGACGTACCGCGTCTGTGGTCGGTTCCCACATCATCACAAATGTAAGTAACAGCGTATCCAGTGTAGTCGGTGTCAATAATGTACAGTTCTTGAGTTATGGATGCTGAAACGTTAAAAAAAATAATTTAAACGACATTCCCAATAAAATTGATCATGGCTCAAACTACGACAAAGCCCTTCGATTTAACTATGGGTTCATAGCAGGGCCCGTATTATGGTCGCCTTTATCGAAACAAATAAAGCATCCGTCACTATCGCACTTACATATTAATCAGGCAGTGATAGATATTTTGTCTACGTTAATTCACATCGATAAACACGACCATAATAGGCCCACTGGGAATGATATACAAATTATATTAGAGAGTACTCAAAACTTACATACATACATAAACTCACGCCTTTATTCCCAGAGACAGAGCTTTAGGCAGAGCTACAGGATTTCCAACAACTCTGAAAACTTGTTGATAATTCTGTAACCACATTTTGCACTGGCTAAGATGTTTACCAGCGTATTAAATAGTGACAGGTTGCAAGCCCATCGCCTAACAGAACTACTTACACGCCTTTATTTCCTTAGTCGGCTTCGATACTCAAGACATAGAGAATTATAATGATTGTGTTATATAGAAACAAGCTTGAGACCACTAGCTACATAAATATTAAGTAGTTTGAGTCACAAACAAGTTATGTAACTTGAAATGCTAATTTATACAAATTGCCATAGTAGCCATAGTGCCATTCATATTACGAATTATGTTTTGTCATTATCTTTTAACGTGATATATTTTTTTGTTTAAAAAATATTGTTATGTCAATTTCAATAAGCTATTCAGAAATCGTTTGGTGTATTTAAAAATTTCGAATGTTATTTTTAATAAAGAAGTTAATTTTTTGGCAACTAAGTATGTATGTTTCGCACTTCCCCCCTCGATTGAGGTACTGGCAGGATAACAGCGTTGTGACCTTGCGTCACAACACATGCTGAGCCATGCTGCCAAGTTTTCGACAAACTATAATATAATTATTGTGTTGTAAAACATTGTTACTTTCGCTCTGTGTGCGTTCTCTTTTAATAAATTTATTTTCTTTCTTTCTTTCTTTCTTTCTAACCATTTCTCTAACTTACCTCCTCCAACATTCAAAACTACGTTCAATTTTCCAGAGCCATCGGTGTCAAGTGTAGCAGTTCCAGTGATGCTGTCCAGCTCCTGGTTGAGGACTCCGCGGTGCACCACTTCTACCGTGGTCCCCGACTCCGTGTAATCTACACTTGCGCAGCCGCCGGCCGCATTCTCCCAATAGTAACTGGCCACCTCATGCCAAGTTCCTGTGAACTGCATTTTTTGTTATTAAAGTGCTCCTTACCATGAGTTATAATATAATCATACACCGGTTTGACGGGGGCAAAAATGTAGCAGTGCTAGTGATTCAATATCGACAAAATTTATCGGCAACGATAAAAAGCAATTTTTGATCATCATTAAAATAAGTAATGGCCTAGTTTGAATGACATTTAATTATGTGCAAACCTCTTATACTTAATACAAACAACCGATATCTGACATTGACTCTGGACTCGAGTCACTTTTGACCAGGGATTGAAAACCGGTTTATTTTCCGTAGCGGTTAAAGCCACACTATTAGAGCCTAACCCATAATAAAGGTTACGCTTACAGGGAGCGAAATGCATTTACCGGTTAGAGAGCGCTCCTTCCGTGTGAGCCGAGACAAGGGTGAATGACGGAAGCGCTCTCTAACCGGTTATAACCGGTAAATGCCTTTTTCTCCCTGTGAGCGTAACCAATTCGTTGGAACGAAACCCAAATAATAAACCGGTTTAACCTAAATAAATACCGGGTTATTTGTAGACGGTTACAATCCCTGCTTTTGATAACCGTTGAAGTTACATTGAATAACAAATTAATTCAGTACAACAATATTCTATGGCATTCCGACGCATTGAGAACCTTTTAGTTTTTTGAGTCGGTTAAAAATGATTCGAAAGAAAAAGATCGTTTATCTTCATGGAAAGCTGAGCATTTAGATATAGAAGATAAAGGTATTTACAACTTACTTTTGTAAGTAATGGAAGATCCATACGTCACGAATAAAATTGTCTAAAAAACTTAATCGATATTTAATGAATCACTAGCACTGGTACATTTTTGCCCCCGTCAATCCTGTGTATGGTTAGAATTAACGTACTTGCGAGTCGAAGCTCTGTCCCTTGCAAACCTCGTAAGTATTCTTATAGAGTGCAAGGGACAGAGCATTTGACTCGTTAGCGAGTACGGTAATTGTAACTCATGGTAAAGATACTGTTTTTTTGTGCGATAAACGCTACGGTTATCGCGATGCTTTTGGCGATTATAATCTCATTTGCAATCTTTGTTTTACGCAGTGAACTCAGCGGTAACCGCAGTATATCTGATGAAAAAACCGGGCAAGTGCGAATTGAACACGCGTGGAGAGGGTTCCGTATTTTTTTTGACACAAATTCTTAATGATTTTCTTGTAATCTACAAGCAATGAATTATATTTTGTATTTTGTTCAAAATTATAGGCTCATTAGTTTTGGAGATCAGGGGCGAATGGTCAATTTTCGTCTTTTTTCATGAATAAAATCAAAACTGTATATTTTACAATAATAACAAAAATATATTTGAAGTAGTCTTGAAAATGCTAATGTCTATGCCCTCATTAGAAAAAAAGGGCGTATTTCTCATAAAATCGCGAATGTGTTAGTGACCTTAATTCTTAAGACACGGTTTCACGTTCCTATGACTATCAAATTGCGCTTGCGTCCTTTTTATTTAAGAGGGCAGGTCTATAGTTCTCAGATCCCACTTACCATTCAGGTGGCCTGTGTGCTAGTATGCCTTCCCTGTGCCATGCCAACTTGCGAAGACTTTGTAAGAACAAAGAAATACTTACATTAGCCATGTCAAAATTTTGTACAGGATTGATGGTACTGCATTGCCCAGGCAGGATGATTGGCGTCCCAACATCGATTTCAGGCAGTTTTGCGCATGCTTCAATCGAATGGTCGACGTTTTGCAAGTCACTTAGAGAGACCCCAATAGTCTGAAGAGCTGCATTGGCTTGCTCCAGAACTTCTTCTGTGTCAAAGGAGTTCAACGTCCTACCCAATTGCCAAACACCCACTGAAAAGTGAAATTTTACATACTGTTATCGGTGAGGACATAGCTATGCAGTTCATTTTACGGTGAGTGTAAGGGACAGAGCTATGGCGGTAATATAGCTCTGTCCTTTTCTCTCAGCGTAAACAGAATTGCATAACTATGTCATAATAACCCCCCAGTTAAGCGCAGTTAACCATACTAACGATAGAGACGAAAAAGGTTCCGTTGTGGGATGAAAAGTATCCCTACAATTTGTATGGCTAATTTTCGTGCCACAACGGAAAAGTTTCATAGAATTAATTATTGAGTTAGCGTGGACAACTTTTTGGTCCTTTTTTTACTACGGTCCAATTGGAATTACAGTTTTTTTATCTCACGAAAGCGGGTCAGCCACATTTGCAGTTGTTACGAGTATAGATAAGCACACTATTGCGAAGCTTAGCAACGAGAGCTACGCGTTCAGAAACCACCTGCACGTGGACCTAATTCTGCACACACAAGTAACTGGCCCACCCGTTTTTGTGAGATAAATCAACGTACCTATATTACATACATACATACATACATACATACATAGACTCACGCCTTTATTCCCAGAGTGGGGTAGGCAGAGCTACAGAATTTCCAACAACTATAAAAACTTTTTGATTATTCTGTAACCACTTTTTGCACACTTAGGCGAAGATGTTTACCAGTGTATTAGTGACAGGTTGCAAGCCCATCGCCTAGCAGTACTACACGCCTTTATTACCTTAGTCGGCTTTTACGACATCCACGAAAGATACGGAGTGGCACTATTCTAATCCGGCTACCACACGGGGAATGCTACCTATATTTTGAAAACCATTTCAAGGATTGAGGTTTTCAACCCGATCTTAATAATTTAGGCTTTAACATTTATTTATTTTACATTTAAACCCGTTTGTTTGCCAAGTTGGGATAGTCCCACTCCATGTCTTCCCGTGGATGCCGTAGAAGGCGACTAAGGGAATAAAGGTTCATAGTACTGTTAGGCGATGGGGTTGCAACTTGTCAATAATATGGTAAACATTTTAGCATAATTGTGCAAAATGTGATGATAGAATTATAAACGAGTTTTTTTTAGGGTTGTTGGTAATTCTGTAGCTCTGCCTACCCCACTCTGGGAATGAAGGCGTGAGTTTTTGAATGAATTAATATTTATTTTATTACACAACAGTGGAATAAAAAAGTATATTAAAATACTTCATCTGGATTCTATTTACATTATTAAACGTATAAGTCTCAGACTCTATTCACTCCAATTTTGCTGTACATAATAAGGTTCATAAGGAAACTTTCATAAATATACATATCTCCATCTTTGTAGATACAGTAGGAGTGTAAAAACATTATTGAGTTTTGAGTAGTGACCCAAATAGGTATTATAATTATCTTCTTATCATTAAAATTTAATGTATTTATGGTTTTAATACTTTAGTTATCACCAGAGCCTAGAATTCTTGTGGAATTTTTGATAAAAAACACTAAAGAAATAGGCTTCTCATCAATCAACTTTCCATGCCAATCGATATACTAACTCCAAAATGTACTGAAATCATAAGTAGATAGTCGTTTTTAAATTAATGGTCATTTATAATAGTATGCTGGAAACTTATTTCAATTGATGTTCGATTGCTAGTAGTAATATACTGTACCAAGTCTCAAATAGTGATGTCATCCACATAACGAATGTGAAGTAAATAAAGATAAATATTGGGTCCTTACCTATGAAATTTGCGGTGTTCCACTTTTTTTTGTACGGAATTTATTCGTTTCAATTTTAACTTCTAAATTATTTTTAAATTTTATTAATACACTATGTTACAAAGGTTTTAGAAACAAATAATATGGTTAAATGGCTTGCTTAATGTTTAAAATTAAAGTGTGAACTCAACTCTTTTTATGTGCTGCGAGTTCGTCTTTCAATTGCGCAGAGTTTTATGGAGCTAACTATTTTTATGTAATTAAGGTAATGTATAATATAGCTTAGAAATGTCCAATATTCCTGACAGAACTTTGTTTGGTTTGCATTTGACGTTACTAAATAATCCGCAAAATTTAATGTATGTAAACCACCGTTTTCATAAAATTCTCCATAATATATTAACATGGAACTATTGGATCAAAAACGATTCAAGTGAAATTAGGGTTTTAAACAAACTTTTTGGGAACAGAAATGAAGTAAAATATTGGTGTATCCCAACTTGTCAAAGGTAAAAGTTAAGTAGATACAATTGGCCTTTATAAGTAGTTGCACAAGTAGTTGTAACACCTTTGAGAGATTTGTGCAGCGGTTCAAACATCATGTTAGAGTGACAAAACACTAAAGAGTGCAATATTATAGGCCAACTAGGGTGTTATTCTCTTAAAAACAACGGACGGGCGGACGAACATAGGGCGAAAATAGTGTAGTTTTAAGTAAGTTTTTAAGTTCTTTCCTTTGATTTTGTTTGTTTGTCAGAAGTGCGTAAATTTTTAATCTTTGAATGTATTAAAAATCCCTAACAACGTTAGTTCTGCATTAATAACAAATACAGATGTAGTGAATAATCCTTTCCCATCGTTTTTTGTCGGATTAGTTCATATTTATGTGGGTAGCATTCTAAAATAATATAAAAAGTATGATGATAAAAGATAACTCACCTGTTCTTCGGAATAGGGTAAGGTCATTGCAGCTGATGGCGATGGTGAAGTTGGTGTAATCCGTGGCCAAAATCCAAAAGTTAGTATCTTAATAGTAAAAAAAAGTTACTTGCGTCTGATTGCTTCAAGAACATCGTAAACTTATTATGATGTAATCATATGATATGATAAAAAATCATTATGATCCCTTAAATAAGTTCAAGACAAATGAAGACAAGGGCAAAAAAGTCTTCGTATATTATTTATTTATTTATTTATTGAGGAAACCAACAGCCGTACATTTGATAGTTAGTAGTACAATCATTAGAAACTTAAAATAGGCCAATAATAGGTATTGCTGAAAGAGATCATTTAAAAGGGATAAAGTTGGCCTATATATACAGTCAAGGAAATTAATTCCTAGACCATTTTCGTCACTGTCAAATCGACATTGTAAATAAAATCATAAGCAGTCTCTTACGTTTTGATTAATTACGTCACTATGACATAGTCCAAAATGGTCTAGGAATCAATTTCATTTACTACGAGGGGTGATCCATAAGTTTTGAGAATCAGTATGAACAATCCACATAATGATATTCTTTTAATATGGAATATACCATGGCACTAATGAAACTTAAATCAGAGACAAAGAAAAACCTACATTATTAATTTGTTTTTCTGTGATAGCTAAACAAAAAACATCTGAATGAACAATTTTACAAGACGGTAAAATAATGAGTTACTTTAGTAATCATTTGGAGCGGTGTGGAGAAAGTTCTGGTACACTAATAAAAAATATTGCTCTCGAAAATGAAACCTTGATTTATCAATTTGATTTAAAGGACAAATAAGTTATCATTGCAGTGGATTTTTTATCTCCAGCTCTGTCACCAAAATTTAGGGTGTTTTTTTCGGCATCTAAAAGTAAAACTATTTTTATAGTGGTAAAATAAAACAATTGAATGACGTTAAATTAATAAGTGTTAGGAAATATAGAAAGTGTGTTTATTCCAATTAATATATAACACACATTATCTCCCTTTTTTAAAACCGATTATCAAAATTTTTGGATCACCCCTCGTATAGTGAATTTATTTTCATATGTAAGGGTTTTCGTTTTGTACTGTAAAGAGTTTACTTATTTATAATTTAAAGCCTCACGTACTTCCAGATTCCATAAACAAATTGAACATAGCACTTCCGTCATATGAGTGGCTGGCATTCCCGTTGTCCGTCCGTGGGAAATTATTGATCACTGATTTATTGACGACGCTAATGCCAGAAGTTGGCTCAGGAGAGAACTCGAGTGTCGAACAGGCAGTATTCTGGCTTGATAACTTGCCAATTTCGTACCAGGTGCCAAAGAACTGCAAGAGTAAAGACTGCTTTACATTCCGTAGCGTCATTGTTTGGCATAACTCGATTAATTTATTTAACCAATTAACCAATAACGATTAAAAATATTGAAATGTTAAATTAATAATTATAAAGTTAGTTATAGCAATCGATTTATTTAAGTGATTCTCAATCGTAAATAAAATCGTTAAGGGAGATGTTCTTAATTCGATTACTTATATAGTAGTATTTCTATTTTTGTTTTGTTGTAAAATCCGGCACGAACCCGGCACGAAACCCTGCGTGCGCGATTCCGTCTTGCACATGACCGGTTTACATAAAAATAATTTAAAAAAGTTGGATGCTCTCAATATTATGTCATCAATTAACTGTTTTATGAATAAGTTAATACACTTACCTGTTCAAGATCAAAATCATTCACCAAATCAATACCACTACATCGTCCCAACTGGTTTATTTGCGCTCGACTAAAACCAAGCAAACCTACGAAAAACAGAATTAATTTATCCATCATGAGATCATTAGGTAAGTCCACAACCAACGTATAAACTACTAATGATGTTTGCTTACCAATATCCATATTTATCGTTTTTCATACGATATCTTATCACCATTATCTCATTTCATTATAAATAGGAAATTGGGATGTACAAAAAAGTCCCTTTGATTATGTTTAACGTTGCCTAGTATCCATGTACAAGCTTACAGGTATATAAGATTGGGACAAATAGTTGACGAAGTTCAGCTTCTGGGCCTGTTTTATGGTCGCTTTTATCGCGGTGGACAAAGCATCCGTCACTCTCACACTTAGATACACTCGCAATCGCAATTGTTTTCATTTTGAAAATCGAAGGCTTGTCTGCATACAAAATGAAAACAATAATTGTTCCGCTTTGAAGTCGATTGAGATTGCGAGTGCGTTAGGCAATAGCGACGCTGGTCAGAAAGTGACGAATGCTTTATCCACGTTTATCAAAATCGATAAACACCACCATAATAGGCCCGCTAGCGTCGTCACCACCATCTGCTAGCATTGTCGATGGCGCGCATTGTATCTCACAATGAAATGGCCACTTGTTCGCGGCCTACTAATTCGGCAAATTGATTAATTTGTAGAATTTATATTTTGGAGTGAGCCATTTCGAGAAGAGAGCGCATAGTTTTGTTAAGATATTTAACAGGTAATTTGTTTTTTCTTACTATAATAATTACGAGAAAGTTAACAAGATGACAGTGCTAGATGAATGATGCATAATAATCAAACTCTTTTACTTCAACAGATAATTATTACCTAATTGTACTTATTCCAAATAAGAGCTTCACACTTGTCGGATGTCAAGCCCAGGTTTTAGTCGCGTGTTCAAGTGGTAGAACATTTTATATGTAGCTATTCACACTTGCCCGGCACCGTTTTTGTGTGTGACAAGAAATATGGGGTATTTTGCCCGCTCGCTCATCCGGAAAAAAATCGTGTCGGGTCGCGCTCGCTTATGAACAAGGGGTGAACAGCGTCTTACTTACACGCTAAATATACTGGTGAGATTTGCGATCGTGGCCGACAACCGACTAGTGTGACCAGGGACGCCGACACCCGATTAAAATACGGGTCCGACATCCGACAAGTGGGAACCAGCTAAAATGGTAATCTTACATAAACTCACGCCTTCGTTTCTGGAGTGGGCGGTAGGCCTACAGAATTACCTACAACTCTAAAAACTTGTTGATAATTCTGTAGCCGCATTTTGCACACACACAACAATCTTGCATGGTAATCTATCGTATAAAAATTCCTTTAGTCGGTAGTATGTGACTCAAAGCGCAGTTTAAATCCTTTAGATAGCTAAATAAAATAATATAAGTTAATTAAAATTTAATCGTAAAATCGGATGATAAAAAGTAAGCGGTGTAGCCTAATCCCCGCGGTGCTAAAACAACAGGCAGGTGCGCCGCAGTCCTACCAAAAAAAGCGGCTAACTGCAATCTAGTAGTCAAAGGATTCTATACTCTATAAGTAACCACATTGAATTTAAAATGCTCATACTATTACTATGCAGTTAGTCACCTTATTTCGTAGGACGGAGTGCGAGTAAGATTTCCAATCTGAGGATTTCCTACTCACTGAAAATATGCTACAAATAGTGGTCTACTATCAGATAATAGCGTAAAACCACATATAACGTCCCTTTACTTTCTCAACCTCGTATCTGATCGAATAGTGACACAGGAAAATCACTAATTTTCACTTAACAATAAAGACTACTTTCCTATCTAACTATTCGATCAGACTTTGTTGAGAAATTAAAGGAAAGATATTTCACATTATGTTATACTAATTTATTTATAATTTTTAGGAAATAACGCGAAAAAATTGTAATAATTTTTAAATTTTATCTGTGGCAGAAATGGTTTATGTTTGTTTTGCGGCTTTGGTCACTTGCTGATGACGTTATACGCAAGTAGCCACAGATCATATGAGTATATCTCTACAAATGAGTTTTTATTGTTTAAAAGCGTATGGCATCACACTTGTAATATGGCCAGCGCAGTGATAGAAACAACAGAAATGTGGACCACAGACCTGCTAGAATCGGTGGCTTTTTGCCACGGGGGCCCTAATTTTTACTGACTTCAAAAAAAGAGGAGACCAATTTCTGTGTCAATTGAGGACCGATTTAAAAAAATCTTTTTTGGTTGGTAGAATATACGTTTGAGGTGGTTCCATTGTCACCAATTCTATATCTGATGAGGGGGATTCGTGAAGAATTGAGAGAACTCCTCAAACATTTATAGGCAAACATATATTGGCGTTTTTTATTTTTTACGGAATTTATTCATTTCAATTTTAACTTCAAATTTCAATTAATGTTTTTTTTTAGGTTTTATTTACAAATAATATTCTTAAATAATATTTAAAATTAAAGTGTATCAACTGTTTTCATGTGCTGCGGGTTCAAGTGTTTCAATTACGCAGAGTTTTATGAAGCTAACAATTTTTAAGTAATTAAGATTATGTTTACATAGGTTAGAAGTGTCCAATATTCGTGACATTTTATTTGGTTTGCATTTGACGTTACTAAATAATCCGAAAATTAAATGTATGAAAACCACCAGTTTTCATAAAATTCTCCATATAAAACGCCAATTTTATAGGTACGGACCTAATATAATAATAACATAGCTTTTCATTTATTTATTGGTAGCCGGATTAGAATAGTGCCACTCCGTATCTTTCCGTGGATGTCGTAAAAGCCGACTAAGGTAATAAAGGCGTGTAGTACTGTTAGGCGATGGGCTTGCAACCTGTCACTAATACACTGGTAAACATCTTCGCCTAAGTGTGCAAAATGTGGTCACAGAATTATCAAAAAGTTTTTATAGTTGTTGGAATTTCTGTAGCTCTGCCTACCCCACTCTGGGAATAATGACGTGAGTTTATGTATGTGTATGTTTTAGTAACAACTCTAGCAAATTCATTTGGAAAATATCATTTAATTTTGGTGAAGTGGAACTGAAGATGAAAGCGACAGAATGCCACCGGAACCTATTTCAAGGGTAGCGATAAGAAAGTGTACATGGAGTAGCTGATATGAATCCCAGTGATGTTAAACCTTGTTAACTGCGCAATGCATACCGTATTATCACCTATCACTTGTCATTGTCAGGATGGTGAAATAGGGGATTGGTTAAAGGGGAAAAAACGTACCGCAATTTGTATGGAAATTTACAGCCTCACAATATATTATGTTTTTAAGATGACCCATTTCATTTATAATTATGTAGGTACCTCATTATTATTAACTACAATAATTTAATTAGGCCCCCATAAATACAAATTAATGCATATTACTCGATTTGAGCAGTCAGCAAGAAGAAAAACACACTTTTAGAAAAGAAATACTAAAATTTATTTCAAAGTAAAAACCATTATTGTCTATGAACAAGCCGTTAGGTAGCGAGGAGGGTACAGGTGCAATGCACTCAATAGAAGCCAATTTATCAAGACCTCCTGCTTTTTGCTTACTTACCCCCTTACTAATAAACGTTTAGTAGCGGTGGTATAGCTATACAATGATTCTTTTTTTAATTTTAATTAATGGCTTTCACTCCTGTTAAGGTGTATTTCGCCAATGTCAAGTTATTTATAGACACTCCCATGGACTTATTAGAGCAATAAGTCCGTGGATATCACACGCGAAGACAATTGTTCGGTAAAAGAGAATTTTCTCCAATGAACTAAAACAGAAGCATATGGGGTTAGCTCCACGCGCTTCTGTCAAGTCTTTACTTTGTTTTGTCCTTATCTGTCAAATTTAAATGTCACAATGACAGATAAGGACCAAACATTGTACAGCTATACCACTGTTAGTCAAAGTTTATTAGTAAGGGTGCTAATGTGCAGGAAAAACTTACACATCGACGATAACTTAACTAGAAATAACATAAATAGTATACAATAAATACTTAACGATTGACAATGGTTACTTTGTAGAATTCGTTACAATAACAACTTAATATTAACTAATGGGTGGGACTCAGTACTAATGGCAAAGCAGCAATGAGATCTTTGTCTTTCAATTTGCAGCATTAAAAAAAAAATACAAATGAAGCTTAACCATCCATCCAACCTTTTGTTTGAATTGTCTTACATAACTAGATGAAGTACAATGGAGACTAGCATAACAATAATACTGCTTTTGACCAGAAGGGCTGAGCTGGGCTCTGGACACTGGCTGTCCTGTTCGACGGTGATGAAGAAGGGTTGATGGAGCTCCTGCCGGGTCTCCATGTAATCCCTGATGGCGTATTGTCCTTCGGTGGACATCTCACGGTCGCGACTGAGTTTGAAGGCACCAACTGTAAAGATCCAAGGAATAATCAGAAATTGTAATATGAACATAGGTGATGTTTTACCATGTCCACAGTGTACAATTGTGAATGAAAATAGAAGGGTCCCTTTATCTAAATTAGAAGTTGTTTGTCTTTATCACTATTTTTGTCAATATATTGAAGTGAACCAATGATGGCGGTTTAACTTAAGATACAGATGTAGTGAATAATCCTTTCCCATCGTTTTTGGTCTGATAACTTCGTATTTATCTTGCTTTCTCAGTTGGTTTATTGATGGCTACTGAAGCTAATTGAGAAAGCTAGATAAATACAAACTAATCCGACAAAAAGCAATGGGAAAGGATTATTCACTACATCTGTACCTAACTTGTAAGGTTATAATAATTGGTGACGATATATGAGTAAAGAAGTTAATAAATATGGAACGTTACACTGTGGGTTATTCAAGTTTAGTTACATACCTGCTCTCTGGAAATTATTAATGTTGACGCAAGTATACGCCAAAGCGTAGTTGGTATAGTCTGTGGTCAAAATTCGTAGATTCATAGTAGTCGTTTCTGAAAAAGTAATGTTATTAGTGTTTTCCTTATTTCTTAGGGCAATAAAGTAAGACGTAGGATGAAGTTACCAGTAATATATTAGCTTCATGAAAAGATGTATGTTGAACTAGACGATTTTATTACAATTAAATTATTACCTTCACTGTCTGCTACAGGGAGGGTTACACTCAGTGTGGCTGTTGCAGCATCAACTGTTGCTGATCCCTCTATTGTGTTAAGAGTACCATCAAGCACTTCCCAGTTTTGGACATTGACGTTGTCACCGTTGACGGTATAGCGTGCTCCGATGCACGTGCCGTCGTTGCTTACTTGAGGATATGGGTACCGTTCGATCTGGAACCATCTTCCAGCGAACTGCAAAAAAATATCTTATTGAGGCAAAATTCCCTACTAGGTTAGGCACTTAACATGATAATTAAGACTGCGCCGAGCTTGCGCTGGATGTACAGTGGCGCCCTGATTACTATTATTGTGTTTTCTTATAAACTAAAGTAGGTATTTTCTTGAAATTGATCGGTAGGTTTTTGTACTACAAATGAAAACACAACTTATAGGGTATATCGCATAGTTTAAGTTAAGCTGACTACTCAAAGGGTAATTGTTTGTTACGTCTCTCATAAATTGTGTTTTTACTAGCGCTACAAAAAGGTATCGTCTGATTGCAAGAAAATTCGTTAGTTAATTAGAAAACACAATAATAGTAATGAGACCACTGGACGCTCGACGTTTGCTCGGTGCAGTCTTAAGCGCTCTTTTTCGTATTGGAGCTAGCTAGTACTAAAATCTTAATTATACAACTAGCAGGTTTAGTTATTTAAGTATATGGGAATAATGCTACTTCCGTAAACTTGACTAAGGTGCGTAATGGGAAATAATTGGGTATATTCCAAAAGTTTATGGTCATTGCGAAATTGGGTATGTTCCAAAAGTTTATAAAAACTACCAAACGCTGCGATATTCTCTTACTGGCAACATTACTTTCGACGCCATAGTTATAGGCTTTGACGCTCCTAGCTGCTAGCGTAAGTGAAAGTGAGTGTAAGTGAGTGAGAAACGTGCCGTCTCCACAACCAAGTGATTTTCGCGCCTTTTTGAGTGATTCGCAATAATCCCAACACTCTATAAACCACCAGTCTATGAGTAGTAAGATCTACTTTTCAACTATTTCGGAATTACCCGGGCATATTTCGTAATTCCCCCAAAAAAAGTGAGACATGACAATAAATATGCATAAAAAGTAACAACAGCATATTTTGAGTGTAATGTCCACTAATCATAAGTCTATCCATAAATTTTCAACAGATACGAAGATATGGACAGTACAATTTAAAAATAAAATGTTTTTTAACTGAAATGCTGTCGTTTACTCAACTTTTCAAAATTTCTATCGCAATTACCCCAATAGACAATATCACTACATAGTATAAAACAAAGTCGCTTCCCGCTGTCTGTCCCTATGTATGCTTAGATCTTTAAAACTACCCAACGGATATTGATGCGGTTTTTTTTAATAGATAGATGGATTCAGGAGGAAGGTTTATATGTACTTATAATATTTTTTTATTTTATGTTCTGGTGTTACAGAAAACTAATATAAACCGAAGCGAAGCGAGGGCGGGTCGCTAGTATTAGATATAAGCCTAAGATAGTGTTAAAGTTAGTTTGACAGATTGTGAATAAGTAACTTAAACGATCATAGTTGGTTTGAAGTATGTCAAACTCAATCAAGGGCGCTTGTTGATAAACGTTTTGAAGTCTCACCTGAGAAACGTCAAAGTTTTCTTGAACCGGGATCCCGGTGTCGCATTGACCAGACATGATGACTTGTTCTCCAGCTTCCTCTCTGTAGTGGAAGCAAGCCAAGTCACTCTGGTCCACGTATTCGAACAGATGATTGTGCAGTAGGTCATTGGATTCAATGGTAGAGTTCAAAGCGAGATGGGCCGCTGGCGTTAGAGACCGTGCTTTGCTATGCTTAGCACTCCATACTGGAAAATATTAACATATTACTAAATGTTATAAGAAAAGTGAATATGAAATTGGCTTTTGTTTTTGATACCTTACCTCGTCTGTAAGGACCCAAGTCTGTATCAACGTTCTCACAAGAGTAGAGAAGCGAGTAAGAGCTGTAGTCCGTAGCAAGCACGGTCCATACTGAAAGTAAAAACTACATTAATCACCCTCACTGGTATGCATGGCGAATTATGTTAGTAAGCGTTTTTTCAGGGACTATTATTTGAGCTCAATACGGTATATGTTTTGCACACGCAGATTCACGTAGTTTCTTATAGACTTTAGAAAAAAGTAACATTTTGTAAACGCACCAGTTGGTCCTTCCTCCCTGTTGATAGTAATAGTGCCATCAGCTGCAGCAATAACAGCGTTTGATGTACTCTCAGAGCCTACTCCGTTTTCAACGCTGGATTCAACCACTTGGACGGTGTTGCCATTCTGCAGGAAGTTAGCGCTAGTGCACTGACCGGGGGCAACGTCGCTGGGGTACCGTTCGATTTCATGCCACCAGCCTAGGTACTGGAAGTAAAATACATCGTTAATGACACACCGATGAATCAAAAGGTTAAAAACCCATGCTTGTTATCATTCGAAGTAGATACTTTTGTGACCTAAATAAAGGAGTGATCCGCTCAATTACCAATTCGCAGTTCTATTGCAAACCAAAGGGATCATCAACAGCTCTAGCTGACTCAAACTACACAATCGTAACTATCACAGATTTTTTATAACTTGGGACATTCTCATAGCTAAGTATTTAAACAAGTCGCTTTTTATAGCAGATGAGGTTTTACTCAAAATACTTCTCTAATAAACAAGTTTTATTTTGGTATACTAACATCGTTGGCATTAAATCCTTGCATGCCAGTGACCGCTTCGCATGATCCTCTAAATAGAACTGACTGTCCGGGTATAAATTCTGGCACGTAGAAGCAGTCCTCAGCAGACTGGCCGGTTGATTCGTAGTACTCCTCGAGGAGACCTTGAGTGCTGTTGACGACGTCGTCAATAGCTATAATGGCTTGAGGAGTGAGTGTTGGTGTTCTGCTGAGTTTCCAACTGTATACTGCAAAGACAATAGTTTGCTGTTAAATGCCCAAAAGAATTACCACTTCTGTGGGTTTTTCTACTGCACAATCGTCAACATAAGCTACACATAAACACTTACAAAATATTACTTCATCATAAAACAGTCAAGCGCCACGAGAAATATACACTTTTCGAGATGGTCGTAAACGCAACATCAACCCGTCCTAAAATCATTTGGACGAAAAAGCAACTCGTCCCAAAATTATTTCGTCTACTGTCATCATTCGTCTAAGTCGCCGGTCGCCTAAAAAGCAAGTCGTCTTAAATGTGTATAGTCTAAATAGCTCGTCGACTACAAAGTAACTCGTCTTAAAGTGTCCTTCCACAAGTGGCCTATCAATCAAAGATAACATACCGCTTTTGAGGGTTGGGTATAACGATTTATAAAATTTACGACGAATTCCGATTTTGTCTAATTGCTTAATAGACCGATTGCTTTTTAACCTAGTAGCGAATTTGTCTAGATGATCTTAAGACTATTTATCTAAAGAGATTGGTTTACAAGTCGGTCAGTAGATTGTCCGACTTGTAAAAATTTGTCTACTTGATTTTAGACGAGTTGCTTCATGGACCGATTACGTATTCGACCTCCTGCGAATTTAGCCAGATGATTTTTGGGCGAGTTGATGCGTTTTTGACTGTTTGTTACTAACTCCACTTTTTGAGTTCACCTTATTCCTTTGAAAAAAAAGTCTTTGAATGTATACATAAATCTTTATACTCGACTAAACTAGATTGCTCTTACCTTGTCTATATCCATCCGGTAGATTACGGCAGTTGTAAACTAGGGAGAAGCTAGTGTAGTCAGTCTCAAGAATATAATACGTAGTCACAACTTCATCTGAAAAAAAAAACAAATAATTAAAAAGGGTGCTTTCATAAATACGAAAAGTTAAATTTTTTTGAAAACTTACCTGTTTTTATTAGCCGTTCAAGATGGCATAGTTCATAAGTTCAGCTTTGGTGCAAATACAGTAAAATAATTATGCTGCCGGGGGGGTTCTTTTTATAGTGGTGATTATTATTTATATATATTAAATATTTGATAGCTTAGTTTTATTTAAAACCTTTTTAAAACGTTTAAATTTAATTTTCAAGAGCATGACTCATAAAAATCAACCAACCTCCATTTTCCAGAATAAAAGTGACCGTCAAAAGTCCCGTTCCAGTTGAGGAAAGGCGAGCAATTCCCATCTGCGTTCTTAGCTGCCCATCAACAACCATGGTGTTGCGAATGGTGATGACGCCATCATCGAGAGTGTATTCGGCGCGGGAACAAGAGCCACTTTGAGATTCGATGGGGTAGCTTGCCACATCATACCAGAGGCCTAGGTACTAGAACCAAAATATATAAATAAAAAAGTCTGTTAAAAAAGTTGCCTAGTGCCGCGGTAACGGTAGTTTACGTGACGGTTGCGTAATGGCAATACGGATTCAGAAGCCGAAAGGCAAATAACCAGTATTACCTGTGGTAATAGGGGACAGCGATGACATCCATAACGTAATTTCATAACGTTATCGAATGTTGTAAGGTGAGATACAAATTTGGAACATCTAAAATTAACAGCTGTCATCCCTGTCATCTACCACCACAGGTAATGCTGTCATTGCCCACGGGTTTTGAACGCATAATAGAGGACATAGGATATGTGTGTAGATGAAATTACTACTTAATTCAATCTATTTCCAGAGGGCCCAGACAAGATGCACAACACTAGCTAGCGTTTCTCTTCGTTTCGTTTTTAAACCAATCGCGTCACTGGTAGATGACGTGATACGAAAAATCACGTGATGTGCCAGTGACGCGATTGGTTTAAAAAC
Organism: Acleris laterana; assembly: GCA_963966035.1. Taxonomy (NCBI): domain Eukaryota; kingdom Metazoa; phylum Arthropoda; class Insecta; order Lepidoptera; family Tortricidae; genus Acleris; species Acleris laterana. Next base: position 13,037,544 of record OZ014456.1, read on the forward strand.
TAAACGAATAGAATCGATAGTTAGCGTAATGTATCTTGTCTGGGCCCTCTGAGGCAAGAATAATACTTACGTCAGCAGCACGGAAATTAGGCGTTCCAGTAATGACTGGACAGGATCCGGGTAGAGTAATAAATTCAGGAATCTCTTCAAAGACCGGGTAGTAGAAACAATCGTCGTTGGTTTGTCCAGTTGGCTGGTAGTATGACTCTAAGAGGTCAACGTTATTTGAAACTACTTGAGCTATCCTATCGTTGGCCGCTTCGGTGAGACCCGCTTGGGATCTGCTTAGTTTCCAGCTATAGACTGTAAAAAAAGATGTTTGGAATAAGAATATACTTAAAAACTGTTTACATACAGAACCAAATGTTAATAAGTATTTAATTGAAATAAAAACAAGTATTAAACCATTTTATTGACGACGTAGTTAGTCTGGTTGGTGTCGACTATAAATAAAGCTAGCGGTCTCGGAAGTAATCAAACAAGCTTATCATTGGATGCCAAGGTAAAAACAAAAAAAAATGCAAGCAGAGTACTTACTTTGACGGTTGGTTGTGCCTTCTAAGTTGATACAACTGTATAATAAAGCAAAGTCGGTATAGTCGGTGTCCAAAATGTATACATCAGCATCATAACTCACTGAAAAAAATATAAAACTTCGTTCTAAATTCCACTATAATTTAAAAAAGAGTAGCACAACAATCGCAAAATTACTCACAGCCAGCTCCATCGCTCAGGGTGGCAGAGAGCACGCCGGAGCCATCAGTAGCTACGGTAGCCTGACCAAATACGGTGGTCAGCCGCTCATTGTATATGATGGTCTGGCTCAGGTTGAAACTGTTTTGTGTTGCTGTGGTGAACTCCTGAGCAGCACAGGCACCAGACTGACGTTCAGACGCGTAGCGGGCAGTCTCATACCAAGTGCCGACAAACTAAAAAATACGGTGAACCATATTTTAATACACTGATACCATTTGCAACGAATTATATACGAATCCAAAACTATGTAAGTACGTGTTTGTGTTTAAACCATGACATATTACATAGGTTACAATGGGCTTATTAAATAAGTAAGGTTAGGTTAGACTTTTGACCACATGAAATTGTAAAATGCGGCGCGAAATATCTCTTTGCAAAATAAAAAAATGTTAAATGATAGACTTGATGATTTGGTAAAACATTAATTAGTGAACAGTATAGTTTACATATAAAAACACTTTACTAAATTAATATTGATAAGAACTTACGCTAGCAGCCTGGAAATTAGTCACAGGTGTAACGGTTCCACACAGTCCTTGCAGAATGATAGGTTCGCCAGCAGGAATGTCGGGATATGCTAGACATTCAGCTTCGGACTGTCCAATGGGCTCGAAATATTCGTTTTCTAGGACTTGGACCAGTGCCATAGCGGTGTTGATGGCCGTGATGGCGGCTGCCGGCAGGGTTTGGGTCCTACTCAACTTCCAGCTGTGGACTATAAAGGACAAAATTAAAGACAAATAAAACGATCGTTGCATGAAATAATTAAAAAATATACCTACTTCATTAACTTAACGATCAAAATAATCATTAAATGAAACGTTTTATAAGATTCTTACCTGATCTGAAATTTGTACCGATGTTGATGCAGCTGTACGCCAGTGCGTAACTTGTGTAGTCGGTTGCCAGAATCCAGTAGGGGAAGGTGATGGCTGTAACAATCAGGAAAACTCCTTAATTATTCTGTTCGCTCTAGGCTTGGGCAGGACTCATGGAATTAGTTGTCAAATAAAATAGTAACTAAGAGTCTCGAATATTCAAAAACGAACAAAGATATAACTAGACTTACTTTGTCCGTTAACCACCATAGTGAGCGTTAACCTGGCACTTCCGTCCGTCGACGCGTAAACGACACTGCCGCTGGATGAAGTGGCTAGTTGATCGACGACTTGGTTGGAGATGAGGTTCAGGGTATTGGCGTTGGCGCCAGCTGAGAAAGCGTGGTTGACGCAAGTTCCAGTCTGTTGCTCTTTTGGATAAGCTTCGATCTCGTGCCAGGTGCCTATAAACTAAATAGTTTCGGTTATAACTAGATTCAATCTTAAAATTTTATTTAAAATGTTGCTTTCGTTTTGTTTTGCTTTATTTAAGCATTGTGACATCGTAAAAGAAACTGTAAAACAACTTACATGTACAGAGAGAAAAGTTAAAGTAGATTTTTTGAAAAGCTAGAAAAAAATATTTGTACATTGTTGTTATTAAAACTTACCGAAGCCAGTGTGAAACCGCTTAAAGCATTGACGCTGTCGTCACACTGTCCCGGGAAAACCACAGGCGTGCCGGGAATGGCTTCCGGGAAATAGAAACAAGCTTCCGCTGTTTGTGGAGTCGCCTGGAAGTACTGGGAGTTGAGGTCTAGGAATGTGGCGATGACGCGGTTTACTTCAATTTGAGACGCAGCGGATATCACTTGTGTTCTGCTAAGAATCCAACTGTATACTGAAAAGTGTATTAAATAGTTAGTTTTTCATTTTTTTTGTCATGGAAACCGTCCATATTTTTAGAAAGAGGTATCTTACCTCGTCTCTGGTTAGTACCGACGTTGACGCAAGAGTAGGAGACAGCGTAGCCGTTGTAGTCGGTGTCCAGAATTAACAGCTCTTGAGTGAGGAGAGCTAAAAATAAATACAAGTAGCATGCATTATCTTCAGATAAGTCGAACATTATTATAATAGAGAAAAATGTATAGAGACACTACCCCTCATTTAATTTTTTTATACATTAAATCCTATGTATCAACGTCAAATATTTTCTAAAAAACTATTTTTATCTTGTATTGTCCATTTGCTTGACACCTACCTCCTTGAACTTCTAAAATTACGCTCAATCTTCCAGAGCCGTCAGTGCTCACGACTGTTGCATTTCCACTGAATGTCTCCAGGCGCTGGTTGAGGACTTGGCTGTTCACCACGTCCACAACGCCTTCCCCGAGTGAGTAATCAGCCCGCGCGCAGGTACCGACCGCACTCTCCGAATAGTAGCTGGAGACCTCGTACCAAGTTCCTAGGAACTGAGAATTGTAACTTTATATAATACTGAATTCGTGATTTATGATGACCTGTTTTAGTTTGAAAGGAATTATGATAGTTGAAAACCCTCATTTTGCAATGTAGTCATTATGAAACCTTGTCATTTTGCGATCTAGTCATTATGAAACCTCGTCATTTTGCAATCTAGTCATTATGAAACCTCGTCATTTTGCGATCTAGTCATTTTGCGATCTAGTCATTATAAAACCTAGTCATTTTGCGATCTAGTCATTATGAAACCTAGTCATTTTGCGATCTAGTCATTTTGCAACCTAGTCATTTTGCGTTCTAGTCATTTTGCGACCTAGTCATTATGAAATCTAGTCATTATGAAACATAGTCATTTTGCAATTTCTTGTTGTCATTATAAACCGGACTCCAAATATGTTACATATTTGTTGCCAGATAGCAGCATTGGGCAACATTACAAAATTTATTAAGAGACTTACATCGGCAACTTGGAAATCGGCTTTGGGTGGGTGTAGTGCGACGGATTCACACTGTCCATCCAGGATGATGGGGTTGCCAGTTGGAATTTCAGGATAAGTGAAGCAACCGAGAGCAGACTGGTCGATAGCTTCAAAGTATTCGTCCTCCAGGACTTGGACCGGTGCCATAGCGGTGTTGATGGCTGTGACGGCGGCTGCCGGCAGGGTCTGGGTCCTACTTAACTTCCAGCTGTGGACTATACAGGACAAAGTTATAGACACAAAAACGTTAGTTGCACGAAATAATTAAAAACTATACTTCATTGACATAAAGATCTTAATAATCAATTAATTAAACGTTTGATAAGATTCTTACCTGATCTGAAATTTGTACCAATGTTGATGCAGCTGTACGCCAGTGCGTAACTTGTGTAGTCGGTTGCCAGAATCCAGTAGGGGAAGGTGATGGCTGTAATAATCAGGAAAACTCATTAATTATATTTTTCGCTCTAGTTTTAGGCAGGAATTATGGAATCAATTGTCAATCTAAATAGTAAGATTCTGATACATTGAAAATGAACAAAGATAATAACTAGACTTACTTTGTCCATTAACCACCATAGTGAGCGTTAACCTGGCACTTCCGTCCGTCGACGCGTAAACGACACTGCCGCTGGATGAAGTGGCTAGTTGATCGACGACTTGGTTGGAGACGAGGTTCAGGGTATTGGCGTTGGCGCCAGTTGAGAAAGCGTGGTTGACGCAAGTTCCAGTCTGTTGCTCTTTCGGATAAGCTTCGACCTCATACCAGGTGCCTATGAACTAAATATGTTTATCTGGTTAGGTCATGTAGAGTTAGCAGCGTTTACAGTATAGAAGTTGAACAAATAATAACATTTCAATTTTAGTAGATTTTTGTTATTACAACTTACCGAAGCCAATGTGAAACCGCTTAAAGCATTGACGCTGTCGTCACACTGTCCAGGGAAAACCACAGGCGTGCCGGGAATGGCTTCCGGGAAATAGAAACAAGCTTCCGCTGTTTGTGGAGTCGCTTGGAAGTACTGGGAGTTGAGGTCTAGGAATTGGGCGATGACGCGGTTTACTTCAATTTGAGACGCAGCGGATATCACTTGTGTTCTGCTAAGAATCCAACTGTATACTGAAAAGTGTATTAAATAGTTAGTTTTTCATTTTTTTTGTCATGGAAACCGTCCATATTTTTAGAAAGAGGTATCTTACCTCGTCTCTGGTTAGTACCGACGTTGACGCAAGAGTAGGAGACAGCGTAGCCGTTGTAGTCGGTGTCCAGAATTAACAGCTCTTGAGTGAGGAGAGCTTAAAATAAATACAAGTAGCATGCATTATCTTCAGATAAGTCGAACATTATTATAATAGAGAAAAATGTATAGAGACACTACCCCTCATTTATTTTTTTATACATTAAATTCTATGTATCAATGTCAAATATTTTCTAAAAAAATATTTTTATCTTGTATTGTCAATTTGCTTGACACCTACCTCCTTGAACTTCTAAAATTACGCTCAATCTTCCAGAGCCGTCAGTGCTCACGACTGTTGCATTTCCACTGAAGGTCTCCAGGCGCTGGTTGAGGACTTGGCTGTTCACCACGTCCACAACGCCTTCCCCGAGTGAGTAATCAGCCCGCGCGCAGGTACCGACCGCACTCTCCGAATAGTAGCTGGAGATCTCGTACCAAGTTCCTAGGAACTGAGAATTGTAACTTTATATAATACTGAATTCGTGATTTATGATGACCTGTTTTAGTTTGAAAGGAATTATGATAGTTGAAAACCCTGCTCAAATATGTTACATATTTGTTGCCAGATAGCAGCATTGGGTAACATTACAAAATGTATTAAGAGACTTACATCGGCAACTTGGAAATCGGCTTTGGGTGGGTGTAGTGCGACGGATTCACACTGTCCATCCAGGATGATGGGGTTGCCAGCTGGAATTTCGGGATAAGCGAAGCAACCGAGAGCAGACTGGTCGATAGCTTCAAAGTACTCATTCTCCAGGACTTGGACCGGTGCCATAGCGGTGTTGATGGCCGTGACGGCTGCCGCCGGCAGGGTCTGGGTCCTACTTAACTTCCAGCTGTGGACTATACAGGACAAAGTTATAGACACAAAAACATTAGTTGCACGAAATAATTAAAAACTATACTTCATTGACATAAAGATCTTAATAATCAATTAATTAAACGTTTGATAAGATTCTTACCTGATCTGAAATTTGTACCAATGTTGATGCAGCTGTACGCCAGTGCGTAACTTGTGTAGTCGGTTGCCAGAATCCAGTAGGGGAAGGTGATGGCTGTAATAATCAGGAAAACTCATTAATTATTTTTTTCGCTCTAGTTTTAGGCAGGAATTATGGAATCAATTGTCAATCTAAATAGTAAGATTCTGATATATTGAAAATGAACAAAGATAATAACTAGACTTACTTTGTCCATTAACCACCATAGTGAGCGTTAATCTGGCACTTCCGTCCGTCGACGCGTAAACGACACTGCCGCTGGATGAAGTGGCTAGTTGATCGACGACTTGGTTGGAGACGAGGTTCAGGGTATTGGCGTTGGCGCCAGCTGAGAAAGCGTGGTTGACGCAAGTTCCAGTCTGTTGCTCTTTCGGATAAGCTTCGACCTCATGCCAGGTGCCTATGAACTAAATATGTTTATCTGGTTAGGTCATGTAGAGTAAGCAGCGTTTACAGTACCTATAGAAGTTTTACTAATAATAACATTTCAATTTTAGTAGATTTTTGTCATTACAACTTACCGAAGCCAATGTGAAACCGCTTAAAGCATTAACGCTGTCGTCACACTGTCCCGGGAAAACCACAGGCGTGCCGGGAATGGCTTCCGGGAAATAGAAACAAGCTTCCGCTGTTTGTGGAGTCGCTTGGAAGTACTGGGAGTTGAGGTCTAGGAATTGGGCGATGACGCGGTTTACTTCAATTTGAGACGCAGCGGATATCACTTGTGTTCTGCTAAGAATCCAACTGTATACTGAAAAGTGCATTAAATAATTAGTTTTTCATTTTCTTGTCATGAAAACCGTCCATATTTTAAGAAAGAGGTATCTTACCTCGTCTCTGGTTAGTACCGACGTTGACGCAAGAGTAGGAGACAGCGTAGCCGTTGTAGTCGGTGTCCAGAATTAACAGCTCTTGAGTGAGGAGAGCTAAAAATAAATACAAGTAGCATGCATTATCTTCAGATAAGTCGAACATTATTATAATAGAGAAAAATGTATAGAGACACTACCCCTCATTTAATTGTTTTATACATTAAATCCTATGTATCAACGTCAAATATTTTCTAAAACAATATTTTTATCTTGTATTGTCCATTTGCTTGACACCTACCTCCTTGAACTTCTAAAATTACGCTCAATCTTCCAGAGCCGTCAGTGCTCACGACTGTTGCATTTCCACTGAAGGTCTCCAGGCGCTGGTTGAGGACTTGGCTGTTCACCACGTCCACAACGCCTTCCCCGAGTGAGTAATCAGCCCGCGCGCAGGTACCGACCGCACTCTCCGAATAGTAGCTGGAGATCTCGTACCAAGTTCCTAGGAACTGAGAATTGTAACTTTATATAATACTGAATTCGTGATTTATGATGACCTGTTTTAGTTTGAAAGGAATTATGATAGTTGAAAACCCTGCTCAAATATGTTACATATTTGTTGCCAGATAGCAGCATTGGGCAACATTACAAAATTTATTAAGAGACTTACATCGGCAACTTGGAAATCGGCTTTGGGTGGGTGTAGTGCGACGGATTCACACTGTCCATCCAGGATGATGGGGTTGCCAGCTGGAATTTCGGGATAAGCGAAGCAACCGAGAGCAGACTGGTCGATAGCTTCAAAGTACTCATTCTCCAGGACTTGGACCGGTACCATAGCGGTGTTGATGGCCGTGACGGCTGCCGCCGGCAGGGTCTGGGTCCTACTTAACTTCCAGCTGTGGACTATACAGGACAAAGTTATAGACACAAAAACATTAGTTGCACGAAATAATTAAAAACTATACTTCATTGACATAAAGATCTTAATAATCAATTAATTAAACGTTTGATAAGATTCTTACCTGATCTGAAATTTGTACCAATGTTGATGCAGCTGTACGCCAGTGCGTAACTTGTGTAGTCGGTTGCCAGAATCCAGTAGGGGAAGGTGATGGCTGTAATAATCAGGAAAACTCATTAATTATTTTGTTCGCTCTAGTTTTTGGCAGGAATTATGGAATCAATTGTCAATCTAAATAGTAAGATTCTGATATATTGAAAATGAACAAAGATAATAACTAGACTTACTTTGTCCATTAACCACCATAGTGAGCGTTAACCTGGCACTTCCGTCCGTCGACGCGTAAACGACACTGCCGCTGGATGAAGTGGCTAGTTGATCGACGACTTGGTTGGAGACGAGGTTCAGGGTATTGGCGTTGGCGCCAGCTGAGAAAGCGTGGTTGACGCAAGTTCCAGTCTGTTGCTCTTTCGGATAAGCTTCGACCTCATGCCAGGTGCCTATGAACTAAATATGTTTATCTGGTTAGGTCATGTAGAGTAAGCAGCGTTTACAGTACCTATAGAAGTTTTACAAATAATAACATTTCAATTTTAGTAGATTTTTGTCATTACAACTTACCGAAGCCAATGTGAAACCGCTTAAAGCATTAACGCTGTCGTCACACTGTCCCGGGAAAACCACAGGCGTGCCGGGAATGGCTTCCGGGAAATAGAAACAAGCTTCCGCTGTTTGTGGAGTCGCTTGGAAGTACTGGGAGTTGAGGTCTAGGAATTGGGCGATGACGCGGTTTACTTCAATTTGAGACGCAGCGGATATCACTTGTGTTCTGCTAAGAATCCAACTGTATACTGAAAAGTGTATTAAATAATTAGTTTTTCATTTTCTTGTCATGGAAACCGTCCATATTTTAAAAAAGAGGTATCTTACCTCGTCTCTGGTTAGTACCGACGTTGACGCAAGAGTAGGAGACAGCGTAGCCGTTGTAGTCGGTGTCCAGAATTAACAGCTCTTGAGTGAGGAGAGCTAAAAATAAATACAAGTAGCATGCATTATCTTCAGATAAGTCGAACATTATTATAAAAGAGAAAAATGTATAGAGACACTACCCCTCATTTAATTGTTTTATACATTAAATCCTATGTATCAACGTCAAATATTTTCTAAAACAATATTTTTATCTTGTATTGTCCATTTGCTTGACACCTACCTCCTTGAACTTCTAAAATTACGCTCAATCTTCCAGAGCCGTCAGTGCTCACGACTGTTGCATTTCCACTGAAGGTCTCCAGGCGCTGGTTGAGGACTTGGCTGTTCACCACGTCCACAACGCCTTCCCCGAGTGAGTAATCAGCCCGCGCGCAGGTACCGACCGCACTCTCCGAATAGTAGCTGGAGATCTCGTACCAAGTTCCTAGGAACTGAGAATTGTAACTTTATATAACACTGAATTCGTGATTTATGATGACCTGTTTTAGTTTGAAAGGAATTATGATAGTTGAAAACCCTGCTCAAATATGTTACATATTTGTTGCCAGATAGCAGCATTGGGCAACATTACAAAATTTATTAAGAGACTTACATCGGCAACTTGGAAATCGGCTTTGGGTGGGTGTAGTGCGACGGATTCACACTGTCCATCCAGGATGATGGGGTTGCCAGTTGGAATTTCAGGATAAGCGAAGCAACCGAGAGCAGACTGGTCGATAGCTTCAAAGTATTCGTCCTCCAGGACTTGGACCGGTGCCATAGCGGTGTTGATGGCTGTGACGGCGGCTGCCGGCAGGGTCTGGGTCCTACTTAACTTCCAGCTGTGGACTAAAAGGGAAGAAGAGTTAGGATGATGCTAATTAACGATGTAGATCAAAAGATAACTGGATATGTTTCATTACATGATCCTAGTATACGCCGCAGTTTTGCAAGGAGTGTGTTGTTAAATAATAAGAATAAAAATGGAGAAAATAAATAATTTCATTTAAAAAATGTGTCACGGAACTCTTCTTTACGTTTTTTCTAATTAACGCATTGCTTTCCCGAAATAATCAATTTACTGAAACTGGTATTCTGCTATGTCAAATCTATTTTTTAGTTCTTCTAAAATACCTACGATTAGGTAAGGTTAGGGTTGTATTTAAACACAATTTTCATCTTTAACCTACCGCCAAGCAAAGGTGTTCACAGTGACGTGTTCCGGTGTGGGGATAAAACCACCTTTGAAATTATTTGGATAGAGGCATTTCGCTAGGTCCTTAGAGTTCGATAGATTTGTAGTCTCAGGATTGCAGTCTTGTGAATTTATTTGTAAAAATGGGTCTCAGATCACACTTTATCATCATCATGATCATGTGGCCTGTATGTTCGTTTGCCTTCTCCTCGCCAAATAAAAAACACTTAAGTCTGATTTTAAGAGAAACGAAAATTCGGATAAGCAATGCTTTAGGACAAATGACGATTATGGATTCCAAAGTTGGAATTGGAAATGATTATCTTACCTGATCTGGTGTTCTCGGTTCGATTGATGCAGCTGTACACTAGTGCGTAAGAGCTGTAGTCAGTGGCCAAAACCCAGTAGGGGAAATTGATAGCTGTAACAAATTCAAAAATAATCATCTAAAGGATTATTTCAATAACATTCCAAATTTTTAATGTTTTTGTTTCTTTTCATCGGATTTCTCCAATTTATATTTCCCAAAAAGTTATTGGTATTAATTTAGTTTTAAATCCGTGATACCGAAAGCGCTTGTTACGTTTTTTAAGTTAGGTTGGACTTGTGACTATATTGGGAAATGATGCATTTGGGAAAAATATTTACCCTAAACAGAATATACCCCATTGGTTGGCAGGTGAGCTCATGCGTCCCCTTTTCGGCGTGTGTAGTATGGCTATTATAATATTTTAGAAATCTATGACACTACCCTATTATTATACAAACCCATCATCATTAAGAGGAAGTCACTTCATAAATTCTGCCCTCATTAGGAAAAAGGGCGTATGTCTCATAAAATCAAGAATGTATTAGTGACTTTAAGTCACAAGGTACAGGGTTCAATTGGCTTTGACCATAAAATTGCGCTTGCGTTTTTTTTATTTAGGAGGGCATACACAAAATAACGAAAACTTACTTATTCCGTTCACAACCATGGTGAGCTGTAACCTGCCGCTTCCGTCAGTCGATGCCAAAACGACGCTGCCGCTGGCAGAAGTGTCAGCTTGATTGATGACTTGGTTGGAGACGAGGTTGAGGGTATTGGCCGTGGCGGTGGTTGAGAATAAGTGGTTGACGCATGTCCCAGTTTGTTGCTCTTTAGGATATGCCTCGACTTCGTACCATGTGCCTGCGAACTATAGAATTTTGGCTTAATACTAGGAACGTAGTCCTAAATTAAAAATCCATAGTATTAACTTGGTTTCTTGGCGGCTGAGCCGCGGACCAATTTCAATGAATTTTCGAGGTATCGAGATAACTAGGAAGAGCGAAGTTACGGTGACGATCTATTTATTTAAAAATTAGTACTTTGGACCTTGCATAATGAAATGTAATGGGAAAATTTGCTTGAATTCAAAAAAACCTATTCTGGTATGTCGTTTGGGGTAAAATATAGTAATATTCAAAGAATAGTTAAAAATCAAACAGATGAAATGATACATAAAGTATACTAACGATCTGGTAACGAAAAACTGACGTGTTCCAGTTGCACAAAACTAAATACTGTGAAGATCGTTAGCGAACGCTTAACATGTCCAGCACTGTGGACGTATTGTGACTAGGGAATGCATCCCGGTAAATTTTTGTATGGGATTTACCGCGGTAACGGTAAATTACCGGTAATTTCCATACTAAGAATTACCGGTTTGCATTCCCTAATTGTGACCAAAAGGGTGACGGAGTTGTAAGTAGTTACTCGTATTTTCATAAAACTTACCGATGCCAAGGTGAAACCGCTCATAGCATTGACACTGTCATCACACTGTCCAGGGAAGACAACAGGATTTCCAACTACTGCTTCAGGGAAGTAGAAGCAAGCTTCATTAGTTTGAGGAGTATCTTCAAAGTATTCGGTATTGAGGTCAACGAAACTTGCAATGACCCGGTTGACTTCAGTTTGAGATGCAGCGGTTAATTGTTGGGTTCTGCTGAGAATCCAGCTGTTTACTGTAACAGTAATGTTTGAGATTAGTGTAAGCAAGGCTTTTTTTTTAATCTTCATTATTGTATGAGACACGAGTGACCGATATACTGTCAGTTGCGAGTGCAAGGTGATAACGGTAGCCAGCCGAACTTTATTAAGACGCTGGGAGTACTGTAGGTAAGTAAAGTCCTAAATATAAGCATTGTTGCACAGATATATTTTTTAAGAGTTATTTTAAAACAAATTGACCATGAGAGTACTTTATTTCTACAACACAGTTCTTCAATCTTTCATTAAGTTATATACAAATGAGCTTCTAAAGTTTGATTTGAATTTCTTTCGAGATGTTTATCGTCTTGCTTTTAACTCGGCCGTCATGACTGTCAAGGAAATACGAGCTATCGTAACTTTGACAATTTACTTGACAGAAGCGTGTGGACTTGAATCCATGCACTTCTGTGTAATCTTCAAGAGAAAATACTCTTCTACTGGACTCCTCGCGTGTGTCACCCATACCCGTGGCCTTATTTCTCTTATTATTAGTTCATGGGAGTTTATAAATAACTCACCATGTGTGAAATACACCTTAACAGGAGTGAAAATAATGAGATTAGTAGGATAATTTTATTGGCAATACGATAAAATGTCGAAAGCAATACGGTTTTACCCAATAGAATAGAGGTTCTGCAAAAGTAATCTTTGTGGAAAATAAGTCAAATCTGCAAGGGTTGGAAATGACATAAAAAACAAGAATGCAAAAAATTACCGACCGACCGCTTAACTTTAACTTGTAGGATTGGTAGGATGTATATGAGACAATATGAGGTTTATTGCGAACCTCTACATACAAACCCTGTCTTTATTAAATAAGAATTATTTTCATACCTTGTCTCTGATTACTTCCAATGTTGACGCAAGTGTAAGACACAGCGTATTCATTGTAGTCAGTATCGAGAACATACAGCTCTTGAGGAATAAGGTCTGAAAAATAAATAAACCCTTTATTAAATACTGTATTTAAATAAAAAACTAAAGACGTGACAATATTTAAAAAAAAACAACTTAAAACTTAAAATAGAAATCTATAAAAGACCCCTGCGGCATGGTCCTGCAGATGCTGGCAACATTTCCTCGCTAAATAGTCGAACTAATGCATTGATCGTGGACGCTGCGAGCTCTTCGGTCTTCCGTGACGACAATCCGCGTCTTTAAGATTTATTTGAAGAGACTTAGGGTGCTAGGACCCCACGGACCGGGTTTCGATGCCAATTGGAATACTGTATTCTGAGACGAGACCACTATATGTGCCATTCCTTATGCTTTTAGCCGCTTCAGCGGCCGCACCAGTATCAGATGTCAGGTGGATATTGTGATGGGTCAAGACAGGTTGCATCGCAGAATACCACCCGTCCAGTGAAACTCCTCTATGAGGGGAGTGTGAAAATGCCCTAATTGTGTTTTATTTAACTGTTTTATGATTAAAACTTTCTAGCTAAAAACAATTTCTAGCTAATATCCAAAAGTATTTTTTAATCAATAACTTAAATAACGTTAGTGTATTACTCACATTATCAATGAAATTATAGTAGGTATCTACGATATTATCTAAATTATATAAGTTAGTATGGCACCACACCTTTTACATTTCGATTATAAGGATTAAAATGTCGACGTAAATACATGATAAAAGTTGGCCTTCAAATTTTCGAGCATAAGAGAAGTTGAAATAATGGTTCTTTCCTGATTGGTTTCTAGAAGAATTGGGCATTGTAAATGATGCTAAAGTAGAACTTAAGTTTGACTTACTTCCTTGAACATTCAAGATGACGTTCAATCTTCCAGAGCCATCAGTGCTAGAGACAGTAGCTGTTCCAGTGATGGTGTCCAGGCGTTGGTTGAGGACTTGGCTGTTCACCACATTCACAGTGGATCCTACCAGGGTGTAATCTGCCCGAGCGCAGGTACCGACCGCATTCGCCGAATAGTAACTAGAAATCTCGTACCACGTTCCTGTAAACTATAAAATGTTTCGCTTCACTCTTCTGTTTCCATCAGTATTGTTTCAATTTGTGGTGCTCCTATTCTAACTTTGTCATTAAGTAACTTTTTAATCATTCCATTATCATGGGCCAGCTCAATTTAATCATTTAGTTCCTAATTCAAATCTACCAAAATAATTTTTATAAAATTTAAATGTAGGCATTAAGACTGCACGAAAAATATTTACTGGGTGGAAACTTCAACAAATATTTTTAACCTTACGTTTATGTTGTGATCGATCGAGATTATTTCGATTACTTAGGCTTTAAGAAGAAGAACTTGACTACCATAAGAGCATAACCCAAGCGCGAAAGTACCTACATATAGTATAAAGATGAAGTCTTTTATAAGGACTGTTGCACTATGTAGTTTACAATGTTTCCGAAACACTTACAGATCCCACTTGGAAGTCTGGCTTAGCGTTGAGAGTGGTGCTGCATTGGCCGTCCAGTATAACTGGCTGCCCATTGCCAATCACGGGCAGCACTGTGCATGCGTCGGCCGAATGATCGATGACTTGCAACTGGCTCACAGTGACCCCAATAGGCGTGAGAGCCGAATTTGCCAATTGCAATATTGCTGCATCGTTAAAGGAGTTTACTGTCCTTCCCAATTGCCATACGTTTACTGAAAGGTGACAATGTATTAATTGGAACGTTTTCAATCGTTTGTTGATTAGGGGAATGTATATTTTTAAGTAGTAAGTAGTGATTGATAGAGCAAGGAATGAAAAAGTCAGAGAGAAATGTGGAATAAAAGAAGATGTAGTGAGCTAGATTGAAAAGGGCATGGTTCGATGGTTCGGTCATTTGAAAAGGATGAATGAAAGAAGACTGACGAAAGAGATATACAGATCGAAAGTGAGTGGACGGGTCGGAAGGGGCCGCCCTAGGCGTACTTTTTCGAGTCAAATCGGAGAAATACTGGAAAAGGGCCGAATATTAAGTACCCGAAACCGACGTGCGTGCATGACTCGATGTATGAATGTAGAAGAAGCGATAGAAATTTGTCAAGATCGTAGCAAGTGGAAAGAAGTGGCCTGGAGACGAAGTGTCGGTAGGCCTTGCACAAGGTGACCGACGATCTGATAAAGGTCTCGAGAAACCGCTGGATGACAGCAGCACAGGACAGATCGTTGTGGAAAACCTAGGGGAAGGCCTTTGTCCAGTAGTGGACGTCTTGCGGCTGATGATGATGATGATAGTAGTAGTTTATTTTGAAGAAATTTAAAAAAATAAGGTTATCTCATTAGATGGACAGATATAATGAGAAAAAGAAAGGTTGAAGGACTAAAATTATGTGCTCATTTGCCTCTTCAATGGCCTGTTTGGTCATTAATGGAGATTGGTCATAATAATAGATCTATTACTTACCGTTGCTCTGTGAAGCTGCTACATCGACGCAACTAATTGCTATGGCGTAGTTGTTGTAGTCAGTGTTGAGAATCGAAAACTCTGTTGCTGTAAGGAAAATAAGAATAAATAATATCTTTGTGAAAATATAATAGTTTCTTGTGTAGTAGTGTCTTGTTCAAAAATAAATGAATTAAGTTTTAGTCTGAACGCATTTTTTTGTTTTTAGATATATAGATACTAGAGAAAATGTTAGAATATGTTAGACCACCAGAAAGCTAAAATCGAAGAAGATTTGTAGGGGAATAGCTGGCACCTATATTTATTTTCAAGACTAAGACTGGCCAGCGGAATTAGCTGACATAAAAATTTATGGCATGGCAAAAGAAAACTTTTTTCCTAATTACTTATACTTACGAGTAGCTGATGTTGCCGGTGTCAACGTCAGCTGAGCAGTAGCCGGGGTTTGGGTCAAAGTACCAGTGACTGTTTGCAGGAAATTGTTAACCAAAGAACGGTCAGTATAACTGTTTTGAGTAAACGTCAGGCTCGAGCAGTCAGCATTCTGGCTCGATGCTTTGCCAACTTCGTACCAGGTACCAATGAACTGCAAGAAAATATTTTTTGTTATTCGTGCTTTGACTAATCTTGGTCGAGATCTTTGAGAAAGGGCGTTCATGGGATTTTTGATCAATGCAACTAACTTGCTTCATAATGCTTAATAAATAAGAACAGATTAGAGTTATGATGCAATTTGACGAAGTGCTGGCCTAGTTGGTAGTAACCCTGCCTACGAAGCATGCAGTCCTGGGTTCAAATCCTGGTAAGGGCAGATATTTGTGTGATGAGCGCGAGTATTTTATTCCTGAGTCTTGGAAGTTTTCTATGTATTTAAGTATATATTTCTGTATATTAGTATTTCTATCATAGTCTAGCAGGTACATAGTAAATACAAGCCTATAGCGTAGTTTGGGTCGATTGGTGTGACACTGTTCCCTGATATTTATTTATTCAATAGCTTTTAAACCACGTTTGAGTTTTTACTTCAATTAGACTCGGTCTCATATGCACATGATGTCAATGTGACAAACCGGTTCCATATTTACTTAAATGCTTATACAAAACGACGTACCGAGAGATGCGGTATTCTACTTATTTTAGGTGATTAGGTTTTAACGTTTGAATTCAATTTAATTGTTTGTAGGAGCCTACAAAACTCAATGCACCTTAAAAGCGTCCTCTTTTTGTCTGGTAGTAATTAATAGTAGTACATAAATTTTTAAAATATTTTCAAGTGCCATAAAGCGTAAATATTACTTTAATTTTAGCTTTCTCCGTTTCTTTCATCATCATCATCATCATCATAATCATCATAAATTGCGGTGCTAAAAATGATAATAGTTTATTGTTGTCAAATATAGTTCAGAAATAATCAATAAATCTGCTTTAGTGAGTGACGTCCATGTCGAATTGAGTCTTACTTTTTTGCATTGGAAACAATAAACATGTTTTTTATTTTATTTTATGCTAAAAATGTAAACTTAATGCCTTATAGCTTTCTCTACCAGTCTACCTTACCAAACTTTTACCTATAATAATTGACGAGTTCTAGTTAAAACAATGAAGGTACTACGCCCACGCCATCTGATTAAATTTTCATCAAACAGCAAAGATAAACTATATTTGATAATATTGAAACACAGTCTCATTTATATTAGATGATAGCTTATCGGCAGAGATAATAGGATTCACTGGAAAAATGGAGTTACTGAAAACGATTTTCGACTAAACGAAGTAGCCAACATAGTCGCGCGACTTGACACCACATATTGTTCATCCACCATAGAATCTTGCCATAATGACAACGTCAAGTGACAAGATAGAAATTACATAGGAATTAATCGTTGGTTATATGCAACAGGGTTCTATAAATAGTGGTTCATCACTTGAAGTCCGTGACCGTATAAAAATACCACTGCCGGTTAAGTTGACTCATGTCATTATAATGACAACTTCAACTGCTAAATATTATTTGAAATTAGGTCTCAAGGCGGCTTTGTAACGCAGTTATGGCGCTCCAGTTGAATTATAAAGTAGAGCTGCAACTGCGGTAAGAGAAGCCATCCGCTGCTGCAGCGCTGCTGTCACGATTTAAGACCTTATTGTTTCAAGTTTTTTTTGTTTGTTTTTTGTTTTTATGGCATAGAGATGACAAACGAGCACACAGGCCACCTGATGGTAAGTGGAAACTGTGACCCATAGACATTCGCATACACAAGACTGCAATCAAATGCAGTCCCAAGACTGCAAATGCGTTGCCAACCCTGAAGACTAAGATGGAATGCCTCTATGCTAGTCATTTCACCGGCTGTCTTATCCCCAAACCGGAACACAACAATGCGAACACTGCTGTTTGGCGGTAGGTTAATGGATAAGAGATGGTGGTAGCGATCCGGAACCCTGCACAAGGTCCTACCACCCGCAAATTATAATGGTGTTTCAAATGAGACATGTTTTTGCTATATCCATACTAGGATTATAGTTACATCATTTTACAACCAGCGCATTCTTGAATTAGAATATATTTGTATTTTGTACGTCTTTAAAATTGTGTGATGAAACGTTAGCAATAAAATAAAATACGAAAATGTTTACCCGGACATTCATAAAAGTGCAGTATGTACATTGTACAACTATAGAATGCATTAAATATGGTTTGTTCATATCTTTCGTAGTGAATTTTGATTTGAAAAACACTTACTTTAATTAAATTATGTATGTTGTAAGGTTTATGAATAAGGTGGATAATATTAATAAGTAAAATAAACTTTGTATTTTTTCAAAACGTAGCGTATACTCAAAAAAATAACTAGACTAATGGTATTATTAATATTATATATATATATTTTTAGATATTTATTTGTTTCTTTCAAAATCACACAAATAATTACTGTCCCGGATTAAGACACTGTGAATTTTTTCTGTCTCAAACACTTTTCATATCAACTCCCACGTAGTCGTTGGGAGAAACGGGTTATTAATAACGAACGAACGATGTAGGCATGTAAATACAGTCAAAATGTCTAGATCATGCAATGTTTATTAAAATTATTAAATTAATTAAGTTAATAGCTGTGCCCTTACAGAGTTTATGTCGGACTATTGTATTAATTTGAATATATTATATTATTGTAACTTACGTTGTAAATAAATTATGTCACTATAATTATGCCTAAAAAACAATCCTTTAAAACTTTCGGGCCTATGACGTCCTAGTTTTTTGTCGTATACTAAAATAACTGCGTGAACTCAAATCCAATTGGGGCAGTATCATTGACGAACATGATAAGAACAATTAATAACTAGTTACACATACATGTTAATATCATAAAACACAATAGTTTTGTTCCGACAAACGCACATTTTATGGAACATGTTCCACAGTAAACTCCGGAAAAATAATAAAATGTACTGACCTGTTCAAGAATGAAATTATTCATCAAAGTGATTGAACTGCATGATTGCATCAATGATATTTGTGCACTGCTGAGACCCACAAACCCGATCAACAAAACCAAAACCAAATTCATTATGTACATCATGAGATCATGACTGTACCACTACACGAGAACTAAACTACTATAATGGCTATTTATCTTCATTTTATCGTTTTTATACAAAATCTTATCGGTCCGTTTATCTCTCGTTAAAATTCGCTAATAGGATACGCGAGCTTAATACACTGAGTACCGAAATGTGTTGTTATCTTTTTGGCGTATTCGTTTTTCCCCGCGAATCGGGCTTAGGATACGTTCTGGTTCAAGCTGGCTTGATTTTTAGGGTTCCGTAGTCAAACTACGAACCCTTATAGTTTCGCCATGTCCGTCCGTCCGTCCGTCCGCAGCCTAGCTCAGAGACCCTTAGAGCTAGAAAGCTGTAATTTTGCAAGAATATACATAATATTAGTCACGCCAACAAAGTGGTAAATGCTACACGTAACGTGGAGATGATTTTTTTTTCTCGTCTTCCCCATAGTGTGGAGTGTTGTTGGATGCGGATGTTATAATATTGCGGTTTTGCGAAATCAGCTTTTCGTGTATATTCATGACATACAATATATTTTATGACAACGCATACCTTAACGAATTTGAAAGGAAAACTATCACGACTAAGTACACTTAATTAGTTCCCGAGATACATGCGACTAAAGTGTTTATACGAGTACCTACTAAAAATCATCAAAGACAGCAAGCACCAAATAACTTTAAATAGAAAATTAGTTCATACATGTTGTTTTTTGACATAGTTTTTAGTGTTCGGAACCTTACACTGAACATGGTCCGATATGCTCTTGCCCGGTTTTTTATTACTAGTAATGTTAAAGATATTAACACTCAAAAGAAATATTACATACATACATTCGAATGCACAGATGGCGCTGGAATTCACTAAGTAATGATCCTTCCAATCATTTATTGATTTGCCTTAGCTACACATTTTCAGAAGTTGTACGGATTATTACTTTTATATACTTACTTAACAATTATTACTATTGAAATAAAAAAATGCCTACCTATACATCTATGTCTAGATATCTTTGACGCCTGTTTCTCAGACGGGTAGGCAGAGACCACTGCTTTCCACCTGCAACGATCCTGACAAATCCCTTTCGCTTCTTCCACATTCATACATCGACTCATGCACGCACGTCGGTTTCGGGTACCTACTTAAGATTCGGCCCTTTTCCAATATTACTCCGATTTGATTCGAAAAAAAAAGTTTACCAATTTTTGTTATTGTTACGTAACCTATATTGCTTTGCTTGCTGTATTTGCATTTCCATATAGTAATCTTTTGTGTTTTGTTTCTTTAGTGTTGCCAACCTTAACAGGGTGTAATTTTTATGGTTGTTCTAGATAATCTCGAACAAATTATTTAAATTTTGATCCGTGATTTTTTTCAATTTATGTTATTTTGTGTTACGTGTGTCACTTTCCGTCTCTTCACCAAGCTGTTCCAACGGAAGACCAGTGCTGGCTTTACGGCTAGCGAATGCTGAGTTGGGACCGTTTCGCTACTGTTTCTGTGTCTTATTTTTTGTATCTACGAGTATTTACCTAATGTTGTTTTGTATTGTTGCGAATAAATGTCTCTATATCTTTAAAAAGTACGCCACACATACACAATACAATTCACTTAGTGAGATTATAAAACTAATAGTAAATAATCTTAACTAGTAAGCCGCGAGCAAGGATTCCTTATGGTTGGTTATTACCCGGGCTCGGACTTTTCATCGCACGGTAAGATGAAAGACAACTATGCAGTCGATATTAAAATAAAAACTTTATTCAAATTCATACTCATACTCACTCACATTCACGCTGTAACTATTTAAACTTAATAAATAAATAAATTAAATATAAATTGAAAAAAGTACTCAATAGAAATCCGGACTTCATTGAAATAAGACACATGGCAAGTTCTCAACAATTTGAGCGAATGCTAGAATATGCGACTCTAACGTCCGTTGATGTAGAACGATCTTTTTCAAGTTCCAAGTGGATTTTCAACGAATATAGAACCTGCTTTGGTCTTGAAAATATGGAAAAAGTGGCCATTATTTTATTCATTTTACAATTGTGATTTTGAAATGGACAATACACACGTCATACCTTGTCAATATTTTGAAACTAATTCCTGTAGCTACATGCTCTATGGATATTACTAACTAGGAGCTTACTTAATGTTCATATTATTTTTATTATTTCGCCCATAATGTTATAAACATGACGTAGCATTAACATTTTTATTTATAATTTAATCTTTTAGTGCTATTTAAATGAATGAGTATAAGTATGAATATGACTTAAAATTTTATTTTAATATCGACTCCATAGTTATCTTTCATCTTACCGTGCGATGAAAAATACGAGCCCTGGTTATTACTATTACAAAGACACAGAAGTAATTTATTGTAAACTAGCTGTTCCCGCGCCCACTTCTATGGGCAGCATTTTTTTTCGTGTTAATACTTATTGGGTACTTACCTATGAAATTGGCGTTTTTTTTACTGGTTTTATTTCGTACGGAATTTATTTATATCAATTTTAACTTCCAAATTATTTTTTAATTTCATTAATGTACTATGTTACAAAGGTCTTAGATACAAATAATATATGTAAATTTCTTACTTAATGTTTAAAATTAAAGTGTGAACTCAACAATTTTCATGTGCTGCGAGTTCAAGTGTTTTAATTAAGTACGGAAAGTATTATAAAGCTTAGAAATGTCCAATTTCCTGAGAGAACTTTGTTTGTTTTTTCTAATAGTCATATCATAAGTCTTAATGACTGTTTGAACTAATCATTATTTGAACGAAATATAAATTAAAAACCAATACTCAATTAGATCAATTTTACCCACATAGGTTAGGTTAGGTTAAAGTTGCGTCAAAAGCATATACCTACGAACTTAGGTACCTAATCACTACACAGTCAAGTAAGCAATGTCAAATAAGATTGTCTAATGTGTTACTGCGATAGAGTACAGTCAAGTGTAAATATAGTCTAAGTACACATTCCAGTGTGATAAGAATTTGGTAACATAATAGGGTATTTGACAAGAGTGAAATTAAATTGATTTTTCATTAACAACAGATAAACATTATAAAAATACTGGGAAAACATCAATCTTTTATTTATGTTTGCTATTTTAAGATTTTTAAATTCATAAAATCCAACGATTGTGTCGTTACAACGTAGTAATCCCTATAAATTCCATAGTAACGGAGCGTTTTTAGGGTTCCGTAGTCAAACTAGGAACCCTTATAGTTTCGCCATGTCCGTCCGTCCGTCCGTCCCCAGTCTAGCTCAGAGACTCATAGTACTAGAAAGCTGTAATTTGGCATGAATGTACATATTAGTCACGCCAACAAAGTGGTAAAATAAAAATTTGAAAAATATTTTTTTTTAATGCACCTCCCCTACACGTAACGTGGGGATGCCTTTTTTTTTCTTGCTTATCCCATAGTGTGGGGTGTCGTTGAATAGGTCTTTCAAATATTGCGGGTTTATGCAGACAATTTTTCGATTAAGGGATCCGTTTATGAAATATTAAGCTTTAAAGCGCAATTTTTGTTAGAGTCAAGTGTCCCCCCCCCCCTACAGCCAAAACTACAAATACTAAAAATCTGAAAAAAATCTTCAACGAAAGCGCATATAACGAATTTTAAAGGAAAACTATCACGGCTAAGTAGACATGATTAGTTCCTGAGATACAGGCGACTAAAGTGTTTATACCTATCAAAATCGCCTATGATAACTGATAGAAAAAAATTTAACGGGGGGGGGGGGGCTGCACGCGCGGGGGGAGTCGAACAAGTAACAAACTAACAAATCGAGCGACAGCCGCGCTCATTAGCGCGAGCGCCTAGATGCTGTTCGGACGTGCCCCGAAATGCTACCTACGAGTTTGCGATTTGCGATCTGAAAATTTACAAATAATTGATTAGATTATTGATTTGAGTCGAGTATCGTTTGGAAAACTTAAAATTCTATTTACTGGCCCTTGTTTTTTTTTCAACTTCTATTAATTACTTTATAAAAGATTAAACTTTTATTGTAATTTAAAGTCGGTTTGAAGCAGTTTAGATACCTAACTACCTACATAGGTAGGTATACTGATCTCACACTTAAAAGCTTGGCTCTTGTTTGAGATATTATATACGAATTTATAAGAAAAAGAATCATTACTTAGTAGACTTAATTAGTTCCTGAGACCTACTAAAAATCATCTAAGACAGCGTCAAATAACTTTAAATACAAAATTGGTTGATACATGTTGATTTTTGAGATAGTTTTTTGTGTTTGTCGTTACGGCTTCGGAACCCTACACTGAGCATGGTCCGACATGCTCTTGCCCGGTTTTTTGAAGTTTCATAAAAAGAAGCTGATTTGACTTTTGTCAAATATCGTATTTAGTGATTATTTCAAAACATAGTTTTGCACTTGACTGTACAAATGAACAGCAGAGCTTCTTTTGACGCTACCTGTACCCTATTCAAATTTATTTCTACAGCTTCCAATCTACTGTAGGTATTGCATAGAGATTATTGAGAACCATCTCGTCTAGTGGTCTCCAAAGCTATTACTCAATTGACCGCGGCTGTAATTTGTAGAATCACCCGCGTCCTCTAAACTTTCCACTGTTTATTTAATCCACTCACGAGCAAAAAAACGGACTGACGTTGTACTGAAGTTATTACAAATTGACCACTTAATATTGCTCGCCAGTGTTATTTCAATTGGCAATTCGCTGCGTCTATGTACTTATATATAAACTTTGTTGCACGATGACAACAAAAGTACAAGTGGCGGATTTAATCCTTAAGGCATTCTTTACCAGTCATTCAACAAACCAAAGAGAACTAAGTCAAAACGTCCTTATTTTGAAGAAACTCAGTAAACTTATGCAAAGTACTCTGAGGAATCTAACTCTACAACAATAGATTTTGGAATTTTAAACTGTCTTATCCATCAGAGGCGTAAACGATTTTCAAAAATTGACAAAATGTATGTCCGGCAGCTTACGTCATACATAACCCATCATCATCATCGTCATTTTCGATAACGATAACGTTTTCAAAATACGGTGTAGGGCCACTGAAGAGTAATAAAATAAACAACTAAGCTAGACCCATATCGCAGTGATAAAGTTAATTCATTTAAAAATGTTCAGAATATTTAGGTGTAATTTGTCAGACAAAATCATCGAAATCCTTCGTGGAGCATTATGCGTTCAGTATGGCTTAATGATAGGTTCAGTATGGGTAGTCAAACTATGTTTGCAGCTCCTTGATTTGGTAGTAAAGTCTATCAGGCTGATCTTACCGCCTTTCTTTTATTTTAGACAGTAAATTCGTTCCATTTTCAAACTTTTCTATGAAAAATCGTCACTTGTCGTTAGTTTCCCATTCGGATGACATTTTACGCAATCGGGTATAAATCTACTAGAATCGCTAGCGATGCTGTAGAACTGCTATAGCTCTGGCCTTTCTCAACCTAAACTAAACGTCTTTAGTACGTCATGGTAACCCCCCTTTTTTGAGATGGAGTGGAATTGTTGTTTAGCATCGCCTTATGGAGGGACTCTCAACCACTCGACGGGCTCTTCAGTCACACATCACGCACACACACGCAACCACATTCATTCATTCCCACATCACATCATTCATTTTCACGCCGCATAGCCTGGTCTTGTGGTAAAAGCTTCGACAAATCAATCGCGTGTCAAGAACAGCACGAAGCATGAGCAGCGTGTGACATGGCATACTGTTGGCAGGCGGCCGCTGCAACCAAGGCCTGGTTATCTGTTAAGCAGTATAGGCGTCTAAGTGCCACGTCAGCTCGGGGCCCTACATCACTCTAGCACCTAGCACCTAGGACGCGCCTCACTGGTGGGTCAGCCAGCAGGTTGAGGGCGAGGTGTAATCCAAACGCGGGTCAGCGCTAATTGGTTTACCAAAGCCTTCAAGTCCTCCATTTCTTTCCATGTGTCTGCCTAATGTCAGACCAACGAGCTGATCGTCTATCTACTGATCTAAGATCTAACCTTGGCCAATACTTTGTTAGTTATTACCGCCTTCAACCCTACTATCATCTTGCTTAGTAAAGTGACCCACTCGTCTTCTCCGCTTTAGTTGCGTGATCCTTTTGCTGACATCAGAAACTTCTGTCCTATGCCTGGTCTTTATAATCAGTGCCGGTCCTGAGCCAGTCATTTTTAACTTGAACTTTAATTTTTGTATGTTCACGATTTTCTATACAAAGTAGTTAACCAAAACCACCTACCAGCCAGCCTAATATGGCTACGATTATCGCGTGACAACTGTGGATAAAACATCCGTCACTTTTTGACACGTTTACGGGAGTGACGGATGCTTTATTCACATTTTGTCACGCGATAAACGCAATCATACTAGGCCCGCAGCGGCCTGTTTTAAAGCATTTGTCACTTTCTGACGCGTACGAGAGTGACGCATGCTTTATTCACATTTTGTCACGCAATAAACGCAACCTCACTAGGCCCGAAGATACATGTCATGTAGTATACCTATAGTCAGCAATGTAAATGAAACCGCGAGCGAAGTCCCAAGCAGAGCCTAGTCTTGAACCTAAGTGATCGTTCAAAGGCAGATTGGTCTTGTAGGTACTACAGATGCCTATTGTCCACTCTCATGACCACTTCTATTCGTCATCCGGTGGGGTGGCATCTAATAAAAGACCAGTAAAGTGCATATAGGGCTATATTATGCATTCCTATACAGCATCCCGTGCGTGGTGCGTTCGAAGCAATCATAATCCCCGGTCGGCCTTTAAACGGTGGTAGGACCTTGTCTAAGTTCCTTCTGGAACACTACCACCATTTTATACTTTAATCTACCACCAAGCAACGGTATTGGTGTTGTTGTGATCGGGAATACCTTCAAATTTCGAATTATATTTATCCGAATATTCATTTGTCCGAATTTAAATTTTTCCGAAAGCTACTGGAACTATTTTGGGTTTTTTATAATTTAATTATTTTACATAGGTTAGGTTAGTTTTGATTTAGGTATGTCGAAACATTTCATTCGGATCTTGATCAACTTCGAATTATGACTTTTCGGAATTATGCAGTGTACCCATTGTGATCTGGAGTGGGGATATGACAACTAGTATACAGGCATTCCGTAGTCCTCAGAGTTGACTACGCATTTTAGGATTGCAGTCTTAAGCTTGTAGTTTTGATTATGGGTTACAGATCCTCTTATCATCAGGTTTCTCTCGAGAGAAAACTACACCAATTACACTTTCCAGTCCAATGTTTCCTAAAAGGTCTTCCAAATTTAAAAATTTATATTAATATACATTAGGATTCTAAAAGCTATCCAATAGGTACCTCGATGTTATTATGTTTGCAAAAATTACCTTTGATTTACATGTATGAAAGGTAGGATACCCTTTTTTTTAAGAAAATTTTACTATATTTTAATAAATCGGCGAGTTTTAAATGTATGTATGGCAAATTATAGCTATGTCAAGAGTCTCTGAGTTTAATAAAGTTAAAAGCCTCCTTTTACGGCAGAAATGGACAGTGGCACAGTCGAAAACGTGGATAACTATCACAATGTTTGGCATAATATTACCTACACTAAATAATGACAGATGGCATGCATCATGCATAACTGAAATACACACATACATACATAAGCTCACGCCTGCGTTCCCAGAGAGGGGTAGGCCGAGCTACAGAATTACCTACAACTCTAAAACTTGTTGATAATTCTGTAACCATATTTTCACAATTAGGCTAAGATAAAGGCATAACTAAAATAGTTTTACACATTACGATGAAAAAGACTGTAATACTGAAAAAAACGTTTTTTTTTAACCGGTCTAGTGCTCGTCAGACTCGCGCACGAAGGGTTCCGTACCATTATCTAAACAGCTTTAGCAAAAAACGGTAAAAAAAATCACGTTTGCTGTATGAAAGCCCGCCCCCTTGTTTATACATACACACATACATTAAATCACGCCTGTTTCCTAGACGGGTAGGCAGAGACCACTTCTTTACACTTGCTACGATCTCGACAAATTTTTTTCGCTTCTTCCATATTCATACATCGAGTCATGCACGCACGTCGGTTTCGGGTACTTAAGATTTGGCCCTTTTCCAGTATTACTCCGATTTGTGTGGTTGCCGGATTAGAATAGTGCCACTCCGTATCTTTCCGTGGATGTAAAAGCCAACTAAGGTAATCAAGGCGTGTAGTACTGTTAGGTGATGGGCTTGCAACCTGTCACTAATACACTGGTAAACATCTTCGCCTAAGTGTGCAAAATGTGGTTAAAGAATTATCAAAAAGTTTTTATTGATGTTGGAAATTCTGTAGCTCTGCCAACCCCACTCTGGGAATAAAGGCGTGAGTTTATGTATGTATGTATAAGATAAGATAATTTTATTGTCAATGTATGTAAGTACTTATAAGGAATTAAAACTCGGACAAATGAATAATTCTTTATAATTGTTAATATTTATTATTCTGTTTTTAGTATTTGTTGTTATAGAATTTGAAAGAAGAGTTACGAAAAAGGTATGGCGAGCAATAATGAGAGGAGAGGTCGGTAGCCCTGGACGCACATACGGGATCAGATCCCGATGTACTCAATAAGGGCCAAATCAAAAGCCGAAACTGACGTACGTGCACGAAGAGTTCGATGAATGTAGAGGAAGCGAAACCAGTGCTCAGACCGGTGCACCTGGCGTTCCGTAGTCTCTGCCTACCCCATTGGGAGACAGACGTGAAGGTATGTGTGTATGTATGTGCGAAGGTTAAGGTCACGGACCAGCCTGCTATCCTGTTCAAAGCCGTATCGTTTGAAAGCCGTTCGTTTTGCTTTTTTAAGCGCTATTTATAAGGGTATTTGGTTATGCAATAAGAGAGGGATATAAATTTACTGCTGACGATCTGAGCTTTAGTTCTTTAGGGTTTTCCTTATGTGAATGGTTAGTTTAACAAGTAACTTAGTCATATTATTTCTTCCAAAGGGGTTATCCTTTTAGTGGGTTATACTTCGAGAGGTAAGTCTTTTAAAGGATATTATCGGAGAATGGGTGGTCGGGTTAAGGTGTTATAGTATTCATTAGGTACTTTGACACGTTAAAAATCTACCATCGCTTCCCAAGAGGAGACCACAGCTGGTATGAAACGCCGCAACAAAATCAATAGTAATTTTCTAAACGTTTCTTTTGACAATGATAATATTCAACATAACATTTAGTAATACAAAGAATATAAAATAAAATAGGTATCAAATTTAGTTGAGCAGAAAAACGTGACGATGATGACAGTAATAGGTGCGAATTAATTTATTGTTTAGCCAAACTCAAATTCACAACATTTATTTGACAAAACATTACAACTCAACAAATTCGAACCTTTTTTTTGGATAAAATAAGTGAATTTAGAGACGTTGCGCTATTGTGTGACCACGAAAACAACGAAATGAAGAGCGTTGTTTTTTCTTGCAAATTAGCTTTTTCTTTCTTTGTTCAGACTCAAAAAAGCTACAGAAACGAATCTGACAACCCCGATTCTTCGTGGTCTTGTTTGCGCTACCCCTAGAGTACGTATAAAAGCTGGAGGCGCGGAGGGTCCGCTGTAAGAAAGCGCAGGCAACAACAGGCAGGGAGCGAAGGTGTGGTTTCTTACGCAGGGGCGGAGGGGTTGTACTCCCCACATAGCCGGGGCAGACCGGTAGGTATATTAATTTTTCGGGATTATAGTCTTAGGAATTTCAGGTTTTTGATCAAAAGAACTTTCGGGATTTTGAACTTTCGGTGAAATAATCGTTCGACATATATTAATATTCGTCCTTCCGTTCATAAGTCTTTTAAAATTCGTTATTCGTTTGTTCTTTTGAATTTCGGTATTTTAATATAATAAAAAGAAGTAGAAGAAAAGAAGTGCTCGCATTGTTGTGTTTCGGTGTGGGAATTCCGAAAGATGCAAAAGTTTCATTTTAAACACATTATTGTAATACTACGAGGGCTGCCTTTTAAGTTGTGTCGTTTGCCAACCTCCCGCGATTATTTAAAAAAAAAACATATGGCATTTTCATCCTTTTGAATTTAGAACTCGAAAACAAAAGAATGTTTTCAAATTGGTCGAATAGTTTTATTACAGCGTCTATTCAAAGGTGACAAGTCGGTTGTAAAAATGGAAATGTCTAAGGAAAATTTGCGTGCGGTAATTTTCTACAACTTTAAAAGGGGATTATCGCGACTTCAGTGCTTTGAGGAGATCACATCTGTGTTTGGTGATGCAGCACCGTGTCTTAGGACTGTAGAACGCTGGTACTTAGAATTTTTACGTGGGCACTCTAGCCTCAGTGATAAGCTTCGTGAAGGTCGTCCAAAAACCGCCATGACGCAAGAGAATATCGAAGCCGTGCGGCAGCTAATACTCGAAGATCGTCATGTGACATACCGTGAAATAGAGGCATCCGTGGGCATTTCAGGGACCACTGTCCAAAAAATCCTGCACGAAGAACTTGTTGTAAAAAAGTTGATCTCTCGTTGGATACCACATTTGCTTAGCGACGACCAAAAAACAGCCCGTGTAAGTTGGTGTCGCAAAACTCTGAAGCGATTCAGCCGAGGAGAGTCAAAACATGTTTATGATGTGGTTAGTGGTGACGAGTCTTGGATATATGCTTACGATCCAGATTCAAAACAGCAGTCAACTGTCTGGGTCTTCCAGGACGAGCCAAAACCGACCAAAGTCATACGCTCTCGGAGCACTTCAAAAAAAATGGTTGCCTCGTTTGTGGCAAAGGGTGGTCACGTCGCCACTATTGTACTAGAAGATCGCAAGACGGTTACCGCCGACTGGTATACCACTGTTTGTTTGCCACAAGTCATCACCGAATTTCGAAAAAACAACTCGGAACGTCGTATGATACTGCACCATGACAATGCAAGTTCGCACACCGCCCGCCAGACAAAGATGTTTTTGAACACCCAAAACGTGGAAATTTTAGATCACCCGCCTTACAGTCCTGACTTAAGCCCTAACGATTTTTTTACGTTCCCCAAAATTAAGCAAAGTCTTCGTGGTCAACGTTTCAGCTCACCCGAAGAAGCTGTTGACGCATACAAATCGGCCATTTTGACTACCCCCACTTCGGAGTGGAATAAATGTTTTTTCATCACACTTGCTCGTAAATAGTGTCCTAACATGCTAGAAAAATCGACCGTAAATCCAAAATAATACCCGTGGGCCTTTTTTTTACCATTACGCTTCTAACGTACGTAATAGCTTTTTTTTTAAATATTACACGTGGACTCAAACTATCGCAATACGTCAGGACCCCAATTCTTGTGCCATTCGATATGAAGTTTCATTCGAGATGAAATGTCAGTAGCATACAATTTCCTAAAAATCTCGCATATAAACTATTGATCTCGACTGTCACTAGAATCGGACTCCGAACCCGTTTGACATTAGCTGTGGTAAGTCACAGACAATGATATTGTAGTCTGCCGAGACATATCCTATAATCTATGGTCTGCCGCTAATAAGTTAAAAATATGATCTTTTGTCTGATTTTATTTCATTTCCTCGCAATTGTGATGAAAAACATTGTATGTTACACGGGTGGTAAAATAAATACAAATCTCGAGTCATTAAAGCCCTCAGCCTTCGGCTTCGGGCTTCTAACAGACTCTCGTTTGTAATTCTTTCTTTACCACCCTTAATACACAATGTACTATAAAAACTGGTTTGAACGCATGCAAAAGTGTATTAAATATCGCGGCGAATTCTTTGAAAAACAATAAATGGTAATAATCTATTAAATTGTCTATACTTATTTCAAACGACACAACTTAAAAGGCAGCCCTCGTATAGCAAACTTTACATAAATATTAAAGCTACGAAAATAAAAGTACAAAGGAAAACTTAGCCTTTAAGATATCACTTTTAGTTAACCTATCATCATCTATTGTCACTGTTATTAGGTATTAAAATATTTTTTTCATATCTCTTACTCAGTAAGTAGGCCATTGTTTGTCTTGGAAGCGATGCATATCAACCCTAAGGAAAAAAAAGTAATTTGAAAAAGAACTACAATAATGCCAATGAACCAGCTGTGCAGTAGCAGAAACTTATAAAGAGGCTTCGTTAGTACAATTATTGAAATAAACATGTCAATGGACCTGTGCTGTACCTACAGGCTCTCTGTAGTAAAAATATTTTAAATTTTGTCAGCGACTCCATCCACGTAGAAAAATAAAACTTAGCCTATGTTCATCAGGATTAATGTAAAATTCTAATGATGAAAGAATTTTTCAAATCGGTCTACTAGTTTCGAAGTCTATTCAATTCAAACAAACAAACATAGAATCAAATCTTTCATCTTTATAATTATAAGTGCAAAAGATAAAAAAAGATAAATGATGTTTATTCAGTAAGTAGGCCGCACGAGCACTTTTACACGTCAAAAATCTAGCAGCGCTTCGCAAGAGACCACTGCTGAGAAGAAACACCGCAAGAAACTGAACAGTTAGTTGGTTTTTTTAAATATACAATTACTAGCGACCCGCCCTCGCTTCGCTTCGGTTTATATGAGTTTTCTGTAACACCAGTACATAAAATAAAAAAATATACATATAAACCTTCCTCTTGAAGCACTCTATCTATTAAAAAAAACCGCATCAAAATCCGTTGCGTAGTTTTAAAGATCTAAGCATACATAGGGACAGACAGCGGGAAGCGACTTTGTTTTATAATATGTAGTGATAAAACTTCACTTACAATAATATAAAACAATGAATCTAACATACAATAAGAAATAAATGTATTCACGCGTAGTTGAGCAGGAAAATGTGTCAAAACTCAGAAATTTCAATAGAACTAATTAGTAGTGACAGATAGTGAGAGATTATTAATTAGTAAGATATAGAATACCTAAACCTCTATGTCATGCTAAAATCTTATACTTAGTCTTACTAGAGTCTTACTTTTATAAGTTTTATTATCAAGTTTCCTCAATAGTCGACATTCGCCATTTATTTCACACTCGAAAAGTGGGTATTCGCCAAAATATCTCGAGTGGCATTGGTGC
The DNA here is from genome assembly GCA_963966035.1 of Acleris laterana. Lineage (NCBI taxonomy): Eukaryota > Metazoa > Arthropoda > Insecta > Lepidoptera > Tortricidae > Acleris > Acleris laterana. Next base: position 13,069,289 of record OZ014456.1, read on the forward strand.
CTTTCGTCCCTTGGTTAAAAATATAGTATTTTCAATTCCCTCGAAAAATCATCAGATTGAGATCCTCCACCTTTATTATTAAGACAATTAAAACAATAACACACACAAACACACACACACACGATCCACACACACACACACACACGCAGCATTTTTTTTTTTCTTTATACAGTTTTTGTAATTTCATTATTTTTCTTTTATATTACGTTTTTACTTACCTTCAATAAGACTGTACCGTAAACCTAAGACTAATTAATTAATTCCATTTGTGTACAGGATCACTCCTAGTTCGGACTCCAGTCCCTCGCAAGGGTTTATTTATTTAAGTTTAAGGCTTATGTAACACATTTATCTTGTTATATCCTTTGTGAGGTGAAATAAACGTTTTTATTATTATTATTATTATTTATTAATTATAATTCTACATATTAACTCGAATATTCTTACCAAATAAACATTTATTACCTTCCATCTGGTTGCCATGGAAGCTCGTAGAATCTTCTAGAACCTGCGCCCCACTTGACCTTTGAAGCATGATTCTATCAATGAAATAATTTACAAAAATTGTTATACGTTCATGACCTCCAGGCGAGAGTATAAAAGGGCAAGTTAGTCTTAACAAGTTCGTAGTATTTGGCTGAATCTCGAGTGGTACAGACGGCGGGCCTTTAATTGTAAATTAAATCCAGTTAATCAAGAATCATGCAGGTGTTCTTAGTACTTGCGCTGGTAGCTGTCGCCTATGGTAATGTAGTCCATGATAGCAAGTGTCCAGAGTTGAAGGCAGTTGAAAACTTCAACCTGACTGCTGTAAGTATATAATTCGTTGTTTTTTTTTTCTAAAAATATTATTCTGAGATAAAATTATCTATGATGTTATTGTGTTTTTCCTGATAACTGTAAGATAATATCTTTGAACGCGTAAGGTTCCATTTGTTTCTTTTCATTATTTGGACATGCTTTCATCTATTTTGTTTCCATAAGGTTCTTTTTTTTTTATTGCACCTACGATTTATATTTAAAATGACGACTCTTTATTCTTTAGTTCTAAAAATGATCCCTAAAAGTGTGCAGCAATTTTAATTAGAAATATATTAACCTAAGTTATACGGAATTACCTGATATTAATATATTTATATGGTAGAGAAAATTAAGCACATGTTCTATTTTTTCAAAATAAGGCCAGATTTAATAACTACTAACTTTCTAAATCTTTAACTACTCCAAGAAACGTTTTGATACAGTAATATTTTTTTATGCAACTAACATTAAATAAAGCCTTTTTGGTAGTTTCAAAAATCTAAGAAATCGCTGACTTTTATTTACTTTTGCTTAAGCATTATCGATACGCTTGAAACTTTGCAAGAGCTGAATTAACTTACCTTTACTTAAGTACATTCTACTATGAGAAAAAAGAAATATCTTAAAATTTCATCTTACGGAACGAATAATAATTATTATTAATGAAAAAGTGCGTTTGCTTGTTTGCTTCTTTTTTACGGTATAACGACTTGACCTTTAGACGTAAAAAAATATTTTGTTTAAAGCCTGGAGACAGAAATTCCCTACATTTTGAGTGTTTTCGAAAATCATTAAGGTTAGCGTTATGTATCTTCTAACATGGCCAAGACTTGATAAAGTTATTATTGATGGGAATAAATAACTCTTTGCTCACTTATTAAGACCGCACGATAACCACGATATATCTCCCCCTCCACTTAAGGATGCTTTTTTATAAACAGTCTCCCTAATCATACATAAATAGATACATACATTAAATCATGCCTGTTTCCCGGAGGGGTAGGCAGAGACCACTTTTTTCCACTTGCTACCATCCTGACAAATCTCTTTCGCTTCTTCCACATTCATACATCGAGTCATGCACGCACGTCAGATTTCTAGTATTTCTCCGATTTGATTCGAAAAAGTGGGCTTAGCCCCTTCCGACCTTTCTGCGCACTTTCGATCTGTATATCTCTATCGTTTCGTTTTTTTTCCAAGATTAATTTACTAGCATAGATACCGATGCAGTTCCAGGAATGGCTCTGCATTTACAATATCTCATGGGTATTTGTAGACACGAGACATAAAATCTAAATATGCGATTTACGATAATCGACCAAATGTATAGGTTTGACGTTACCTGATGACAGATTGCGTTATTATTAACCTCATACATTTCGAGTCGATATGTCATAAAAAAACTGGCCAAGTGCGAGTCGGACTTCGGAGTCATAAAGTCTCGAAATTCAAAACTAATGCTGTTTACACGTATTTTATATTAAGGGTAAAAACCTATAATGTATCTTTACGCATAAGATCGTTTGACCGAAAACGATTTTTGTAGTAGATATGTTTTTATTTTAATTATTATTAAAAACTCATCTACCCTAACCTAAACTAATCTACAAATTAGACGTTTCTTAAATTCTGCAATGTAAGCCTAAAATAATGCGAAAACATAAGTATGCGTAAAAAAATATGCGTTCCAAAGTGTTCCCATTATTGAAGTATGCTTTTAAATATGCAATAAATGTAAAATGGCTAGACTTTCAGACCAAATCAGGGCGTCCATTTGATTCTGGTGGCTAGAACCATATTTGCATTTGACGTCATGTTATCGTACATACATACATACATTAAATCACGCCTGTTTCCCAGAGGGGTAGGCAGAGACCACTTCTTTCCTCTTGCTACGATCTTGACAAATTTCTTTCGCTTCTTCCACATTCATACATCGAGTCATACACGCACGTCGGTTTCGGGTACTTAAGATTCGGCCCTTTTCCAGTATTTCTCCGATTTGACTCGAAAAAGTACACCTAGGGCGGCCACTTCCGACCCGTCCACTCATCATGTTATCGTATTGTTATTAAATGTCGGCTGCCACTGTCAAGTAATTAAGAGTTATCGTAACGATGGCATGACAATACGAACATGTCAAAGGCAATAATATGGTTTTACTTAGCGAAATACAGGCACAGTTTTTTTTACGAAGCATCAAAACGATAATCATCCTCCTGCCCTTACCCCACACTAAGTAGGGTCGGCACAACATGTCTTCTTCCACTCTCCTCTAACTTCTGTTAACTCAGTAGTCACACCAATCGAATACATATCATTCTTCACACAGTCCATCCACACCTGTATCGGTCTTCCTCTACCCCTGTATCCATCAACATTCATTCATGTGACCTTCGTCCCTCCTCATTACATGTCTATTTATATACTATGGCAATCTATTACTCCCTTCTTTTCTTGTTCATTTCTTATCCGAATACAATTTTAATTTCACTTTTTGTGATCTCTTTTACGGTATTTTCATAATATTTTCATATTCCATATTGCAATAATGTGCCAAGTCTTCGGTGTTAGTCTATTGGCATGACAATGAGCTCGGCTCGCAGCGTCACAAAGGAGAGCTGAACTAATGGCGCGTGCATAATCCGTACAAGTCTCTCCATTCAACTGCAACCTGGCAAATTTTTTGAACGATGATTTACATCGTCTGCGGAGATGCTCGCTCAGCGTGATGCATCTTTCATAGCTGGCCTTATTCCGCCGGTGCTGGTTTAATTTCTTGACCACGTTCAGTTAAAAAACAATAATATTGGGAATTGAGTTTTGTAAAAACATTTTAAACATTGGAAATATTTCTTTTTTTTCACTTTTTGGTACCACTGGCACCAAATGGTACCAAGTACCGTTTTTTATCTTAGTACCAAATATATCTTTGATTTGTTGTTTTCTTTGATTAGTTAATTTAAGATGTCAGTACTTTATAAAATAAAAGATTTCGTGTTATTTTGTGTATAGGTAACCATGAGGAGCCTCCTCTATCTAAGAATTAACGATTATTAAGTCCATACGTATAGTTTACCAAATTCTTAACCACACGACAGATTGCGAAAGCTCTGCATCAAGACTGCTATATTATAATATTCTGCCAGACGAAAGCTTTGTTTCAAGGCTTGACTTGACTATAGTGATCATCACTATAAGTACATTGAATGCTTCAACCTCGATAATGTCACTTCGGTTACATAAATAAACAAACTAATCACTAGAATGAACTAATCATTTTCCTATTTTTATGACCGGTTAGCTATTCCTTATCAAACTTTAAACAAGTTATGTCAGTTCTAATCAGTTGTTAGCCTTGAATAGAGTGGTCAAGTGCAAATCAAATTGACCTTGAACTTCTCCGTGTTGTCATAGCCAGTGTTGTCATCTAGAAGTGTCATTACTTTTATAACATACGGGGCCTCTATCGTACACAGTAAATAATACTGTTTTTGTCATGTTTTTTTTGATTGTTTTTGCTTCTTGCTAATTTAGCAAGGTTTATTATGCCATCGTCGAATTGTAGACAACGCACGTGAAGAGAATGTGTTGTGTCGATGTAAAGTGTAATTTTAATGGGAAGGGATTCTATACAACAGATAACAAATAATCACAGATAATCACAGGATATCTGACAGGTTAAAAACAGCGGGAAAGTGGATGACAGAAAGTAACGTATACCAACGTAGAGGATAATGGTGAAGAAAAAACGTATTACTAAAAATAAATGTAATGTAAAGAAGATTTTATATTATTGACCTCAATATACCTTTTAAGGGTATCAGTAAGGGTTTTGGAATGTTATAGTTTTTTTTTATTCGGTTATCATCCCTGTCAGCCCTTAGGTACCTTTTAGATACGAAACCTTAAAAAAAGGTTTCGATATTTTTTTTGAATAATGAGAATGTATCTGTAATGTTATTGGTTTGACGTGAATCCCTTGACAAGTATGCGCCGAGGAATGAGAAAGTAAAGTTAGTGTATTTTAGTTTTTAAGTATGAATCGTTTATTTTTATCATAGTACGTCACCCTTTTAGGTAACTGTAGGTACTGTGGCCCTAGATGTCATTATCGTTATCGAAAATGTATAGGATTAACGTAAATTGCCGGATGATGGTCGCGTCGAACTCTTATGTCAATTCCATGAATTTTGTCAGTTTACGAAAATCGTTTACTTTAACGTTATGCATCTTTTTAGAGCCAATGTGTACGTAGACAGATATCGAATCGATATAATGTTGTCAACTTTACGTATTTTAAACATTAGACTTGTGGCTATCATTAAGTGCTTACCAAATAATTTAAAAATGGCAATGCCTTTCGATGAAATGAAAATTCTGCGTAATGATATGCGTAATGAATGCTATAAAATAATAGTTGCATCTTGTCATTCTACGAATGTTATCGTTATCGAAAATGTAGATATACATGTAATTGTATACATGTGTTCGAATATAATTTACTTTGGCCTTATACCATCTAGACACATTACGTTTTAGAGTCCTAGAGCTGACGTCCTTAGGCCACTTGTACCAAAAAAATTACACTGGTTAAGACATTGACTCGAGTTAGTAAACTTCAGATTCATACGAAATCTGTCATTTTAAATGGCCCTTATAATAACGAAACTACTGTTATAATAACGAAAACGATCGAATTAAATATTTTCTATCCATTTCAATTTCAACCACGATTCCCATTATAAATCCACTCATTCACTTAGAACCGCATCCGTTCTCCTGTTACCCAGTCACTTAACAGTAAGTGGTTGCATACCTACGTCTCCCACTTGATCACTTGCCCCCTACAAAGCAACAATGTTTGTGATTCGAGAAGATTGTTAATTTAGCACAGTTCATTTTTCAATTGTAGTAATTTTCCATTCAGTTAAAGCGCTAATTCTCTTAACAATGACAGTTCCGCCAATTACCTGTATAGGAATTGGATCAATCAATTGAATGAACGAAGTAAATCGAATGAGTCATCAAATGAACTGACCAAGCGTGAAGGATTCGCAGATCCAAATAACAGTTCTTTTAGTATTTTTTATTCGTTGTTCTTTTATGTTTTTTAATGATGGGGAATATTGGTCCATTAGATAAATAAAAAGTAGTCTAGTTCTTATACTTTTTTTGTCTTCAAAGCTAGCGGTTCGATTCCGTATTCTTTTATTAAAGTTTGAATTCCACGAAACAGACATAAATAGAATAATATGTTTTGCCCTCTCAGCACAGACTTTTACATGTTATTCCTTAAGATAGATACAAGAACTACAAAAACTACAACAAGTTTTATCAATGTCTACCACGGTTATGGCAAAAGGTTCAGAGCAGCATATGAGACAGGTCTACACAGCGCTGTTTTTCAGCCTGAACCTGTCTCTCATCACGACGTAGAACATAAAACAAAATTTAACACAGAACCAACCAAGATATACTACGAGACCCATAATACAGTCGGCGACTTTTAAGTACAAAACGAGGAGGTCAAAAATACTACAATCACTACATAGTATAAAACAAAGTCGCTTTCCGCTGTCTGTCCCTATGTATGCTTAGATCTTTAAAACTACGCAACGGATTTTGATGCGGTTTTTTTTAATAGATAGAGTGATTCAAGAGGAAGGTTTATATGTATAATATTTTTTTCATTTATGTACTGGTGTTACAGAAAACTCATATAAACCGAAGCGAAGCGAGGGCAGGCCGCTAGTTAAAAATAATACAAAAAGATGGTGCTTTTTCAAATAATCAGACGGAGCAGTCCTAAAACCCGAAGTTTTTTTTGTTTTTTTTTAACTGTGGTAGGTTTTATTTTTGATGAATATGTTTCATATGTATAAAAGAAAGAAATAGGAACAATATTTAGTTGGCATATAATGTTGGTTATTTTTACAGCTATTCAAAAAATGCTATTTCTCAATACTCGATAAAAAAAAGCCTTTTATTTCTTTGCAGTAAATTGACACGTATAAGTTTTAGAGCCTATGTTAGTATCTATTTATATTTTTTGTTAGTAATTAGTTTAAGTATTATTACAAAAGTTCAACTTATATACTATTATCGTTTATTTACTTTTCTGCAAGAACCTCTCTACAGGTAAAGGCCTCCTCCGAAGTCTTCTCTAGATTGAGTGTATTTGAATCCAATCCGATACTAATACGAATACTCAATACTCAATTATTTATTGCATTCCATAAAGTATACAAAAGTGGTACTTATGGACACTCTCCTGTTCCTGTTTGTTGCATGAATCCATTATTATTGAATCTGTCGCAAAAAACATTATACTCTCGATTCTGTTTCGTAAAACTACACAACTCCCTAGCCTGCAACAATAGTCCAATTTTCACCTACTAGTACTGTTATTATTACTGGGTATATGTACAGTTTAGCCTAAAATCGATTGCTCTAATTTTAAGCTATAGCTAAAGCCATCATATTTTTAGAATAATGTGATAAGTAAAGTTTGACTATTGTGGTAGGCTAGGACCATAGTTGTGTAGTTTTACGGTTTGTTTATCGTTATTTAGTACATATAGTAAAGTCAAGACAAGTGTAAAAATATGCGAGAACGCAACATCTCAAAAATATGTCCCAATGCGCCTTATTCCAGTGTAATAAGAACAAAGTAGCATATTTATTAGGACTATTTCAATACACATGTTTACATACATAAATACATAAACTCACGCCTCCATTCCCAGAGTGGGGTAGGCAGAGCTACAGAATTACCAACAACTCTAAAAACTTGTTGATAATTCTGTAACCATATTTTGCACAATTAGGCTAAGATGTTTACCAGTGTATCAGTGACACAGCCTTTATTACCTTAACGTACATATTAGCCACAAGTTTAGTTCAGGATTAGAATATGTATGCGATTGTCCTGATTTTTCTTTTGTTTCCAGTACCAAGGCACGTGGTACGAGATATCCAAATACCCTCACGTAAACGAGGGCAATGGCAAATGCGGCTCAGCGGAGTACAAGCTGGAGGGAGACGTGGTCAAGGTGAAGAACACCAACGTCCTGAATGGAGTGCAGCTTTACGTCGAGGGTACAGCGAAGTTGGCGCCTGACGCGAACAAGGCTGGCAAACTCTTGGTGTCGCTGAAAGTTGGTGGTAAGTGCTTTTAAACTAATAGTAGATTGTGTCACAAGGGAGCAAAATGACATATTTACGGCGAGTGAGTACATTGAAGCCTGAGCGTGGTGAGGGATTCAAGTGTTAACGCTCAAGGTGGAAATAATTTTGCTACCTTGTGACACATACTGCTGTTCACATCACTTAGGAAAATAAAAGATCTTAGTGGTGAACCAAATTTAATTATTTACCATCTGGCAAAGTGCTGGAATTATCAAATTCAACGAGAAAATTTGTGGTACAGTGACATCAAAGTTTTGTTTACATTTTTGGACATTATTTCAATGGAGTAAGGTGAAAAAATGCAAACATAATTGGGTCAAAATCTTTTTCGATGCATTGTAATTGGTCCCTGGGAAATGTGACAGAGTAGTGGTTTTGGTAGGAAGTAATATTTTATTTTGTTTGACAATGTTTGACAATACTTCACTGATTCAAATAAAACAAACATTTATTTAGATTAACAAAACCTTACTCCTTAAAGAGAACAATTACGATTGTGACAGAGTGAAAAATTTCAGTGCATCAAAAAAGATTTTGACCCAATTATCTTTTACGTCGACTGTTCCTATTTTTCAAACAATACCAACCCTGTGACGGTGACAGAATCAGATGTCACTAACATACAATTAATAACCTTAAAACTACAAATTCACAAAACTGTATTAAGACCGATGATATTTTTTTGAAATACTTTCTATGAATTAAAATAAATTTCAGTCGATTATGTGCATACTATTTTCATATTTCATTGCGTTTATATTTTATACTGGCAACAAAATGTCCTTGAACGGAAAAGTGCCACTTTGATTCCTCCTAGCAGGGAAGAAAAGTCCCCTTTCCGAAGCACCGTTGTTGGCATCTTAGGCATACTGTTTGTAAAGGTACCGTTAGGTTGATGTTTTTTTTAAATCCAAAATTGGTTTGCGTTAGACCTCAGTCTCACCTGAAGTTCAGTGGCGTTGAGGTCGAGGGTGGTACAACCTACCCAGAAAATAGCCTACTCACGGGTTTTCAGATGAGTCACGCCATTTTTTAAGTTTTCCGATTATATCTGCAGTTTGGTCAGGGTTATATTAAAGCAACACTAAAAAAATTAAATATTTAAGAAGAAAAGGCAGACGGGGCAGGCCTAGACGGAGATGGTGGGACGACTCGGACGCATTCCTCAGCAACTGGCCGGAAGAGGCAACTAATAGGGATTCATGGAGATCAAGGGGAAGGGCATTTGCCCAGCAGTGGGACACTCAAATAGGCTAGAAAAAAAAGAAGAAGAAAAGGCTTTAGGGTAAACGAAAATTAGGACAAACGATGCATTAGGACAAATGACGATTAGGGATTTTATAGGGGACCCCCTATTCACTGTAGCCTTGATAACACCAATGTCATACGATTCCGCGAATACAGACGCAGAGGGAACGTTAGTGGAAGGCTCTCCTTGGCAGTGTGAATAGGAAATGACGGAATGATTAATAAGTTGAGTGCCCCAAAAACAGCGTATCTTGGAAATATATACCTAACTATTTACAGCAATCGAACCATTATTTGTCATACGAAATAATCAATCCTATCGCCTCACTTTGTCAAGCTGTTATCAATCGTCGTACCTAATCTTCTCGATTATGCGCTTATCAAAATAATTTGGATGGATTAGAAAAGAATTTAACATAGCCTAACGGCGTGTTATTAGATATTAGATACCTTGTGCTAAAGTACATGGTTATACAAATGAATTTATATAATTATTGTGTAATAATTTATACTATACGTCGAGTTCCTAAATATGTGTACAACTGTTACTGTTACTTTAGTACCTTTTCACTTTAATCGCTGTGACAATTCATATATGGCAGTTAAACATGAACATTAAATAGACAATGGTACAGTCAAGGTCACCAATATGTATACACCACAAAGTCTCAAAAATATGTAGAAATAAGGTCTATGTGTACATATTTTAGCAACTTTGTGCGGATATTTATTTTTAACTTTGTCTGTACTAAAGTATCTATATACATATATATGGACTCGACTGTACAGTTTAAAAAGAAAACAGGCAATATAGTTTTTTCAGCTAGTGTTTATGTAAAGCATTTAGTCTCATGTGCAACTTTATGGTCAAAGCCAATCTTAACCCCATGACTTAAGAAATAAGGTTACTTATACATTCGCGGTTCTATGAGACTTACGCCTTTTTTTCTAAGGAGGGCAGACTGTAATGTTCTAAGCCGGGCACCACATGGTACACGGCAACCACACACAACAAGTTGTTACAGTTGTTGGTAATTATGTAGCTCTGCCACTCTGGGAATAAAGGCGTGAGTTTATGTTTGTGTATGTGTGTTAATAACAGAAGTAAAAATTCAATATTTATCATAAATCTAATCGCTATCGTTTTGAGTTTTTAATCTTTTTAATTTTGTATAACCCTAACCTAACCGCAGTTATTTTGGAAAACTTAAAAGTAAAATGAATCTGGACGAAATATAATTCGGACAAACGATGGGTTAGGACCAATTCTATTAGAAATCCCGGAAGACACCCGCAAAATAGGTAAGGCCACGGAGCGGTTAGACCACCCGTTCTGTGTCACAGAAAAAAAAGATTAAAAGAAAAATGATTTTCATTAAATTACAATAGTCTGTATTTAGGTTCTAACAGGATAGCATGAGCAATGTCATATAACATAAATCAATCTCCACCTAACATACGAGTATATAAAATTAGGCTTCCAGCAGGCCAATAACATTTAGCGAGTGAATAGAATATTTTCGAAATTAGCTGCTTTAAGTAAGCCGAATAGAGCAGCGCCGCGCCAAAATCGATCCGTGAATGTCAAAACTGTGGCGTTTTAAAGTACCAAGCGCGGTCCATTGGGTCCAATTATAATGAATGTCCAAATTCAACGTTGGAACACGCCAACCTCGCCAAGCCAAATGGCGTCGTCGTGAAGGCGTCCTCTGGCTGCCACTGAAACTCATAGTCGAGACAACACGCACAACAACCTAGAACGTTAAGAAACGGAATCTAAATGTGATTGTGTTCAAAATATTACGTCCATCCAGTTGTGTACGTCCATCTGGCTTCGAGACAAACGGCGCGTTCATGAATGCTCAGTTTTAAGTTTAACTTAATGCACCTTCACTAGGCCTCAAGATATTTTACAGCGGCCTTATTCTTGTAAGTTAACCTAAACCTAATTGCTTTTGACATGGTAAAGTATTGGTTTTAACTCGGCCGTCATTACAGCCAAGGAAGTTAGAGCTATCAGTTGATACGATAACATGCCAAAAACAATTTAAGTTTAGTCCGAATAGAATGCTGCCCTCATGGGCCTAAAAGTGATATCTCAATCTCAATACCCAAAGCAGATACATCTTACTCCCGTTAGTAATAAGGTTGCATTTGCTACAGGACTTTTGCCAGAGATACCGCCATTTGTCTTCCCAGGGCCGAATAGAGCCCCTTTTATCAATGATCGCTGACAAGATTACTTGGACGACTTTATCAATAGTGAAACTAGATATCGGAATGCCGTGTTATGATTTCTCTATATAGTCAGAAATAGTGAGGAGACAGTTAATCAGGGGCCTGATAATGAATTCACTATTATGTAAATAACAAAGGACAACCTGACACAAATTGACCTAGTCCCAAACTGAATCCGTTTGGCAGTTTAGTCGCGAAAGCGTAACAAACAGGCAGTTACTTTCACAATTATAATATCAGAAAGTCTTATATTTCAAGTGCTTTTCCAACCAGTGAAGATTTTCACTGAGCAAATCGGACTTGATTTAGGGTATGAGAAACGTTATCGCGCGTAGCTAAATTTGTTTGGTTCTTTTTACGCCTGTGGGGTTATTATGACGTATCTGCGCAAATCATTTTACGCTGAGAGAAAAGGACAGAGTTACGTAACTGCTATAGCTCCGTCCTTTACGCTCACCGTAAAATAAACGGCATAGCCACGTCATAATAACCTCCCTGCGCGATTTTAGCAGCTCTTCACAATCCATTGCACTTTGAAAACACCGATGGCGGGATGTAGTTTATAGGTGCAGGGTTTACCAAAATAAACAAGCAACTAAGTGCTCGTGGAATGTCTGTCCACTGGAGCGGAGGTGGACGAGGAAAAAGTTCACCAATAGGACAGCTGCTTAAGCAAGGCTAGGAAATTAAAGTATTCCTATTGGTGGATCTTTTACTCGCTCACCATTCCGCTGCCTTGCTCCGCTCCAGACAGGCAGCCTAAATAGAGGGAGAGAGAGATTTGTTCGCCGATTTCAAAAGAACTGCCTCCCAATAATCAATCAGTTAATGACGATTATGTCGTTCCTTAGTAAGATTTTTTCTTACAAAAGTTTGAGAAACAGGGTATGAGCATACCGGGCAAGTGTAGGGTTCCGAAGCCTTTTATAGCCTACTGGCCTGCCTAGATTCGATTCCCGGTATGGACAAATGTTTTTGTGATATATTGAGTCTTTGATTTTTTCTATGTATTTAAGTATGTACAGTCAAGGACTTTAATTGTTAAGCCACTATGGAACTCTATCGCATAACGTTGATCATTAGTTTTAGCGTAATTTCTTTTATATGGTTTGATGCTGTCATTATGACAGGGTTCCATAGTGGCTTAACAATTAAAGTCCTTGACTGTACATACATTTCTATTATAAGTGAGGTTATCTTGTTCTAGTAGGTACCCATAGAAGAAGCCTAAAGCTTAGTTTGGAACTAGGGCAATAGATTTATGTTTTAAGAGATTTAACCAGTTGTTCATTTAAAAAAATTAACTCTTATCTACCATAAAACCGAATCATAATGACAGCGTTGAATCACAAGAAAGAGATTAAGCCAGAATTCATAATTGGCTGTTTGGTTTTGTTTAGCTCAACCATAGTGTAAATAGATAAGTAGGTCAATTCCGGTTCCGGGAGTGTTTACAGGGCACTTTGGGGTTAAACCTCCTAGCAAAGATGGGCCTATATGACAACACAGATTGTAGAATGTGCGGCGAGAAGGTGGAAACAATGAAACACTTATTGTGTGAAGTGACGCACTCGCCGGAGTAAGAATGAAAATCCTCGGTTGTGGCTACCCAGAACCGAACGATTCAAGGCTATGCCATTGCACTACACTATCCGCTATTTGGAAGGGGTGGAGGCTGCATTTGATTAAGAGCTAAAAGAGGGGTAATTACACAAAAGATCCCATAGGGTCGAAGTGTATCCGTAAGGACCACATCAAGAAGATAAGATAAGATAAGGTCAATTCCGGTCAGCGCAGGAGCTAGCTTTGTCCATACTACGTTACGACATTTCTGCTTCCATGTACTTTACATGTATGTATGTTTGATTCCGCACGCAACCAAATTAGGCAACAGTGCGGCTTCGACTAAACCGCCTCGGTCCATGCTGTAGAGTTTGCTTGTGGTGGCACGCACACATGAAAGCCACGCGATATCACTTGGTCTTCAGATGAACTACTGTTTATACTGTGGCTCAACTATTAATGTTGTTGTAAGCCTGCATGTTCCAAGGTCTGCGCCACTTGATTGTACAACATCGAGGGTGCGGTTCGCATGACCTAGCACCAGATAACATTATCTGTAGCACTGATACAGTGCTCGCATCGTTGCGCGTTGTTACAGACTACCTTAGTTATTACGTTACGATACTAAGCAACTTTTGTTGCACACTGTGCAATAGTGATAAGTCATTGCAAGTAGGTATTGAAATTAACAATGAATACTACTTTGATTTATAGTGCTGCATAGTAGAGATTATTAATCACACAGTGTTTTAATGACGTAATTAGCGTTGTAGTGTAGTATAAATAAAAAGTAGCTCGTGTCCGGCCCTTTAGGAGTTTCTGTTACCTACCTACTCGCTAGGGTTAATACGCATGCAACTAGACTTGGCAACGGCGTGGGCCTGACTAAACCGGTTTGTTATAATCCTGTTAATCTTGCTGGTAGTATGTCGCGGTGCGTACGATTGAGTTACGCACAGATTAAAACCGCTTGATATAGGACTACTGTCACTACTGTTTTATACTGTGGTTTTAATTTCCCAGCTAAGTTAAGTGAGCGATGCCGTGTGCTAATCTAGTGTAGATTTTTGCTAATATGTAGGTACGTTAAGGGAATAAAGGCTGTGTAGTACTGTGGGGTTATTTTGACGTATCTGTGCAATTCATTTTACTCTGAGAGAAAAGGACAGAGTTATGTAACTGCTAATACCTCTGTCCTTTACACTTACTGTGAAATGAACTGCATAGCCATGTCACATAAATAACCTTACCGTAAAATGAACTGCATAGCCATGTCATGTTAGGCGTTGGGCTTGCAACCTGTCACCAATACACTGGTAAACATCTTAGCCTAATTGTGCAAAATGTGGTTACAGAATTATTAACAAGTTTTTAGGGTTGTTAATAATTCTGTAGCTCTGCCTCTAGCTCTTTTGATTTTGGGAGTAAAGGCGTGAGCTTATGTATGTATGTATGTGTATGTATGTATTTACGTTCAATATTTTTGTTGGGTTTGTCATTATATAATCTCGTTACTAATTAAAGTTGTTATATCTTTACACACAAAATTGCACCAATTGTAAAACCCAATGATAGTACAATAGTAACCAAATATTTCATATTAGAGGACGCCCGTGATTTCGTGCGCCTACAAAATTAGTTTCCCCCTATTGACTCCTTAGGGGATGAATTAAGTGCAACCCTAAGATATAAAAAAAGGGTTCAGCCTGCATGACGGCCTGAACCTTTTTCCTACATTAGTTTTATTTACATAAAAATAAATAGGTAATAAAAAACACAGGTTCAAACTTTTCATTAAGTAGGTATGTTAAATTCTTACAATTATCATTTGGTCACAAAATTATAATTTTAATTTTATTAATCTCAAATTACAACACGCTGCAAAAACTGTTACAAATTTCAAAATAATTTTCAATACAAATTTAATACACTAAAATTCTTCACCTTAATTAATAAACGCATACTACCAACATACTTAGTTAAAAGACTTTTAATCAATTTTGCTTTAACAACTTTATCCATTAAAACATTATCAATTCGATAAGACCAGCGGGTTCAGCTGTGCATTGAGCGATCAGTCAGCCAGTCAGTGTCTTCTTGAGATATAAAGATAAAGACCTATAAGGCCCAATTTTTTTGCCATCGTTCCGCTTGCAACCTATACTCTAAGGTGATGACTTTGACAGCCGTCTTTCGTAATTTCAATCACTTCCTATACCCACAAACAGCAGAAGGTCATTTTTTCAATCGATTTTGATACCATACACAACGCCAACTAACTACCCTCCTGTCATTTTAGAAATGTAGAAGCATTCGGTGCTAAACGAATTTATAACGTTTTTTCCCGGTTATTTCCATCGCCGGTCGAACTTCGGCCAAGGTCGAGACACGTCCCAAGAGGTAATATTAACGAACTGACGGGTCGACCAGTTTAAAGTACACCAGCTCGACTTTACATCCATTATGAGCAGCTGTAATCCGTCATCTAAACCACCTCTTTAGTTTCATATCAGATCTAGTCAGACAAAATATTTTCAACTTTTCCATTTTCCTAGACATGATGACATCAATCCCTTAAGTTAAATATATCCCTTGTAGGTACCAGCGCAATTAAACCGCAATATCATTGTACTGGCTCCTATTAATTAGTTGGTAACTATTGTCAACAATTATTTGTTTACATTTGCCACAGTTGCTATCTATGGTTAGTACGGGACGGATGTTCAATCGCATAATTATTTCCTTTCTTACATAACCTATCAGGCAGTCCAGAACATTATGCTTTATGTGACAGGAAAGAAAATTAGTGTGCAATTTACCCTATAGGAATTAATTATCACTGCCCAAAAAATTTTGTAATTATAAACCTTCGCAAAAAAAAACTGTGCATTAGGATAGTTTATTGAACACTTAGCTGAACTCGAATGTTAGTTTTATCATTATATTAGCTGAAAGATGTCCTCTGCTGAACATAAGCCTTCTTCCACGACGGTCATAGCCCACTTTTAGTGGCAGTGGATGTGGCACATTGCTAGTAGAGCTGGTAGCCGTTGAGGCAGAAAGGTTCTAGAGTGGCAACCGTATAGCAGCAGTGATGTTTAGCCTCCCATAAGGTAGAATACGACGCAATCGACTTCACTGAACAATTGTTTTCATTTTGTATGCAGACAAGCCTTCCATTTTCAAAATTAAAACAATTGCTATTGCAAGTGCGTTAAGCAATAGCCCCTCTGGTGAAGATCACGGGTAACCGATGGATGCTTGACAGTCGTGGTCTTTGTTGAGCTTTGTATTCCGTAGTAAGCTAACAGAACTGCTATGGTCACTCTTTTGTAAACGGTAATTCCAGATAAAATATTTTAACCCACAGGTTCCTGATTCAATAGCGATCGGAATTCAGGTGGACAGCAAATCTTGGCTTTGAAATTGTCCTCATGATAGCCGCAAAGTAGTCGCTGCGATAATTTCAACAAGTGAGGTCGGTAGTTATTCCGTATATTGGTGGACAGACCCACGCAGGATTCAAGAAGTATACATTCTGCTCCTCCTTTACATAACTGTCCATTTGCATTGTTCACTAGTATTGCCAATAATATAAAACAAATTTTCTTCTGGGATACCATGATCGCTTGTTAATTTAGTACGACAGAGCTTCTGTCTTGAGAGTCCTCACACAATTAACTGGCTTGGTAAGCCGCTGGTTTATCAATACTGCTTTAGTTTCAAAGGTTATCAACTGTGGGAAGTACTATCGACAAATGTTTTATTTGTATATTTTCCTTGTCATTTATAATTTAATAGCTTTTGCCCGCGTCTCTGTCTGTTTGCTCACAGAACTGGTAGGTCATTCTCTTAAGCCACTCGCTCTTGAACTCGACTCGACGAACCAATTACTAACCGGTGAGTTTGATTGTCCCGGCAGAGTGTACAAATGACATTTAAGAAGCGTGTTTTTTAAATTAGGTAGCTTTACCTGTCCTGTAAGCCCGCTAACTCTTGCTCGCTATGACTTCACTCGCTTGATCGAAAATTCTATAGTTCTATTTTTCGGGATAAGAAGTACTTACCCTATTTCAATCGAGTTCTAAATTATCACTTTTCACACTTGTCACATCGATCGGTTAAAACGTTGATCCGTCAAGACCGAATAAACAAACAAACATACTTTCTCATTATATTATTAGTAAATATAAGGAGAAACAGGTGCTGTACTTAGTTTAAATTAGTGAGTTTTAATAGTGATAAAACCTATTTAAATGAGTTTAATTTAAATTTAGTGAATTCAATTTGACGTTTTGCTATAGCTTTTTATTAATAATGAAAATTTGCAGCAACTATAATTAACAATTGGTACACTTTGTAACGCCTTTAATACGCTTATAACCTTGGTTTTATCCTACTGGTTTTCAAATACTTTTTTATCTGACTACAACTAAAAGGAAAAGGTTCTCAATTTGGGTAATTTTTTGGGCTGTTACACGAGTTCTTTACCAATTGTCAAATGATTTTGTAATATTTTTTCTCATAAGTAGGATAATACACCGTGCCCGGAACGTACCCGAAGGGTTTTAATCATTGATTCTAGACCCTATTTTAAGTATATAATGTGGTATAACATGTAGTCCAATATCGCATAATTTCCGACTTTTTTATTATTAAAAAAACTATTCCATAGTTAATTTAATTTGAGCTCTGTCACCTTAACTTAAAGCATTATTTACTAATAAATTGATTAAATTAATCTATGTTGTACGTTGATGATATTGCTACTTACAACATTAATCTTTCTTAGTAAATAATGCTTTAGATTAAGGTAACAGAGTTCAAATTTAATAAACTATGGAATTGTTTTTTTAAATAATAATAATCTCGGAAATTAAGCGTTATTGGGCTACATTACATTGTATACTCCAAATAGGGTCTAGAATCGATGGTTAAAATCCTTCGGGTACGTCCCGGGCACGGTGTATATCTCGGAGGTATGTCAAGATCTGGTCATGGGATCCGTGGAAAATTAAAAAAACTCCTTGATAATTTGGAGCCTTTCTTTATTTAACATTTAGTTATTTACGATAAGATTGCCATTGCATAAGGTCGCCGTCAATATAACTTGTGAACGATGTAAATAAATTATTACTGTTTGACACATAACCTCAAATATTCACCAAGCGTGTTTTTATAAAAAATAACGTATAAAGAATATTTCATCTTAAACTTTATATGAAAAGAATGATCTAGTTTAAAAATCATTGCAGAGACTTCACTTGATCTTTAAAAGTACGTGATTATCGAGTAATCATGGTGAATTGGTTCGTTTGGTTTTGTTTACATCTTTTGCAAGTTCTATTGACGGCGACTTTATGTTGACACTTCACTTAACTGTTATGTATCCAAGTTAGGTTGCATCTCTTTCATTCGATATTTCAATTGTAAGAGTTATAAAACTAGATTTTGGCAAATACTGCGTTTATAGCATGACTTGTGTGCTTCAAAATTGATCTAAATCATAAATGTATTGGTTTTACTTTATTTAGAGGCAACTGCATTTTGCCATCAATGTGACATAATGCAAAAATCACTACATCCACAACGTGCCTTAAGACAAACCAACTTTTAAGGATTTTGGAAAACATATCGACACAAAATAAATTTAAGATTAAAGATAATTTATAACAGTCTAATACATTTATTAACCATTTACGACTGAGCCAAAAAAGTTGACAAAAACACCAGACTCTTCAAACACAAAACAAGAAATGCTGTCTCAATTTAATTTAATCAAAAATAAACATACCTATTACAATTTTTAACGTAGTGATTTAGGGTTTAAGTTGACTCGTGATCCAATCAACGTAATCGCCAACATGTGTGTAGACACTAGGCCAACCAGAAATTCCAATAACTGATGGACCATACGACATAATACCAACAGCTACCCAATTTTCAAATGGAACGTTAACCATGAGCGAACTACCAGATATGGAACGTTGACCAGTTCTATTAACTTCTTCTGCGCACAGCTGTTTGGTTGATATTAGTCGCTCAAGCCGGTCAAAGATCCCGGAGCATATTGCACTCTCAACAGATAAAACTTGGGTTATAAGTTTGATATCAGATTCTGCACGAGATCCAGTCTCACCCCAACCAGCGATTTCCATATCGTAATCCTCAAACCTGCTGACATTCAGCCTTTCTATCGTGGGCAAACAAATAGGCCTGATGAATTCACTGAACTGTACCTCTTGTCCTAATCTTAGTAACGCGATATCATTGTATTGGTTCTCATCAGCTGGCTCGTAGTCTTCGTGAACGATTATCTGTTCTACTGGCACGTCCAGAGGAGGCATGTTGCAGTAGCCTCTATCGCAGTCTATGGAACTGGATTTGTTCCATTCTCCCAAGCGGACTTGAGTCAGGTTCCATGTAGGTGGCAAATTATTTCCTTTCACGCAACTAGCAGAAGTAAGAACATATTTGGAAGAAATTATAACACCTCCGCAGTAAAAGCCCCATCCATTAGGTTTGTCGAATCGTAGTAAAGCTATCCATGGATGCTCTGCGATTTCCGCATTGTTATTGTCCTCTTGTATTCCACACACTGTGATGTTAGGCAACAAGTTAACAGGATCTGAAGATTCACCAATTCTTGATGTTATAGAGGTACTGGTTTGAGGTTCAGGATCTTGAAATTGTGATTTTAATACAGGTGGGCAGCAAACTTTTGGTTTATCACCGTCACTGAAACCGCATAGAAGTCTTCCCGTCAGTTTTAACAAATACGGCCTGTAGCCCTGTTTAAGACTGTTGAATAATCCAGAGCAAGATTCCAGGAGAATACATTCTGCGCCTCCTTTACAGTTTTGTCCTTGTGCACTGTTTATTATAACCAATACAATTAAACAAAATAGTTTTTTGGACAACATATTTATCCGAGTTTAATTTACTGTTGTTGACTTTATTCCGTCCTAACGGGCAAATTGTGCTTGAATGACGCGATTGTTGCTTTATCAGTGGCCGGTTAAAGGTTATCGATCTTGGGTTTTCCAAATGGAACTTTTAAGCGTTGTTTTTTTATCCATATTAAAATGATAAACGTCAAAGTCCCTGTTTGTTTGTTACGCTTTCGCAGTTACACCGATGAACCAATTTTAATAAAATTTGGTATGGAAATAGTTTGAACTTCGGCAAATCATAATAAAGTATTTCGAATCCCGTAAACTTTGATAATTTATTGATCAATCTCAATATAATACGGTGGTACGGAACCCTTCGTGTGCGAATTCGAGTCGCACTTGACCGTTTTTTTAACAATGGCGACGCATAATCCTGGAGTCTTAGGGGCACGCAGAATTGAACCCTAGTTTAAGTCACTAACTCGAGTTAAAATGACAGTTGTCTTATGAATCTGACGTTTACTAACTCGAGTTAGTTTCTTAACCTAAGGTAAATTTTTTCGTTCAAATCCGTCTTAGTGTATTAAGTCGACTTAATTCGTACTAAAAAGGGTACAGACTATACTGGACTTCTTCAGGAGAGTTATATCCTTCTTCTCTAGGACCCTGGAATTATGTTTGGTTATTACAGTTAATAACCCCCAGTGGGTCCTAGTGAAAAAGGGTATGTCCTCTGAAGATCAAATGAAAAAGGGCTTAAGTCTAGTATACTCCGTTCATGTATATTTTTACGAGTTAAGTCGACTTGTTTCATTTAAGTACATTTTACAAACTTTTATTTAACTTGCAATATTTCTTAGTATTTCCCGATTTCCGATGAAGATTATAAAATAAAAAGGTACCATCGAGCAGATCAGATGATGGAGACTCAGAGTGGACATAGGAACTCCTAAATTACACATAATAATCCCATTGTGTCAGGGCTTGTTAGAATTGTCTTGACAAGTAGATGACTACTGTGCAAAAAAAAGTACAGTCGGCAACAAAATCTTGTTACAAAAATTCAAGTTTTGACGGAAACTTATTTAATTACAGAAGCAGTAAGAGAGTCTCCGCTGACGGTGCTAGTGACAGACTACGACCACTACGCCATCGCATACAACTGCAAGTACGATGAGAAGAACAAGAATCATCAGGGTAAGAGAGTTTTAATTATACAGGTTGTTTGGTAGTTTTTATAATAATAATAATAAAAATATGGTTTTACCCATCAGTATAAAGGACGTGTGCATTTTATGGTAATAATATTTTTTTCTGGAATGTTGGACAATATTTCTTAGTATCCATTATCAATATTAATATTATCAATCGTAAAATATCAGTTACTGCGAAATTTAATTAATTTTATGACATCAGATACGATTATTTAATTTTATTAAGGATTTGTAAAACGTGACTGACTTATCATAAAGAATGATCGTTTTTGTTTTTTTTAGTTAATCTTTATAATGAAACTTATAAAAAATAAACATCTGGCAAGAGCGAGTCTGTTTTAGTTTACAATCGTTTTTTTCTGGTTAAGTAAAAAAGCAGATTAAGTAAAAATAAATATTGGAATGCTGTTACTTGTAATTTAATGATAATGATAATAATTTCACTTTCTCTATTTTGAGACAATTCCTCGTTAAATTCAAATTGTCCACAGACTTTTTTATTATTGTTATAGTGAGTGCGTATTACCAACTAAAACAAAAGAAAAATGTCTATGCCTAACCTTGAGACAAGCACATAAATCTAGGTTAAGTTTTTATCATTTCCAATGAAATGATGATCGCTGATATCGTGTCATTTTGATAAAAACGTGAATTGGATTTGTTGTTTTTTGCGGTATCAGATTGTGTTCACAATGTAGATGTTCTGGGTAATCCCCTTCCAAAGCCAATTTAACTATTGTCTCTGTAGGTGTCTCCTACGTGTAAAAAATAAAGTTATGGTAGTTTTCAACGAAGCATTTACCCTAGTTGATAGTGATGCTGCCTAAGAAGCTAGTGGTCTCGGGTTCGATTCCTGTAAAGAGCCAATATTTGTTTGATGATGGCGTTTAAGAGATTTGTTGGTTTTTTATGCGTGTTTCTATATAACTACCTATATTTATCGTTTTCTATTAGGAACAAAATTAGGAACCCAAAGTACAAGTTCAGAGCATAGATTACAACTAGGTCAATTGGTGTGAGACGCTACATATTTATTTCAAGTAATAATATGCTAGTTAGGGGCAGTACTTATATACTGATCCTTAGTAAGATACCCGTTTAAGGCTGTCTTCCCACTGAGGCGGGGAAGACCGGAGTCAAGCAGAATGCAGCTGCAAAAAAAGGTAGGTCATTTCACTAAGGCAGATACAAGAGGGTGATTCCACTGAGGCGGGGATGAGCGGGATGAGCGGAGCAGCGGAGGCTAGAAAAATGATAAGTGATTGCATTGCGTCAGAAACGAGCGGAGACGAGCGGAGCGGAGATGCCAGAAGTGGTAGTTGATTCCACTGATGCGGAGACTAGCTGAGACAAGCGGGGCGGAACTGTGAAAAGTGGTAGGTGATTCCACTGATGCGGAGACTAGTGGAGACAGCGGAGGTATGAAAAGTGGTAGGTGATTCCACCGAGGCGGAGACTAGTGGAGGCTTTGAAAAGTGGTAAGTGATTCCACTGAGGTGGAGACTAGCTGAGTCGAGTGGAGCGGGGCTGTGAAAAGTGGTGGGCGATTCCGAAGAAGCAAGCAAATACAAGCGGAGCGGAGCCGTGAAAAGTGGTAGGTGATTCCACTGTGACACGGACAAGCGGTGATATGAAAAGAGACGCATGAGAGATGCCAGTTTTTATGTCATACTAACTGCCGCTACCTATCATTTACAAATTACGATGGTAATTAGTTTCACTGTATTCTGAAAACAACGTTTTTAGACAAGCTTTTATTACCAACTGTACTTTCTCTACAATCATCATCTACTTATACATTAGTATATGCACTGCGATAGCTCATTAAGTTTAACATGTATAACCATTTGAAAAAAAGGAAACATTTTTCTTACAAGCTTTTGTTTCCGACAATTTTTTCTTGCTCAATCATCACTAACTTATCGAGACTAAACTTACAAGTCCAAACTCGTTGGTTCTACGTTAAATTCAGGATTTAGTTTTCCTTCACATTTCTAAATTAAAAAGTTCGCCACACACCTTCCAAAAATTGGAGGCTCCCATAGTCGTGTATTTGGTTAAAAAAATGTTTTATTTGTTTTTCGTCCTGCCCAAGCATTTTTTTAATACTTCCGGTTTCACTTAATTTTACTTAAGTAAATATAAAATTTGATATCCATTTAGCCCAAAAGCAAGTTTTAGTGTGCTCTAAGGCCCATAATACTGTTAAATCCTGTCAAATACCATTCCTTTCACCTAACGGAACTTGGCAGGTTTTATCATTTCATAATTACCTCTGTTGTAAAGTTTCTACAGACCCTGTTTCAGTGTAAGTATATAGTCACGATAAGAAAAGGTTTGTCACTTTTGGACCTTAAGAGCGCTTAAATAGAGTTGAAAAGTGACGAGCCTTTTATAACGTGACTATAATACTCCGTTTGTTAGGTATTTAACAAAATGTAAACGAAAAACCACGTGATGTAGTAGTGCCAATAGAAGCAAGGGCTATATTTTTCTGGGATAAACAATATTGCTTTTGATGTGTTATAGTATGCTACTAATCCTAACTAACGATATAAATGCGGATGTTGGTGTGTTAGTTGTCACTCCTTCCGCTGCAACGACTGGACGGATTTTGACGAAATTAAAAATGGAGACAATTTATTTCCCTGATTAACAGAAAAGCACGGAAAATTAAAAAAAATCTTGAGGAAATAACGATAATCGAAATCTACGCGGACGCCATTACTGTCAAGCACATAAGAGTTATCATAACGTTTCACAATACGATAACAAAACAATATGGCAAAGGCAATACGGTTTTAGTAGAATACTTCGCCAAAGCTAAAAATAATTTTTGAATTGGATGTCTAACAGACACGTGCTATGGGTTGTTAACATTTGTTAAATTCTATACAAAAACGGGGTATAGCTTTTTTTTCAATTTTAATTCAACATCTGTTTTTTTCTTCCAGACTCCCTCTGGATTCTCTCCCGAGCCAAGACCCTCGAAGGTGAAGCCAAGACTGCTGTTGACAACTACATCAAGGCCCACTCCAGCGAACTTGATGCTGCCAAGCTGGTTGTGACTGACTTCTCGGAAGAGGCCTGCAAGTTCACCAGCTCTAGTCCGATCAAAATTTAGTAGATGTATTGCAATATTCGTTGGAAGAGTTCTTTCATCTGGTGTCTCTGTAGTTCTAATATAGTTCAAAATCAAGCAATAGCAATTTGTTATCCAGTTCTGTAGTAAAATGTAGATTTATATCTTCTTAGTTCATTTCTAACTCTTTTTTAGACATGTAATTATTAATGTGATAATAAAACATAAATATTGATCAATACTAAATTTGTAATATACTTCCACGTACAAAATAAAAATTGAATTACATTTGATTGTTTTCATTCAATACAACTAGGTAATAATTGTGCCAAATTAGAACTTTGTGACGGGAAGTCAGTGACAAAGTTAAGATAAGATTAGATTAAATAATTATTTGGTCAATGTAATACGACAGCATAAATATGCACAGAATATAAAATTATCATAAACTAACCGCCCGCCTTGGCTTCGCTTCAGTTTAAATTATTTTTATGTAACACCCATACATAAATCACATTCTTTAGTGCCGAACATGGACCTAAAAAAATACGGACATAACCTCGTCTTAACGTAAGTGAAGCATGAAAAATGGGCAAGGTTGCACATGGACACACATAAACTGTCACTAGGCTGTGGCTCGGCGCGTTGTCCTACCTAGTGTTTCTGTGTGCGTGCGGTAAGTGGTGTACAACGTAATAAAGTTCCGACCTGGCATGCTTCATACTATTTTGGTGCAATGTTACGTCTGTATTTTTTAAAGTCCGTAGTGCCGAAGTGAAACAACCGTATAGTTTCGTTCGTCTGTCTGTCCGTGGTCTAGATCAGAGAGTCTTGGTACTACAAAGCTACAATTTGTATTTTACATATAAATTACGCCAACAAAGTTGTAAAAATAATCTAGACAAAAAAAATCTTCGAGTACTCACACAAGTAAAGCACAGGAAAAAATGTAGTAACGGCTACGGTACCAATAACGCAATTTAACCGGTTATTAGACGTTTTATTCTGAAAATAACGGGTTAAAACCGGTTATTTGCATTCCCTATATCGGGTACCGTACACTGAGCTGACATGTTCTTGCTTAGTATTATTTATTATACATAGAAATTTTCTGTGAAAAAATCTATTGTTTGTAAAAACTCCTGTACTCGATCAGACCTACAGAAAGACAGAAACTTTGTTTAATACTGTGTAAATATTACATTCAGTCAGTTAGAATTTACAAAAAAAACAAGCACGCAACCTTTTTTCCGGTTATTACGTATATTTAATAATTATATTACCTACTGTATTTTACTAATCTCTATATCTATAATATTTATTGATATTTAAAGTTATTTAAATTTGGGTTTTATATACTGTTATTTCTTTTAGTGTTGTACTTATTTGTATTTTCGTTTTTTTTACGGCCGTGGCCAGGATTTTTGCATTGCAGCATCGCCATTTTGTGTTCTCCCATCAACGACGCGTCTAAATATATATATCTCATCCAGTAGTCATATCGGACTAGGTTTAATGTCATGGGCTCTTAGAATATAAGTGGTGTCATGTTAATATCAAAACAATAATTGCTTTGTACGAAGCTTTGGGTGTTCGCAATATCGCTGATAAGATGCCGGAGAGGAGTCTGCGATGGTATGGCCACGTGAAGAGGAGGCCACCTGAGTACATTGGGAATTTGAAATTACATCCTTCCATATCTAAGGGCCCAGACAAGATGTACTACGCTAGCTAGCGTTTCTCTTCGTTTAGTTTTTAATCCAATCGCGTCACTGGTAGACGACGTGATACGAAAAGTCACGTGATGTGCCAGTGACGCGATTGGTTTAAAAACTAAACGAATAGAAACGATAGTGAGCGTAATGCATCTTGTCTTGGGCCTCAGATCATGTTGCATGTTTACAAGTAATTTTACGTTATTTGATGCTGTTCTTAATTTTACGCTGACTCAACGCTATTGATATGAAAAATTCAAATCACTTTCCCTTACTGCGACAAGGTACTAAAATTTAATCACCTTAAACACTCGTATCGTGTACGCATATCCTGATCGGCATCGATACGAACTTGTGATATAGTAACGTGATACGGGCGATCTATCTTTAGTCGGTTCATCATCAAAGGGGATGCGATACGATACGCTGGTACGATACGGTTTAATAGGGTAGTATGGTTGCGTTATTATTCACGACACTGCTAGTGATACTTAAAATTGTATGTTATGGCCATAGGGTAAAGTCACCAGTGGTCAGTGGCCAGAGCCCTGTAGTCAGCCTCTGCCTGTACTTTGTATGAGTGGGAAGAGCACGAAATATATATTTTCCACTCTTCACACTCATACAAGGTCGACTACTGGTCTCTGGCTGGGCACTGTGACTTTACCCTATATGTATGAAAACATAGATCCCGTGTAGCTAAATAAGCGTACCATCTTTTTCTTGCGTAAGCGCAGCTTGTAGCCAATATTATTGACTACAAGCTGCCAATATTATTGACTGGCTTCTGCGATTATCTTCCGCATGGAACTCGTTTATATCGTATCTCCATACAAATTTTCACCCTCTATTTCACCTTTTTAGAGGATGATTTTCAGGATAAAAACTATTTCATGTCCTTCTCCGGGACTCATACTAACTCTATACCAAATTTCATCTAAATCGGTCCAGCGGTTTAAGCGTAAAGAGGTAACAGACAGACAGACACACTTTCGCATTTTTAATATTAGTATGGATAAAACGCAAATCACTGAATGCAAACTTACACACACTAATGCACAGTGACACGCACTAACACACCTAAAAAGCGGTACAGTTTTGAAGTTCTATCAGAAGTCATGTATAGACTACTCTTTTTAACGAAGGGCATTTGTAACGGGTGCGAAGAGTACTATTCTATTAGCCGTTTTTATACTACCTCTATGCTTACCTAGCTCGAGCGTGAGCGTCTATAATTGAAAGTGACAAGGTTTTTGGCTGTATATTAGTCGTAACCTGTAAGCAACTTCTCCCATAAAAGTTTTAAAACAGGAACATTGGTGATATTTCATGAATTAAATAACAAAACTTGTTTCTGAAACTTTCATTAATTACACTGTATTTATTTTAACTTAATTTTAAATCCAAAAGATAACTAAATAAATAGGTAGGTGCTTGTGTTTCCAACATTAAACCAGTTCAATTCATAAATCGAAGTATCATCACCTGAAAACTAGCTCTTATCTACTGTGATAGAACGTGGATAGAACAAAACGCCCATACTGCCTTCCTAAATAAAAAGAACGCAAGCGCAATTTGATGGTCAAAGCAAATTGAACCCTGTACATTACGATTTAAGGTCACTAATACATTCGCGATTTTATGAGATATACGTCCTTTTTTCTAATGCGGGCAGCATAGGCCATGTTTCTCCTAGGACTTACTTTTCAACTATTATTAACCGACGTGTTTAAGTTGTCCCTTCAGAGCGTACACAACATTTTTAAGGCGTGCTTTCTCAATAAGGGAGCTTAACCTTAAATGTTTTTTGGTACATATTTGACCTAACTCGCTCTGAAAAACTGTATTTAATAGAATAGCCAACATGGAAACGCTGCTAACGTTTCTCTTTTGTCGACTCGAAATGTATGGATATAGGTGATCATGATCAACGCCATCTGTCATCAGCTTATGTTAATCCTATACAAATTGTAGATTTTTCAAAAATACCGTTACGCAAGCATCTTGACTGAGCTAAAAATTTCCAGGAACAGCCAAGTTGCTCATATAACTGCACTTTAAAATGCGATTGCACAATATTTAATGATTCACTTTTGCATAAATATGATTCATATTTACTTTATCTAAATTAAAAGGAAAAAGACTACCTTCTTATTCATAAATGCATAATAGCTTATAATATGCTTTATAGGGTTCCGTACCCGTAGGGACCCTATTAATATGCCTGTGTAGTAGTTTTTTTTTTGAAATATGTGTATTACTTACAATAAAAGTTAATAAAGACAGTGATATAATAAAGAGGTCCCCATACAATGAGAGTATTAATAAACAATTTTTTCTCAAACATGCTATGTAATGTCGGCGTTATGTTAGTTATTTTAGGCTTCAAAGTGCCACGTTCCCGACGGAACAACTCGAGAGAACTGTAAAGGAATTTCATACAAAATTGAAGGCCTAGGCCGGGAAGTAATTTTTTTTAAATTTCAATATGGCCATAACATATGTCTATATCACTCGGCCGGCAACCCCCTACTTCCCGGCCTCTGTAGTAATGTACTATTTATTTATTTTGATCATAAAAACGGTAAAACATAGTAGCATCAAATGTGATTATAGTACAACCCTGAAAAAATACAACAAATACTAAATAACAAATAGTGGCGGCAAACGCCATATACGTTGTCCTTGTCATTGACATTTGCATCTGACAGAAAGTGATATATCATACTTTAACTAAAACGAATTTATGAATTATAATCACCATATTTAATATATATTTTAATTAAAATACGTTACTATTGTTACAGCCTTAAAGGCCGCCACCCACGATCAGTTTTAACTGTCAGTTTTTCACCGAAATTTGTACGAGTATGTAGAGGAAGCGAAAGTTATATATTAGGACCAGAGCAGCAGCACCAGGCGTTGTATAGTCTCCTTGTGCCTACCCCATTGGGAGACAGGCGTGAAGGTATGTATGTACGATTGTATATTAAATTTAAAATTACTTTTACTATGCAATTAGCGGCCTTTTGGTATTACGGAAGTTTTTATCAATTTATCTTATTTATAGCTGTTTAGTGAAAATCGTCATTCAAAACTGATCGTCCATAGCCGCCATTACACATTTAACGTTTTAAACATCACCAAAACGTACCCGGGAAGAAATCCGTTTCAATCGTTTGCGAGAATTGACATTCTGCTTCTGAGAATTCTTTAAAAACAAATGATTGCCTATGTTGAGCCAGGTCGGGGTATTTTGAAAGTGCATCTTCTACTTTCTTCAAGGATTCTCCATCCAGTTTTTGTTTGTTCCTTGACAGCACCCACGAAAACACTGTAACAATACAATATAAAAAAATACAAATGTAAGATTTAACATAAAAGTCTGGCCCCTATTTTACCATCTTGGCGATGACAAGTGACAATCAATGGGATTCATATAAACTGCGCAACGTACATTAAAATTTCACCTGTCACGTGTTATAGTTAGGATGGTGATATTGAGGGTAGGCTACCCATTTCAGCGCCCTAGGGGATGAATTTCTGGAAAAAAACTATCCCATGTCCTTTCCCAGGATTCAAACTATTTTGCACAAAATTTCACCTAAACCGGTTCAGCGGTTTAAGCGTGAAGAGGGAACAGACAGACAGGACAGGCACACTTTCGCATTGATAATATTAGTATGGATTATTAGATATCGGTATCGTTTTTCTGATGGTAAGGAGAAAGAACACGAGCACACAGGCCACCAGGGGGGTTATTATGACATAGCTATGCAGTTCTGTTTATGCTGAGAGAACAGGACAGAGCTATATAACTTCTATAGCTCCGTCCTTTACGCTCGCCGTAAAATGAACTGCAAAGCCATGTCATAATAACCCCCCTGATGGTAAGTGGGATCTGTGACCTAACGACGTTTGCATTAAAAAGCCTTAAATCTTAACACTGCAATCTTAAGACTGCAAATGCGATGCTGTCCCCAAGGATTAAGATGGGATTACGATCAGTAGGAAAGTATTCATAGTTTTCAAATTACATCTTTCGAGTATTTTTTTTCCTGACACAGTGACAGAGGAACTGATAACATGGCGAAATTATAAGGGCTTATTAACTACGGAACCCTAAAAATGCGAGAGAGAGAGAGAGAGGGAGAGAGAGATAGAAAGAGAGAGAGAGAGAGAGAGAGAGAGAGAGAGAGAGAAACTTGTACCGTAGTGCGTTTTCATTTTCTTGTTATAGGTCTTGCAAGTGTAGGCAATGGCATGGCTCTCGTAGTCCGTAGACAGGATGAAGAATGGGTACTGCAGCACGGTGTCTGGAAAAACAAACAAAACTGTTAGATACTAGCTTCTGCACGCGACTTTGTCCGCGTAGATTTTGATTTTCGATATTCCCGTTCCAAATTTCATCAAAATCCGTTCAGCCGTTGCAGCATACATACATACATACATAAACTCACGCCTTTATTCCCAGAGTGGGGTAGGCAGAGCTACCGAATTTCCAACAACTATAAAAACTTTTTTAATAATTCTGTAACCACATTTTGCACACTTAGGCGAACATATTTACCAGTGTATTACAGTATTAGTGACAGGTTGCAAGCCTAACAGTTCTACACGCCTTTATTACCTTAGTCGGCTTTTACGACATCCACGGAAAGATACGGAGTGGCACTATTCTAATCCGGCTACCACACACACACCACTTGGCGTTGCAGCGTGTAGGAGTTACAAACTAACACACACACAGTAGGATAGGACATAAAAACCCACTTTTGACTTTTTGTATCACGTCATTTACCAGTGACGTGATTGGCTTAAAAACGAAAAGGAACGTTAGTTATCAATGTTATCATAGTGCATCTTGCCAAGGGCGTCTGGCCTGGCAGATCCTGCTATCTACGTCAGCAGTGATGGGTCTATCCTTACACGAATTTCACTAGGTATTTGATAATTCTGCCATCAGGGGGGTTATTATGACATAGTTATGCAATTCTGTTTAAGCCGAGAGAAAAGGACAGAGCTATATAACTGCCATAGCTCTGTCCCTTACTCTCACCGTAAAGTGAACTGCATAGTTATGTCATAATTACCCCCCTGATACATTAATGTACAATAGCTAAAACATGATGTCAATTCTAATTTTAATTAATGGCTTTCACTCGGTTCCTATTCTGCCCTCCTAATCCAATAAGCAATATGTTGAATTCAATCACCAAAGCAGATTCAATTCTGTATCGTTAATAATAAGGTTGATATTACTACAGGAGGTTTATCTTAGTTACTGCGTTTTTGCTTAGGACGGCAGTATTCTATGACGTTAAACTACATTGCTTTTGACGTATGGTTTTATTTACTCAGCCGCAATTACTGTCAAGTACATAAGATGTATAACAAACATCAATAAATACGATAACAAAACATAGTTTGTCGTCATACAATAGGGGCCCTGTTAAGGTGTCACATCCCCATGGAGACATAACGTGTAACTTTGTAACTTTGAAAAAACCTCGTATCTCATAATTTATGACGGATGATTTTAAACTTAAACGTGATTAACATTAAGTTCAAAATCATACATCTCGAAGTATCAGATACGAGTTTTTTCTGAAGTAGTAACGACAAGTCGTCACACGAGAGGAAAATTGTTTGGATAATGAGCATTTTTCTTATGTCGAACAAACAAGCACATTTGCTTAGCTGGACGCACTTATTTCAAGTCTGACATTTGCTTAAAATTTGCTGTGTACTTATTTGCCATTGTGACATTAGCAGCTGACAGAAAGAGAATGAATAGTAAGTAAATAGGTTGGGGGCCATTTGCAACGTTAAAAGATGGCGGATGTGTAATTTGTTATAAGGTCAAGTTGGGTAAGTGAAACATACTTTATTTTTTTCTTCAGTTAATTAACTGGCATTACCTAAATAAAAGGTATATCACAACGACACTATAAAATATACTTCTGGAATATAATAATGTGTTATAAATTTAACAAAGTATAACTCTAAGTCCGCTCAGAATCGAAAAAAAACAGAAAACGTCCGCAGAAAAAAAACCGTTTCACTTCCCCCTTCCCTGAGGCAAGTGAAACAGTCGTGTTTGTCTTTTATTACTAGCATTAAAAGTAATTTTAAATGTAACTGACAATCCATCTGAAAGTGAATAAACTATTTTGATCCATCTGAAAGTGAATAAACTATTTTCGACGCCCTAAAAACAAAGTTTATTGTTACATATCAACAAAAAATATAAATTCGGGGTAAGTGAAACATATACTAAAAGTCAGGGGTAGTCAACATTGGTTTTAGAGGACTAAAGGTAAGTTAAATAATTTTTTTTTTAATATTAGTGGTTTTTTATTTAGTTAAAATTACAATAATGTTTAATTCTAATGGTGAAAGATTATTTGAAATCGGTCCAGTAGTTTCGGAGCCTATTCAATTCAAACAAACAAACAAACAAATAAATAAAAAATCAAATCTTTCCTCTTTATAATATTAGTATAGAAAAATCTATTATTAAAAAATGTTTAGACTCTCTGAATGGAGGTAAATGAAACATACGTTTCGCTTCCCCCGGCCCGAACTGTTTCACTTGCCTCAATATGTAAATTTTAGGTTATGTTTTTAATTATCAAATTCTGGCTTAGTAGCTTAGTATTAAGTAAAACAAAATTACACACGTGAAAAGTTAATTAAAAAAGATCGTACTTACATCAATCACAGCTCAATAAGTTCGACTTGAGACACTAAACCACTAGAATTTCGGCACCACGTGGAACCCGCAAGAATTTTTTTCACCGACTGACACTTTCTAAATCTCTGTCTCTTTCACTCGCGACCCGCAGCGTCATCTCTTATTTATACGTGAAACTATTGCGACTGTAACTGCTTCACCAACACGCACTGCGGCTTGTTGAAGTTACTACAAGGGAGATATTTAAAAGTGTTCCAGTTGCCCCGCTGTTTCACTTACCCAACTTGACCTTAGTTTTATTTTTTTGTGTATTTAGGTGTTCAAAGTTCTTATCTGATAGTGATTTGTACTTTTTATGCCATTGTGTTGCACAGTGATTGAAAACTTGGACTTATTTCGCGTATCTGGCATCTTTCTTCTCGTTACAAGTGGACTCGAAGTGGTACATAGGTTAAAACTATCTTGTCCTCTGTCCTACAAACTACCGAACAACGTTGCCCCCAATCTTCCCAGAGAAGATTGGATTGTATTTTATTGCTATATTGATTTATACTTATATACACTTGACACTGGCGAAATCACTGATTATATTCGTGGAAACGCCATAGCCCGGCGGTAGTAGCTGTTGAAGTCGCCGCGGGGCAAAAAGAAGAAGAAGAAATAGGTTTATAGAGCGTTTGTAACTAAGAGTGTTACTAAAGTAATGCGTGCTGCATACTAACGCTCAATATCAGAAAGAGTATTGTACTACATATAAGTTTTATTAACATACCGCTGCTTAAATGCTAAAGCGCCTCAAAACAAAAACAGACATAGTTTGATTTAAAACTTAAAGTATTCCGAATTTAAATGCAACACAAACACATTTTGATTTGAGGCCCTTTAGTATTTAAGCAACGATACATAGGTAGGTACATACATAAAAACACGCCTGTTTCCCAGAGGGGTAGGCAGAGACCACTTCTTTCCACTTGCTACGATCCTGAAAAATCTCTTTAGCTTCTTCCACATTCATACATCGAGTCATACACACACGTTGGTTTCGGGTACTTAAGATTCGGCCCTTTTCCAGTATTTCTCCGATTCGATTCGAAAAAGTACGTATAGCTCACTTTCGCTCTGTAGAACTCTTCCGTCAATCTTCTTTCATCCATCCTTTCCAAACGACCGAACCGTCAAAACATGCCCATTTCAATCTTAAGTTTTATTTTAGAGAAAATAAATAATATATCTTCAACCTTAAACCAAGCTTTACAAAAATCACAAACTTACCAGAATTTTCGTAACTAACGATGAGTTTAGCCTTGTTCTCAGCGTCGAAGGTCGGGTCCACCCTGGCCTGGTACGACTTCTGGGTCCTGTTACCCTGGTCATTACTGATGTAAGTTTCCTTCAGGGTGAAGCCCAAGTTGTCTTCATGGAAGTCCAGCGTAGAGCAGTCGTTGATGGTCCGTCCATCGCTTGCGAAGCTTGCCACGTTGTACCAGCTGCCTGAAAACTGATACAGAACAAGGGAATTGTTAGTTTTTCGTACATTGTCGTTTTACGGGGACTAATAAGGATTTTACACTGCATTCTGCATCAGCATCCTATTTCGAAAAATGGGTAAGTTTCAATCGTTGTCGCGGCGTAGTTTGTCGCCGCCGACAAAGGTAAAATTATTTTTCCAAAAACCACAAGCATGGTATTTTATTGTTCAAAGTTATGTGATGCTATCTTAAATTTAGTTTTATTTCGTAGATATGTATAATTTTGCTAGTAAAAAGTATGTATTTTGTGTCTACATAAAATACT
The DNA here is from genome assembly GCA_963966035.1 of Acleris laterana. Classification (NCBI taxonomy): domain Eukaryota; kingdom Metazoa; phylum Arthropoda; class Insecta; order Lepidoptera; family Tortricidae; genus Acleris; species Acleris laterana. Next base: position 13,103,725 of record OZ014456.1, read on the forward strand.
TTCTCATGCGTCCTTATTTTAGTAACGATTTTTGGTTAAAAATCAACTATGCTTCTCGTAAGACTTAAAAAATAACACTTTTTTTTTTCATCTTTGATATTTTCCAATAAAAATTAATCAATGAAATTCTTGATCGATAAATTGTTAATATGCTTTCTATGCGGATCTGATGATAAAAACCAATCAATACAAAGCCACACATTACTCATAAAATTAATCATGGCCCCTAAATTCCCAATATTCTTTATCAGTATTGTTTTGTTCCGATTAGACATAAACAGTCTAATCTGTACATTCTTTTGGATAATAATATTGATAATGTACATTTGTAAGACACTAAACTTGGTCATCAAAATCAACCTATATATTTATTTCTTAAAATGTTTGTATAATTTTCAGGAATCCCTAAAACATCTGTTACCTAACCTTGATATTTCCGGGTAGCATTTTTTCCCAGGTTCATTGTTCCCCATTCGTGATTTTCCCCACTTAAATACACATACATACATACATTAAATCACGGCTGTTTCCCAGAGGCGTAGACAGAGACCACTTCTTTCCAATTGCTACGATCTTGACAAATTTCTTTCGCTTCTTCCACATTCATACATCGAGTCATGCACGCACGTGGGTTTCGGGTACTTAAGATTTGGTCGTTTTCCAGTATTTCTCCGATTTGACTTTCGGGTACCCACTTATGTATTTCTTATTTATATACTTATTCTCTTAATTCCATATTTCTCTATTGTTATAACAATGTAGCAGGTAGGTTGGTGAAGGTTATATTAGAGTTTCAACAGGCACGAAGGGCCGAAACACCCAGAAATAAAAGCGAAAGCAGAGATCCGTCGACTTTGCAAAACTGATATGAGACCTCGGGTTAGTTCTTAATAATTCACTTATTAACTGTTTCTAATTTCACTATGTTTACAAATAACCATAAGTAAATTATTTTACTAATTTCCATCGTCACAAAATTGTTTCAGGATTGCCACTTTGACAAAATAATGACATATACTCATATGCAACTAAAAAAAGTTATAGCTAATCTTAGGTATTATGACGCTATTACCAGAGTCTAAAAATTATGTGCATTATAAAAGGAGTTTTGAATATAATGGTATCAAAATATATAACTTTTTAAATCAGGACATAAAACAATCTAATAATATTAATGACTTTTCTAGAAAATTGTAATCCTACTTGGTTACTCGACCATTTTATAATTTAAATGAATATTTTAATAAATTCTGTGAATAATAATAGTATTATTTTTATTTTTAAGTTTAGATTAATATTTTGCATGCCAAATTGTGGCAGAGCATACCTTCATATATTTAAGCTGACATGTATATAATTATAACAGCTGTGTATGTTCTTGCAAATAAATATTATTTCAATTTCAATTTAAATTTATTGAATCTTGTTTTATTTCCATATCTGATTTTGCGATGACCTATCCGAGTCATGATTATGAAATGTTAACATTAGTACAAATAAATCTAAGAACCAACAACGTTATGGCAAGTTAAGTTAGGATTACATACTATCAAATAGCATAAATACGAGTCTTTTGTCAGACAGACACGTTCAGACAACATATACCGTCACACAAAATAACAAGAAGTAAAGGTATTCAACCGTCTGTTTTACCTTAGTAAAGTCCAAATTGTCTTGAATCTTAACACGTGGACACTCTCCTGCTATGTTCTCCGCGTACGTCCCAAAAAATCCAAGCAGAAAACATATTAGAAATAACATTTTTCACTAAACAAGTTACTTTAACCAGGGTACGTTATCGAATGCAGGCGGGTCGCGTCCCACACGATAATTATTCAATGAAATGACCCCAGTAGTCGTTTTATATTGAAATTGCTTGTTAAATTGAACAAACGTATGGAGTTTCCTATAATATTTCCTTTGGGTATTTTTAGCATGGCACGTGCGTATAGTTAAGACGTAGTTTATCTTTTGATGTATAAAGGAACCCTTCTACAGCAAGGCCATAAAGTAAATGGAATCTAGGACTCATATTTGAATTCTCAAGATTATTATCTCAAAACTGTAATCTTAAGACCGCAAATGCGCTGCCAACCCTGAAGACAGATGAAATTCCACTATCCTAGTAATTTCACCGACTGTCTGATTCCCACATCAGAATAACAACACAAACACTGCTGCTGCTTGGCGGTAGGTTAAAGGATAAGATGGTGGTAGTTAGTGGTCCGGACGGTCCCTGCCCAAGGTTTTACCACTTAAATCTGCCGATAACGCTCATTATTAAGTGCAGTGGTTCTAAGATTATATATTTCCTGTCCATATAATAATATATCCATATCTATATCCGTACTACTACATACTAATATTATAAATGCGAAGGTGTGTCTGTCTGTCTGTTACCTCTTCACGCTTAAACCTCTGAAGCGATTTAGGTGAAATTTAGTGCAAAGATAGTTTGAACCCTGCGAAAGGACATAGGATAGTTTTTTTTTCCGAAATTCAATCCCTATGGGGGTGAAATAGACGGTGAAAAATTGTATGGAGATACGATATAAACGAGTTCCACGGAGTCGCCGGCAGATGCTAGTTTGTTTTATAGCAGACTAGCTTCTGCCTGCGACTTCGTCCGCGTAGATTTTGATTACCTCGGGAACTTTAAATTTTCCGACAAAAAAAGTAACCCGTCCATGCGTTGCGTCGTGAAGAAGTAACAAACATACACACTCACACACAAACTTTCATCTTTATAATATTAGTGTGATTAAGATTAAATATCATGGATAATACACTGCATATAAAAGACAATATCAAAACATTCAATCAAGACGTTAAGCCTTTTTTTTTTCTAAACGTCGTCATATTATTTACTTGTACTTATCTATTTAATGAAGTGAATTTATTTTGATTATTTTTAGTGAAAACAAGGCGATATCCGTTCAGGATAATGGTCACTAGTTACAACTACAATGCAACTATACATATACCTACTTGTGCATTCAGTCCACTGATTGACAAACACTTCAGCAAGTAAATCTGTAATGCGATTTGTTAATTTTGTTCCGCGAACTGTTTCGTGTTTTTTTTCCGTGATGCATTTTGCCTCGACCGATTCATTTTCATGAAGCCTTGTTTTACTCGCAGCATAATTTAATTTCTCATTATTCATAAAAATAATTTTCTCTTACCCGTGTGGTTGCCGGGTTAGAATAGTGCCACTCCATATCTTCCCGTGGATGTCGTAAGAGACGGCTAAGGGAATAAAGGCGTATAGTACTGTTAGGCGATGGGCTTGCAACCTGTCACTAATACACTGGTAAACATCTTAGCCTAAAAGTGCAAAATGTGGTTACAGAATTATTAACAAGTTTTTAGAGTAGTTGGTAATTCTGTAGCTCTGCCTACCCCACTCTGGGAATAAAGGCGTGAGTTTATGTATGTATGTATAATTTTCTCTTTTTATTGTTTTTAGCAGTTGGAAATTTATTTGGAGCATTTTTTCCGATTCCATAAGATAGGTTAGGTTCGTTTTTAAATAGGGTAAACTCACCATTGGTCTCTGACCAGTAGTCGACCTTATACGAGTGCGAAGAGAGGGAAATATATATTTCGTACTCTTTCCACTCAAACAAAGTATAGGCAGAGGCCAACTACAGTACTGGTCTACTACTGGTCTCTAGCTGACCACTAGTGACTTAACCCTAAGGCCTGGAGGGCTAAGACAACCAAGAAATAGGAGCTCTGTCGCCTCTATGAAAGAAGGTATTGAAATGGGAAAAATGTGACGTATAAATATACAGATTGCGGAAAAAATCTATCACTGTTACAATAATATGTAAATAGTCGTATCACGTCGGGAAATATATAAAACGGCAAATTTACATAGGTATTATGTCAAACTGCTAAAACATTCAAATTCCCCGACGGTACAGTAAGTCTTATAAGTAGCCGCATACTTTTGTACCTTGTCACTTTAATGCCTTTGGTAGATTAGTTCAGCAGTCCAAACATTATGTTAATATGACAAGGCACTAAAGTATGCAGCTACTTAAGTACTTATACTTAAGTACTTTACTACTTTGGAAAAAAACTCGTATCTGATATTTCGAGATGTATGACTTTGAACATAACTCTCTTCACGTTTAAGTTTAAAGTCGTACGTCGCGAAATATGAGATACGAGATATTTTACCCCTTTTATTGCGTAATATAAAATTGTTATTTATTTATTTCAGTCTACGTATGGATCCTATCAAGAACCCCACTTCTGAACGAAGTGTCTTTGACCCTGGCTGCTAAGTCGCTGCAGCAGCTGGGGCTGGACTCCTCAGTGAAGGATGACTGGTACCAATGTCATCCTGAGTATTACGAAGACCAGCCAGTGGAACCAACGACCTTAAGATACCCAGTCCAGTTTAAATGGAAAAGATGCTAACATTGATTTGTATATTGATTTTTATTTAAAATACTGGTTAAATTTTTAAATATTTACATCTATATTTCATTTCACTTAAAGCTTACGTACAATACGTCTCATTTTGGACTCGAAAATATGCTCTACGCTAGGACTTTAAATGTTGATCCACCAGAGAACCTTGTCATAATGATAGCGTCAAGTGACGAGATATAAATTACATAGGGATTAAGCATTGGTTTATACGACATCGGTTCATCAATTATAATCCGCTACCGTACTAACTATGATTGAAATGTTCTTACTCGAAGTCAAGAGGCTACAATTTGGTTTGACTACTTTAAGTACAAAAATAAGGTATATAACTGCTGACAGTTAAGTAACATCAACTATTAATACCTATTACATTATTTTTGCTTGACTTTGCAGTTATTTATCTATATTCCGTACTGCTTTTATTTATAAACAGTAGTTCGTTTTCAAACAAAGATGTACGTGTATCGTGGCTTGCATGTGTGTGTGTCTCAACCGTACGCGCCAACTCAACAGGGTAGTGATTCTCTCAACAACGACGGTCGGACGGACGGACGAGTGAATGTCCAAGCGGTGAGTTAAAGTAGTCCCGTCAGTGCGGACAAAACATATTTTAGCGCGTGCATTTTAAATTTTGCAGCATGGTTTCTGCTGATGGATCGAACGTATAAGGCTGCTTAATTGAAAATGCACGTGCTAAAATGTGTTTTGTTTGCTCTGTTCCTGTACCTAAGCTCGCCGTTGCAATTTCACTCGTTCGTCCGCCCGTTGTTTTTGAGAGAATAACACCCCAGGATGTACCAAACCGGTTTAGTCAGAGCCGCGACGTTTCCCCGTTTTGGTTGCCTGCATAATATATTAAGTATCGAGCGACGCGCATTGACGCTACTCTAGCACCTGTGTGGTAATAGGTAACAGAAACTATTGTCGCTAATAAAGCAATCATGCAACGTTAATTTAAGTTGCGGGTCAAGGCTTTGCGAGGTTCTTAGCATTTGAAATTACTCCTCAAAAACATTAACATATTTTTTGAAATATTGAACACAATTTTAAGTTACTATCTTCAGCCATCAAGCAAAAACTTAACATATTTATTTACAGTTGTTCTTAAATATTTGTCTTTAAAATAAACAATTACAAAACATTTATTTCCTTTTGAAAACAGTTTCATCAAAAGCGTTAGACCAAGTGAACGAACAAGAATTGTATGCATTATCTACATCTTCTTGGTGATTAGACAAGACATGTTGTAGATCATTCATTTTGGTCTCAACGCATCGTATGATGTTGCGTAGTCCATTATTCTGTTTACATTCTATAATCATCATCATCTTCATCATCGTCATTATCAACAGTTTCGTGGACGTTGACAGCGTGGACGTGAGCAGTCCAGTGGTGGCCACATTTCGATTCACTCTGCTCCACTCTCTCCAGATACGCTGCACCAGCGTGGGGAATGGACGTCAACTCCTGCTGGGCTTTGAGCATGAATTCTGGCTCAAGGGTTCTCTTTCTTGAAAGGATCCAGGCTGAAACTGAGAATGGAGTTTTGATAAGTTATATTGGAAAAAGAGGCAGACAAAAATGGTAAATGACCAGCCGAGAAATTGCACAATTTTCAGCACTAACCATTCAAAAGATATCATGAGGAGGTGGTCATGATTTGAAGCTGTTGTAATTTTTATTGTTTGCCGCTTAGTACAAGTCGGCAGCAGCAGAAGCTACGCAAACGAAGAGGTCAAAATGATCTGCTCTCGACTCTATTGTCAAGAGAATACGTTGTGACTAGATCATTTAGAGCATGCTATTCTGCTTAGCTACTTTTGATGCTGACTGTACATGCATTAAAAAAAAATGTTTATTTCGGACCATAAAATCCATATTTTGTTAGTAACACTCCAAACCTTAAAAACTATGTTAGTACAACGAGAAAGAAAGAAAAAATAAATAAATAGAATAGCATAAAAATACGTCGTATGGCTATGAAAAGGGCAATAACTACCGGGCCCTTCCAACAACCACATCGACCCAGTATTTAGTGAGCGGGGCAGTCCAGACGTTCCGACAACACCCTTAGCATGCTGTTGCTGCAGCCTCGTACTCGCTGCAACGCTGCTGCTATACTTTTGCGCCTAATGGCAAAAAAGTCGTCCGTCCGTGCTTCAGCGAACATTCCTGATGCACTGCAGTGCCTCGGCAGCCCCAGCAGCATTCTAAGGATGTTGTTACATTGTACACGTAATGTGTTGTAACTAGGCCCTCTGTGTTAATGTCACCCACAGACCCATTACCTAAAGTACATTTTGTTCTACTCGTAGCAGGTAGTTAACATGACTAAATTTTATCCTACTAATAGTATAAATGCGAAAGTGTGTGTTAGTTTGTTACTTCTTCGGGCTGCAACGGCTAGAAGTATTTGGCTGAAATTTGAAATGGAGATAGCTTATACCCTAGAATAGTACGTACGCTACTTCATTCCGGAATAACGATAGCCAAAATCTACGCGGACGAAGTCGTGGGCAGAAGCTGGTTATTCATATCATAAACCATTGCACCCCATTCCATTGTTTTTACTTTCAACTAAACAACAGGAAGAGGTTGTACTCATCGCTAGTAAAGCGGATGCCCAACGACCTCTCGATTGTTCAAGACCAGTGAAACGCATAGTTTGTCGAAGTTACATAATTGTATGAGTCAATTTATTGCAACAAACGTATTATTTACTACTGCGTAAGGTTTCGTGAATCTATAAGGTAGCATAACCCCTATAACAGTATTACGTTTTCATACATTAGCTTACGTGTATTACACCTTTACTACTCGATAATGATACGAAATCAATATCAATGTCAACGTACCTACTAGCATATTTTATTATTAGTAAAAACGGACAAGCAATGCTGATCCCAATCGCTATAGATTTTTTCTCGATGAAGTTAACCCTTTTATTTGACGATGTGCACTATATGATACATACTGTAACATTCACTTTTTGAATCTATTTTGCAATTTTATTTTCTGCTGGATTTAAATCTGAAAAGGCCACCCATGACTATTGTATTTTTTCTTAGAAACTTACAGTTCCCAAAAAAGCAGGTTTGACATACTTGTAGTTTTAACATGTATAGACACCCACACTACGGCGTCGCTTACCGAAAATAGCTACGCACACAGAGACAACGTGTACGTGCGTCATCTACACACACAAGTATGGCCATCCCGCATTACTGAGTTAAAACAACTGTACTTGGAAGAAGGAAAATAAACATGCTGAAGGTACAGAAGGTATACACGAGTTCTCACTTACTGTACATCAGGTCCATGTCAAAGTTATTTCTACATCCGTAAATAACTGCGTAGTTCGTGTAATCTGTCGTTATCACCGACAGTGGCGTTCCTACTGGATCTGAAAAAGACAAGACTACGAATTAGACTAGATAAGTAGATAATATCTAGTTTCGCTCAATTTGATTTTGTAATTTAGGGGTCCGTGACATGGTTTTACCTTCAGGTAAAAACGAACCCTTATCTGGCATCTGATTGTAATCAAATCAAATCAAATAATTTTATTGCAAAAACATAGTTTTTACATTAAGATAAGACAATAAAAACAAGATTCTAGATATTCAGCCATGCAATGGTATGCAAAACACTAAAATAAATTAAAATAAGACTAACTTTAAATTAGAGATAAAGTAACGTTTTAACATAATGAATACTGATAAGTGATAAATCTACTCATACACATACATACATACATAAACTCACGCCTTCATTCCCAGAGTGGGTAGGCAGAGCTACAGAATTACCAACCACTCTAAAAACTTGTTTATAGTTCTGTCAAAGAATTAATTTAATCATAATTAGGCCGGTTTTTTATCTTTACATTGTTTGATGCCATCATGTAAATGATTGTACCTTTTAATGCTCTTATAATCATGGCTATTTTTAAAATTTAAATAATTGTGTTGCAGAGGAAGTTGATTTTCTTATCGTTTCTAAGCCTTATCGTTCTATTATCAGTTATTACCTTTATAATTTATATAATTATAATGCTTACTAGAAAAGTATACAAAGCGAAAACTGAGAAAATTCAGTGTTTAATAAATGTGAGGCTTTAAGTTTTTTTTTGAAGCAACATTAAATTGATATTGACATTGTTTCCCTATACTTCAAGTCTTTATCTTAAAATACTTTCGAAACAGGCAAAATACACCGTTTTAAGAGATAGGATGTCTAATAAGTTTGTATTTTTTTAGTGCAGGCTCTTACCGATTTTTTCTTTGTGGACTCCGTGTGATAGTGCCAACGCAATTGGCAATCCAACATTACAGCCAGAAGCTTAATGTTGTAAATTTTTGTTATGGGAATAGGGCAAAGTCAATGATATTTGTAAGTGAGAAAAGACTAGTAATTAGTTATATTCAAATTGATTTTTGGACTATTTGATTGAAACCATATTGACAACTCCAACCATGTGTTGACAACTTCAGATTGCAGCAGTCTGACTTTGTGACTTTAAAAGATTTGACTTTGATTGTATCGTCTGCGTAAAAGTAAGTTAAATGGTAGGTCATTATTAAACATAAAAAAGGAGTGGACCAAGTACTAAGCCTTGAATAACTCCACAACCCAGTTACATATATCGATCCTGGATATATCAAACTGGGTTGTGGAGTTCTTCAAGGCTCTGTATTTGGCCCACTCCTTCTTATTATCTATAATGACCTACAAAGGCACTCGAACAAAATAAAACACTTTTCTACGTACAAACTCACCAATATTATTCTCTTGTATAACGAAAATGGCGTCATCTCCAGGCATGTAAGTGCTGTTCACGTGCAGAACAAACTCAATGCCATCCTTGACGTACACGTGTTCTATCTCAATGTGTCGCCCGCAGGCTTGGATGCGCTTGTATGCGCACGAGCCGAAGTCTTCATACCAGGTCGGGAAACGTTCTATTTCATACCATACGCCGAGGAACTGGAAAAAGTAAAATTAGGGGTAATATCATCATTTTCGCCGAAAGAGGTCGCTTGCCGGATAGGCCTTCCCAATCACTTGCCTCAAGGACACCGGTCCTGCACCGTTTTCAACCATGAACTTTGTCTTTTTGATTAGATGTTTAATTAATTTTACTCCGTCCGCGTAGAAGTCATTTACTGCAGTAATTTAACCTCGAGTTTGCAGATCTATATTCTATCCCTTTATAGCATCAGAATCAAAGGCCTCAAAGGCAATTTAGATAAGACCAATTCGACGATAACGTGCATTTTAATGTTTGTTAATCCGCCATCTGTCTACAGGTCACAATATACTCAGAGATGAATATACATACTTACGTACTTGTCCCAAAATTTGATGTTAATATTACCGCATAAGTAAGGCGAATATATTATTTTGTTCACGTACTAGGTTATCTGTAATGATACTCGAAAAAAAACTACCTTGCGGTACACCTTTGGCTCCCTTAGCTGATAATAGCTATACAAACTTAAGACTGCGCCGAGCGTACGCCGGATGTACAGTGGCGCCCTCCTTACTATTATTGTGTTTTCTAATAAACAAATGATTTTTCTTGAAATTGGTCGGTATTTTTTGTATTACAAATGAAAACACAACGTTTAGGGTATATCACATAGTTTAATACAAGTCACCTTCGAGTTATCAACTTGACGGAAAAAACGTGGTCACCTTTTCCCGTTAAGCTGACTACTCAAAGGGTAATTGTTACTAAAGTTTGTTACGTATCCCATAAATTGTGTTTTTACTTGCGCTACAAAAACGTATCGTCTGATTGCAAGGAAATTCTTTAGTTAATTAGAAAACACAATAATAGTAATGAGGGCGCCACTGGACGCTCGACGTTTGCTCGGCGCAGTCTTAAGTAATTGGTGACTCCGAAACATAATGTCGAATCTAACATAAAGTAGAAATGTACTATGCATAAAACCAAAACATTAAATTTTTTGAAATAAATTCATTCTCTCGAAGCTACTGATTCTATGCCCTGAGCCTCTATTCAACTCGGTAAATTTTGCCTTTGACGTACTATGGAATTGTTTTTAACTTGGCCGCCATCACTTTCAAGTAAATAAGAGCTATTAGAATGTTAACAATACGGAAACACTTAGAAAACGATAAGGTTTTAGAATCTCAGCCATGAAGCATTACTCAAATTATATTTATATCATAACTTTGACTCTTATGGCGCAGTTAATCAAAATTTTAAGGGTCTACTCTTCCCTCATAAGCCAAAAGGCGGTATCTCAAAGTCTATAGCCAAACCCGATTCAATCCTTTTCCGATAGTAATAAGATTCCACTTGCTACAGAAGCTTTGTCTGATATATTGCCATTTGTCTTAGCAAAAAAACATTACCCTCCTTCTTGATGACCCGTCTATAAAACATGTCAAAAACAATATGGTTTTACCGAGTAGAATAGATTCACAGTTACTTTGATGATAAATCACTCACTTTTTCCAATTCGAAGTACCTCATAGTTTCCACTTCGTCACATTGTCCAAATTTCAACACTTGCGCGCGACATAGTTGGTTAAAAGAAATTAAAACTAATACCGTTATAATAAATTTATCCATCTTGTGTTAACTTACATCTAAAACTAGCTATGAACATTGTTTATCTAGCGTGGTCGGCAGGAGTTTGATTTTAATCTTGAGTTTATCTTAAATTTTGATAAGTTTGAGATACATGTGTCACTGTTAAACCTCGTTTGATCTGACAAGAACCGTGACGACATATCGCACCTTCGGTAGAAAAAGGGCACAATGTACCAAATGATTATATGGGCAGTTGTGCCCTTATCCTACCGACGGTGCGATATATGAATCATTGCACTCAATTTAATTGAGTATTATTGTTACTGACATCTGGAAAATAAGATTTTCAATTCGTTGAAATGGAATAAAATAATTAATTTAGAAAATTGGCAACATCATGGCTCTTTTACTCGTCAGTAATATTGAGACCATTATTTGCAGAGTTTTTTTTGGGAAACAGAATTAGGAACCAGAAAATGGACATCGCAATTAGAAATTATCTGTGGTTAAAACAGTTAAGAGCCAATTTATGATGCTCATTAGGATCTTTTTTTTTACTGTACCTAATAACGTAAAAATATCCTTAACTTAATAACTTAAAAATGTGGTTCAATGTGGTCGCCGGCGGAAGCTACTAAAATTATTTTGGGAAATCTACGCATAATAAAAAAAAACTAACTTTTGAAAATGTTTTCAGATTGAAGTTGGTGTAAAATGAAAGTAATAATGATCTGTAAAAGTAAAATGATAGCATTCACTTTATCGGATTTCTAACAAGACATATCCGTTATCAGTGATCGATCGAAGATTAAATAAACCGGCTACAGTTTAATTCAGAAGGCATAAGTGTCTAATTTTAAATGTATGGTTATTATAATACTTCAAATGTCATATTATTATTATGACATTTTAAAACATTACCTAGAAAGTGCAATGTATGCATTATTTTATAAAAGTAACTTAATATGCCATGGCACTATCGGTTACCAAATTTAAAAAAAGATTACGTATACCGTTGAAACTTGAGCTTAGACAATACAATCTCGAGTTATAGCGTTTAAAAAACCAGTCAAGTGCAAGTCGGACTCGCGTACCGAGGGTTCCGTATTTAATAGAATATGGTTGGAAAACATAAAAGAACTTTCCATTGCGCTCATTGAGTGCAAAACAGACACATTCCAAAATAATTTGCTCTTGCATTAAAAATCTTATACGAATAGATTCTAATTTTAAAATGAAACACTGCATTCAATGAGCGCTTGGTCCATTTTGAATAGCTTACATTTTAATACAGATTTTTAAAGCTTTGATAATTTTGTATACAGCTTAATTTAATTTTTCGCGTGTAATATTTCGTATGACACCCCACTATAATCAAATCACTTTCGTATTCGACCCCCATTCTAGACATCATTCTACCCCTGTTCAAATAATTTTATATTGTGTTTAAAACAGATGCAGGCGAGCAAAGTTATGCAACTATGCCAAATTTGAAGTTGACAGCTTCAGAGAAAAACTGTAGTGACATACAGACAAGTAGACAGACACCAATGTCTCACCATAATGGTTCCCTTTTTACCGTTTTGGTACGGTACCCTAAAAACAGTCGCGTCCTTCTTATCGCATGCTATTAGAAAAACGCAATACATTTTGATAACGTTTGTTACATGAATTAGAAAATTGCGCAATATTAATTGGCTTAATATTATGTATAAATAAGTATTATACGTACCTATGTACTACCTAATTACCATTTAAGCTAAGCCGGGGCAAATCACTAGTACTTCCTTAACAATTAAGAAGCGACTTTTGTGTACTTAAACCGTATTTTTTTGTTTAAAATGGAAATAAACAAATCAAATCTTAGCTAAAAAACAAAAAAAACCGAGATCAATACAAACAATACAAGATGGCCTCCAAGTGTGCGTATTGTTGGAATGAACAATAGACAGCGCGTGATTGAGGAAAAAGCATTTCCGATTGATTGCTGAGGTATTTATAGCTTCCGTTTCACGTCTCCGGAAATATTTAAATATGCCTAAAAAAGGAACCCTAGATTATACTTCGTTGTCTGTCTGTCTATAGGTTACAGCAGTTGTTCTTAGGGTTGATTTTTCAATCTCCAGATAACAATATCCGTTAGGTAAATTGTAGCTCTGTCCTTATCTTTCTTATGACAAAGAAAAGGCCAGAGGTACAATTTACCTGACAATAAATAGTGTTATCTGGAGATTGAAAAATCAGACCTTAGCAACTACAAAATGCTATCAACTTGAAATTTGGCATAGTAGTACAACTTCCTTGCCCGCATCTGTTTTTAGTAAAAGATAATAATTGTGAAATTATTTTTATAAATAATTTGTAAAGGGGTTTGGAATGGAGGGTTTAAAATAAGTGTTTTGATTAAAAGGACTAAATATGCACATCTCAAGTTTTTTTTATTGTGACGTACTTTTAGATTTATGCCCATAAATTTACAAAAAAATGACCGTTCTTATCTCCGAAGTATGGACCAAATCATCTGAAAATTTCCCAAATTATAAAAAATAAACTTGTATTTTATGGGAAAAATAAAGGTAAAACATTTAAATTCTGTATTAAAATTTAGTCTAGTCAAAATGGAACTTATTACATAAAAATAATGTGACTAACAAAATCAGTATCAGCAAGCATATTATCTTAAATCCGACACCCTCGGTGAGCAAGTCCGACTCCCACTTGACCGCTTTTTTTGGATCCATACTTTACTGGATTACCTAACCAGTATTTTTTGCGGCTTAGTCAGTGTAGAGCCCTAAATTTTGGCGATTTATTTACTTATTTTAGGTTTTTAATGGGGTTTTACATTGACGATGCGCTGGCCTATAGTCTGTACTTTTAGATATTTAGTTGTTTTAAACAAAACTACCACGTGATTTAGTTCGTCAGCCAATAGAAGCAGAACACTGATACTTCAAAGTGCAATAAAACAGTTTTGATTGGCTGTTTAAAAATGTCACGTGGTTTGTCACCTATGAAGCTAGCGGTCCTGTGTTCAAATTCAGGTAACGGCAGATATTTTGTGTGATGAGCGCCAATATTTGTTCCTGAGTCATGGATGGATGGATGTATTTGATGATGTAAGTATTTATATCATCAAATGTACAAGCCTAGAGCCTAGTTTCTGACAACATCAATTGGTGTGACATTGTTCCCTGATATATTATTATATTTTTTTATAAATATATCAAACACAATAGTTTTTTTCGTGGTGGATATTGGAATGATGTGTGTTTTTCACTATCTAAAATTTAGGTCAAACATAAACCGAAGCGAAGCGAGGGTGGATCGCGGTAAGTAGGTATATCCACGCTAATAACACGTTCATGAATACTTTAAATATTTGTTATAATCTAAAATGTCATCGTCACCATCATAGCTTCACTAAGTGCACCATCTGGAACTGCCACAAAAAATCCCCTCACTATAAAGGACATTGCTTTTTATACCACCGTTTAGTATTCGATCAGCGGACCTCCGTGACCGTTTGTTTGTCAGTTCCAAGATGCTAGCCGTCAGTTTAGTCGTGGTACTTTGTGTTCTTGGTGCAGAAACAGCTGTGCAGAATGTCACTTGTCCTATTGTGAGAACTACTGAATTGGATTTAAAAGAAGTGAGTCATGGTTTTTTTTACAAGCTTTTATTTAACTTGCAATGTAATCTTGCAAGTTAAAGACTCACATCCCGGTTTCAAATGAAGCTGAAAATGCATACGAATTTAGTTCTGATGACAATACAATAATATAGTATCATCGAGCTGGTCTGATGATGGAGACTCAGGGTGGCTATAGAAACTCCTAAATTACACATGATAAACCCGTTGTGAAAGATGTAAGAACTGTATTGACGAGTAGATGACGACTGTGCAAAAAAAATGCAGTCAGCAAGAAAACATGGCCCAAAAATATTTTTTTTTTGTCAGAAACTTATTAAAGCGCTCTTTCTCTGGTGTGAAAGTGATTGATAGAGTAAGGAATGAAAGAAACAGTCAGATTGAAATTTGGACTAAAAGAAGATGTAGTGACTAAGATTGAAAAGGGCACATGGATGGATGGAAGAAGATTGACGAAAGAGATATACAGATCGAAAGTGAGTGGAAGTGTCGCAACAGGCCGCCCTAGGCGTACTTTTTAGAATCAAATCGGAGAAATACTGGAAAAGGGCCGAATCTTAAGTACCCCAAACCGACGTGCGTGCATGACGCGATGTATGAATGTGGAAGAATCGAAAGAAATTGTCAGGATCGTAGCAAGTGGGAAGAAGTGGTCTCTGCCTACCCCTCTGGGAAACAGGCGTGATTTAATGAATGAATGAATTACTTATTAAAGCTTTTATTGAATTTGCTTCAAACAAGCTGGTCAAGATGCGTAACGTCAAGATAGCGATTGACGTAAGGCCCTAGACAAGATGGATTCAGCATTCGTTATCGTTATCCAACATGTAATTGATAGTGTAGTAAGGTATCTGACGGTTCGCAAACTGAACGTTATGACTTATAAACACACACCGGATTGACGGGAGCAAAAATGTACCAAATCTGGTGATTCATTAAATGTCGACTAAGTTTATCGACATCGATAAAAAGCTTTTTTTAATCATCATTATAAATCATAAGTAATGGCCAAGTTCGAATACCTCTTAATTATGCGCAACGCTCTTTTTATATTTATCGCAACTATAAACAACCGCTATCTGACATTGCCTCTGGACTCGAGTCACTTTTGTCAACCATTAAAAATACATTGGATAACTAACTCATTCAGTACAACAATATTTTTTAGAATTCCGAGGAAACGAGAATGTTTTTTTTTAAGTCGGTTAAAAATGCCTCAAAAGAAAATAGATCGTTTATCTTCATGGAAAGCTGTTAAATATAGGTACGACTTACTTTTGCAAGAAATGTAAGATCCATAATGTCACGAAAAAAGTTGTCGATAAACTTAGTCGATATGTGATGCATCACTAGGACTGGTACATTGCCCCCGTCAATCCGGTGTATGCTTATAAAATGAAACTAAAAACAAGGTTTTAATTTTTTTTATTCGGGCACAATTACAAATTAATCTTTTAATCTTTTCCAAGTAATAGTGATTGACGTCAATCGTGTTAAACTGTCCCGTTATCAACATTTGTAAATGCGGAATCAAGAATAGTATCTTCATTAATCTTAGATCAAAGTCATACAAGCATCATTATTTGATTTAACTATAAGTAGATATATATTTTCCGACATACATAATTAATAGTTCAATTACCTTCAGAAAAGACGCCCTTCTTTCGACTATTTCTGCTTAAGACTGCGCCGAGCACACGCCGAGCGTCCAGTGGCGCCCACTATACTATTATTGTGTTTTCTAATTAAGTAAAGAATTTCCTTGGAATCAGGTGAAATGTTTTTGTTGTGCAAGTAAAAATACAATTTATGGGATACGTAACAAACTTTATTAACAATTACCCTTTGAGTAGTCAGCTTAACGGGAACAGGTGGCCATTTTATTCCGTTAAGCTAATAACTCGAAAGTGAATTGTTATTAATCTATTATGATATACCCTATAAGTTGTGTTTTCATTTGTAATACAAAAACCTACCAACCAATTTCAAGAAAATATCTTAGTTTATTAGAAAACACTATAAAAGTAATGAGGGCGCCACTGTACATCTGGCGTACGCTCGGCGCAGTCTTAACCTTTATTTTTTTATTATTCCATAGCTAGACGGAAAATGGTACCTAGCCGGTGCGGCTACCGACTTGCCTCTTAAAGGGGATTGCGCTATGGTCGTGTTCAACCATAAGAACGACAACACAACAGACGTGTCCATCAGCTGGATCAATAACAACACTGCTAGCTTCTACAACGGCTCTGTTGCCCTCACTATGGACCCTAACAACAGCAGTGGGGACCTGCTTTTGATTACGTATACAGGTATTTACGTTTTTTTGGAGTAGATGGTAAAACATATATTAAAGCAAGCGTTAGCAATAAAAATTGTAGAAGTTGAATAGTGTCTTTATTTAACTTTTACATTTTTTAAATCTCTAAATTCTGCTTCTTGCTTTAAAACTGAAGTGATAGACAACGGACATTGTATTTTGTGTAACTGGTCAATAAAAGCTCGAAATCAGTTTCTCATTACATTACATTAACCTTAACCATCCCAGGGTTTGATGCCTTAGGTAGGCCTCACAATCACATTTACTTTTGAACTATTGTTTATTAATTTTGTAATTCATAATTTTTTTTTCTGAAAAACAGCCAACCGTTGTTGCTTAAGGTAGGTACAGTCACAACCCGCGAACGTTACGCCACTTGCCACTCTTCTTAATTTAACTGTGTAATGCATTTTGGGTTGACAGCAGACTTGACATATTACCCGAGTGTAGTTACACGGCTAAATTAAGAAGAGTGGCAAGTGGCGTAACATTCGCGTGTTGTGACTGTACAAGCCTTATGATTAATCATTCTGTTTAAAAGGTTACGAGTAGCGGTTTTGAATAGATACTGCATGGTAATAATTTATGCCAATTACGCAAATATCTTCTTAAACATGACAGGGGTTTGTCTCTTTCTTCCACTTGACTTTTCTAACATTCATTCAATGCCAATGTCCCATTATACATAAGAAATGGGAGAAAAAGATTTGCTAGCTTGTCCTAAAGCATTCTTTAAAAGTCTGAATTGGACCTAGCTTCATTTAACATTTATTACTCCTTAATATGACCTCAGGAATGCGCGGTTAAAATCTCACACAATGCTCACGAGCACCGTGTATATCTTTTATTACCACCTGTCTTATTTCAATTCCTCATATGAATAGGAGTTAACAAGAGTTTTCAAATGCGTTTAGTGATTTAGATATACATTTTATTTATTCTCTTGTTTAATCTGCAGATCAGCAAACGGAGTCATACTCTTTCTTGGACGTGGATTATGAACACTATGCAGTCATATTCTCTTGCAGTGACAATGACGATGGAAACAGTAGCACATGTAAGTTTTTTAATCTATACTAATGGTATAAAGCTGAAGAGTTTGTATGTTTGTTTATTTGCTTGAACGCGCTAATCTCAGGAGCTTACTGGTCCGATGAGAAAAAATATTTCAGTGTTAGATAGCCCATTTATCGAGGAAGGCTATATATCATACTCACATAAACCGAAGCGAAGCGAGGGCAGGTCACCAGTTACATATAAAAGTTTAAGTTAGGTTTCAGCAAACTATAGTTCCTGGCCGAGAACTCCACAATTATGGAGTTTCTGAAAGCTCTCACTTTACCTTTACACGCTGCAAATAAGTTGCATTGTTTTTGTTGCATTCATGTCAAAATTACCAATATTTAAAAACTTCATGATTGCGTAATGTGTAAGGATTGAGTTCTTATTGGCCGGGCACTATAGAATATGTAATCTCCATAACTCTTATTAGACTTAATACTTCTTTACACTCTCGATATTATTGTTAGCTTTACTTCTAGAACTAAAATCTCTTGAAAGTCCGAACCGAGTTTCATGAAACATAGCTAAGAACCTAAATTAGGCTAGGTTTCCATTTAAAAAAAAACTCATTTTACCGTTTAGGAGCTACAAAGATAGAAAGACTTTGTAGCCGGAGTAAAAAAAAGTTACCTACCAAAAAAGGCGCTAAAGCATATCGTTCTTAATGTGGTTAAAAGAGTATTGAATGCATTGACTACTAAGAAGGTGGCAGTTAGTCACCTTCTTTTATATAACGGCAGGGTAGTTGATTTTATCAGTTTGAGACTCTGATGTTTCGGCTTAAGCTCGTAAAACTGGCCAAGTTCCAGTAAGTGCAAAAATTTGAGAGTTAATAGGACTCATGTATCTAACTCTGACCATTTCCCTTTTTTTTTAACGCTGGGGAAATGTTTAACTGGAAAATGGAGGTAGATGAGCAAGAGAGATGAGGTCACCTGGTGGCTCGCTTGCTCGTCTGCCTCCAATTTCACATACAAAATAAAATAAAAATATATGTGTGACTTCAACCCAGAGCGAAATGAATACTGACTACAAATTGGGCAAGCTTTGCGTGCGCACGACTTTGATCCTCACTGGGTCCTTTTTTTGCTCTATAGGACTTGTCCCCGCGTGGTTGCCGGGCAAGAATAGTACCACTTCATGTCTTTCCGTGGATGTCGTGAGAGAAGACTTAGGGAATAAACGCTGTGTAGTACTGTTAGGCGAATGGGCTTGCAACCTGTCACTATATACTGGTAAACATCTTAGCCTAATTGTGCAAAATGTGGTTATAGAATTATTGACAAGTTTTTAGAGTTGTTAGTAATTCTGTAGCTCTGCCTATCTGTCTGTAGGACCTTGTGCAGGGTCCGTCCGGATCGCTACCACCATCTTATCCATTAACCTACCGCCAAACAGCAGTGCTCGCACTGTTGTGTTCCGGTTTGGGGATAAGACAGCCGGTGAAATCACTAGCATAGAGGCATTCCATCTTAGTCCTTAGGGTTGGCAACGCATTTGCAGTCTTAGGATTGCATTGCAGTCTTGTGAATGCGAATGTCTATGGGTCACTTTTTCTACTTACCATCAGGTGGCCTGTGTGCTCGTTTGTCTTCTCTATGCCAAAAACTCTGTATAACTCTGGGAATAAAGGCGTGAGCTTATGTATGTATGTATGTAGGACTTGTCAAGAACACTTTACAATAGGGCCTCAGTAAAGTACTCAGATTATTTTTTCTAAATCATGGATGTTTGTTTTGCACTAGTATTGTCACGCGGCAGTGTACAACTAATTTTCCGCTTGGTCGGAGGTCGTGCTCCTTCGATCGGAAAACTCGTGATACTACGACTCATTTATTTTTTAATTAGTGTATCTCGTGTTTTTATCGTTAGAGGGTCAATGGACGAGCGAAGGTTTGTTTTTTTTAGGTTATTAGGAATTGGAATCATTCAGTCAATGGTCACATTTTGAAATCCAAGTTGTTTAATAAATCCTTAATGAAATACTGTCATTTGGTTGACAGTATTTCATTAAGGATTTATTAAACAACTTGGATTTCAAAATGTGAACGTCCTCTTTTATTAAGTCGTTTAAAAGTCATATTTTAAAAATGAATCTTTACCTATTTGTTACGCTGATGCGGCTAAACCAATTTCAGTGAAATTTTATATAGAAATAGCTTGAACCCCGAGATAGGACAAGGGTAGGTGTTCTCGCGAACAGCCATAAAACACTTTTACACGGACGGAGTCGCGGGCAACAACTAGTTTATAACCATAATAAATAAAAATATTGCACGGATACGATTCCAGAAAATTAAAAAAAAACAACGCCTCCATAATTTCATTTTATTTCACTACCTCCGAAAAATTTATATTCACATGAAATTCTCGGACCATATTTTCTTCTATGTAAATCGGATAAACGTATGCAGTCAAATACTCAAATTTGTAACCCACCGTAGTTTCGAAGTAATTCTACAACAATAAGGTTGAGCTTCCAATAAGTTACAAATGACTTGGCATCTCTAATTTATCGACTGGGTCACAAATTAACGTTCATGACCGTTTTCGAAGTAATTCTACAACAATAAGGTTGAGCTTCTTATAAGTTACAAATGACTTGGCATCTCTAATTTATCGACTGGGTCACAAATTAACGTTCATGACCGTTTTCGAAGTAATTCTACAACAATAAGGTTGAGCTTCTTATAAGTTACAAATGACTTGGCATCTCTAATTTATCGACTGGGTCACAAATTAACGTTCATGACCGTTTTCGAAGTAATTCTACAACAATAAGGTTGAGCTTCTTATAAGTTACAAATGACTTGGCATCTCTAATTTATCGACTGGGTCACAAATTAACGTTCACGACCGTTTTCAAAGTAATTCTACATCAATAAGGTTGAGCTTCCTATAAGTTACAAATGACTTGGCATCTCTAATTTATCGACTGAGTCACAAATTAACGTTCACGACCGTTTTCAAAGTAATTCTACATCAATAAGGTTGAGCTTCCTATAAGTTACTAATTACTTGGCATCTCTAATTTATCGACTGAGTCACAAATTAACGTTCACGACCGTTTTCAAAGTAATTCTACATCAATAAGGTTGAGCTTCCTATAAGTTACAAATGACTTGGCATCTCTAATTTATCGACTGGGTCACAAATTAACGTTCATGACCGTTTTCGAAGTAATTCTACATCAATAAGGTTGAGCTTCCTATAAGTTACAAATGACTTGGCATCTCTAATTTATCGACTGGGTCACACATTAACGTTCATGACCGTTTTCGAAGTAATTCTACAACAATAAGGTTGAGCTTCCTATAAGTTACAAATGACTTGGCATCTCTAATGTATCGACTGGGTCACAAATTAACGTTCATGACCGTTTTCGAAGTAATTCTACAACAATAAGGTTGAGCTTCCTATAAGTTACAAATGACTTGGCATCTCTAATTTATCGACTGGGTCACAAATTAACATTCATGACCATTTTCGAAGTAATTCTACATCAATAAGGTTGAGCTTCCAATAAGTTACAAATGATTTGGCATCTCTAATTTATCGACTGGGTCACAAATTAACGTTCATGACCGTTTTCGAAGTAATTCTACAACAATAAGGTTGAGCTTCCTATAAGTTGCAAATGACTTGGCATCTCTAATTTATCGACTGGGTCACAAATTAACGTTCATGACCGTTTTCGAAGTAATTCTACAGCAATAAGGTTGAGTTTCCTATAAGTAACAATTGACTTGGCATCTCTGATTTATCGACTGGGTCACAAATTAACGTTCATAATCGTTCCAACCAATTTGATTTTTAGGCCACTTTGGACTATGTTAAAGTGACGTTGTCAACCAAAACGTAAGAGACTCCCTATGATTTGGTTTACAACGTCACGTTGACAAAGTCCATAGTAGTCTAGGAATCAAATTGGTTGACTGTATGTAGAATTTAGCCTAGTTACAGGTGCAGTAATTAATCACTAATCACATGTCATCGTATTTCTTCGATAACTAATTATCTTGATTCATTAAAAAGCTACAGTACACACTGATAAGTTAATTATAAAAGCAAGACGATAACGACATTATTCGTCAAAGCATCAAAGTGCAATGACGTATGAATCATTATGCACTATATTTTTCTCGGGCTAAGTACCAATTTCACCAAACAATGTTTAATTTAATCAATGTTAATTTAACTCTTAGTTCATACATTGACAGCTGTTAACGTTCTGTTGTTAATCATCTGTTGAGTGGTTAATACCGTTTGGCGAAATTGGTACTTAACCAATACGATA
Organism: Acleris laterana; assembly: GCA_963966035.1. Classification (NCBI taxonomy): domain Eukaryota; kingdom Metazoa; phylum Arthropoda; class Insecta; order Lepidoptera; family Tortricidae; genus Acleris; species Acleris laterana. Next base: position 13,126,064 of record OZ014456.1, read on the forward strand.
ACAAATACATGTAGATACCTTCAAAGTAGAATAAGACCTTTGGAGCGTGTAGTTAAGATGCATGACGCTAAGTTAGCGATTATCGAAAATCGACAAAAGGTATAGGATTGACGTACGTTGGTAACTTTGAATCTATAAAAAACGGAAACGTTAGCAGCGTTTGTATCTTGACTAGGCCTAATGTGAGAGCTGGATTCGAAGCTACCGATCTTGGGATCAACTACGGGTAAGGGCAAATACATGCAGAGTGCGAGTATTTGTTCCAGTCTTGTTTTTTTTCTATGCATGTAAAGGAACGAGTTCACTGTCTTTAAAATGTCTCTAAGTACTATGGTAAATTATGCTTAGGTATTCTGTACTGCACTAAGGTCTTATGACAAGCTAGTGAAGCGCTCAGCAAATTCTTTTCCGTCTAGATCAACAGTAACTCTACCTTCTTGTTTTTTAATTTGCAGATGAATTATGGAAACTGAGTCGAAGCCCCCACCTAAAGGATCAAGATGCTGAGAAGATTAACCAGGCGATAGCAGAATACAATCTCCAGGACACAGAATTTGTGGATTTCAACGCGACAGAAGACTCTTGCAAGCGTAATGGTGGTATTGACATTCATTCTTCTGTAGTTATGACATCGGTTGCAACTATTGCACTGTTTAGGAAGTTTTATTGAGATAAAACACATTGAAATTGTTTGCCTGCAGACGTTCCATCTTAGTTTTTAGGGTTGGCAACGCATTTGTAGTTTTAGAGTGAGTTTCTCCAAGAGCTGTGCGAAGTAACCTGCGAGAAAAAAATCCACCAATAAGGGAGAAGCATTGAACGATGTTAGGAAAATTAAGTAATCCTATTGGTGGATTTTTTCCTCGCTGCTCCGGTGCCTAGCACAGCTGTTATTTCATACTTCAAATTTATAGTCTAGAGATTCCAAATATGAATGATTCTCAGATTTCTCTTTACCATTATTAGGTAGCCTGCATCTCTATTCTAGGCGTTAAAATCTAAATTGTATGTGACTTGTTATGGTATTGCTTTTGACTTGGCCGCCATTACTGTGAAGGAAATAAGAGCTATCGGAACGATAACAATACGATAACCGGTTAAAAACGATATGCTTTTTACCGTGTTGAATAGAGGCCTTGTTTGCTTTTCATGACAATAATATACAAAGTTGTTTCTGGATTCTTGTTTATGAGCGTTGTTGCTGGGTTTATAAAAAGTTTGTCTATGATGGCTAGAAATAAGCACCATGCTTTCCTAAGAAAAAGTATTTATTTGCAACTCTTGCATCAAATAATTACTTTGGTCTGTATTTTACAAGTGTTTGATTAAATTAGGACTTAGGTGGTTATTAAGAACGTTTTTATTTATTTGTGTGATATTGATAATTAGGTTACGATGCTGAGTGAAATAAGTTAAATATAATAAATTAATAATTATAACAGGAAATGTTGTTTTACTACCGCTACTACTGACATAAAGATAATAATATGGTCCTTGAGAATTGAAAATATATATTGTATAATACTTTTATATTGATCTAAAATTAGATGTCAAATTCTCACGACATGATTGATTATTCTTGAAATTAAATTGGTGGACTGTACAGTCAAAGTTACAAGTACGTAAAGTGTCAAAAATTTCTGTCGTGATGGTTAGACAGTATAGATTCAATGCTTTGGACTGTATTGTACGTGATTATTCTCCGTCAAATATATTCAAGTATCGCTTGTATGTATTAATTTGGCCTGCGGCTCTATCATCCTACTCCGTAAACTGTAAAACCATACATACTGCTTTTGACATGATTACTTTCGTATTTTTAACAAGAACGCAATTTTACTGTTAAGTAAATAAGAGCTATCTTATCGTTGAAAATTTATTATACCATATTAAAGTTATGGTTTTATCAAGTAGAAGAGAGCCCTTGTATTAATAAAACCAAGGAGTAATAAGTAATAACATCGAAAGCACAAAAACTTATTTTGGGAAGGGAAGAAAAAAGGATCGATCTTTATAAAGCTATATTTCACTTCGTTTACAAAATTTAACCAAAGCGCCATCTGTGAAAAACGGTTTGAACTAACTTTAGTTTTAGGGTGACCAAAATAAAGTGATTGGGCAGAACTACGAATACGCTGCACGAGTCTTACGCTAATTCGGGGACTACGTAAGAGAGGGCGCTCTTGTAAGTAAATTTTTGCATCTTGTTATAATCAATTAATCACAATACGTCAGTGTTAAAATATGGGAGTAAGATATTTTTTAAATGATGTCTGGTTATGTCACTGGCGTTACTGCGAATACTTGATAGTATGTATGTATGTATGTAAACTCTTTATTGCACAAACAGAAAATAATAAACTAAAAAAAGAAACAGAAACACAAAAGATATGTACAAAAGCGAACTTATCCCGCTACGGGATCTCTTTCCTTTGAGCGATTAAGAGATGGATAAAAACGGAAAAATCAAAGAAAAAATATGAAAATAGAAACAGCAAATAATAGTCCAAACTAATATTATGAATGTGCAAGTGAGTTTGTATGCTGGTTACGGCTTAACCGCTGGACCGTTCTTGATGAAATAGCTAGTTAGCTTCAAGCCTGAAGAAGGACATAGATTACTATCAGCCCAATGAATCCCTGACCCACCATGGAACTGTGTCGCAGTGACGTTATGATTCAAGTCGTAAGAAGAGTCAAACAAATTGATTAACCATACCACTGTGACACCGTTCTATAGTGGGTCAGGGTTTAATGGGCTGGCAGTACATTTTACCGCGAGTAGCGATAAGCAACTTCTACGCGGACGGAGTCGCAGGCAACAGCTAGTTAATCAATATTTACTTAACCAAGATTTAATTGAAGGTAATAAATGCAATTATTAATTTGTATAGTCACGATAAGAAAAGGTTCGTCACTTTTGGACCTCAGGGGGCCTAATACGGCTGCGTTTATCGCGTGACAAATTTTAGATAAGGCATCCGTCACCTTCTGACACGTACACTTGTCAAAAAGTGACTTTATCCACATTTGGCACGCGATATAGACGCAGACATACTAGACCCGCAGGAGCGTTGACTTAGAGTCGAAAAGTGACGAACCTTTTCTTAAAAAAATATTGTGTAAAAATTGAGAAATTGTGACTACCTACTAAATTTTTTTTTTTTTTTATGGTATAGAGAAGACAAACAAGCACACAGGCCACCTGATGGTAAGTGGTAACTGTGACTCATAGACATTCGCATTCACAAGACTGCAATGCAGTCCTAAGACTGCAAAAGCGTTGCCAACCCTGAGGACTACGATGGAATGCCTCTATGCTAGTCATTTCACCGGCTGTCTTATCCCCAAACCGGAACACAACAATGCGAACAGTGCTGTTTGGCGGTAGGTTAATGGATAAGATGGTGGTAGCGATCCGGACGGACCCTGCACAAGGTCCTACCACCCGCAATCAATCAATCCAAAATCAAATGGGGCCTGAAAGGTTAAAACGGATTTTAACGTGGTTTTATTAAATCCGTTTTGCGAGTTTGATTCTTAGCTAAAGTATTAGAACCATAGTGGCCCAAAGACGTTTTAACTGATTTAAACTACTTTTTAAAATTCTAAGTCAGGATTATTATTATAAGTTGAATAAATAATTAATTCTCCTGTTAAGCTTCACAATATAATATAACGAGTAGGTATCTATACCTTTTGACGTGACAACGTCTTAAATTAGGTTGCGGCTGGGAGTCACTTATGAAAAAGTGTAACGCTCGGTAACGTTACGATGAGTCACCGAACGAGAGAGAGGCCCGCCGAATGCCTTGCGTCTCTCTCCCACTCAACTATGATCGGTCTGCCGCGCGCGCAGCACTAGAGAATTAGGCGCATTGAATCGGCGCATGCTTGTGTCTCTGTCTTTGTCTTTCTCGAACGTTCTTGGCGTTGGAAAAACAAGAAAGCGTCATAATACAAGTTCACACGTGTGGTTAAAGTATCGTCAGCTGTGTCTGTAGTGAAAATGTGGAGTGCTTAGATTCGTCATTTACAACAACTACAACAATAAAGGTAAATAATTGTACACTGATATTTCATTATCGTAAACTATGATTGATTGATTAATTGTTAGATTGACACAAAAGTTGAGAAACTGAGTTTATAGGTTATGTCATACTATTGATAAATGTTGATAGTGTTAAGTAAATTATTAGTTTAAAATTAATTAATTAATTAATTATTATTTTACAAATTTTCATTAATTTCAAATTTATTTAGCAAAAATTTGAACCTTCGATCTGAATAAATGTTTTGATTTTCGAATTGATTCTTTAAAATTACAAATATTAAGAAAAAGTGGCAGATATAAGAAAACTTGATTTAAACTGTGTTGAGCAAGAATTTTAACATCTAATTTAAGTAAATGTTTTAATTTTCAACTTCATCATTTACAATTACAAATTTTAATTAATTTCAAATTTATTTAGCAAAAATTTGAACCTTCGATCTGAATAAGTGTTTTGATTTTCAAATTGATTCTTTAAAATTAAAAATTCATCCATTCAATTTCAAATGTTCAACAGGAATCACCACTCTCAAAACAATGGAAACGGACGAGCAAATGCCTTCAACTTCCAGTACCTATCCTCAACAAAATCACTCAAATAGGAATTAGTTAAGTTTAAGTTTACATGTACAATGTTTTAGTAAACAAAATATATTTCTATAGTTAAAATTTGTGCAATTCTTATTTTCATTCAATTCCTTGTTCCTATTGTGCAATTTAATTATATTCATATCAATAAATATTCTACCGAGAAAAAGACGTTGTCACGTAAAATCTTCGCCCGTAAAACCGACTTTACAGGCAACCAGTTTTTTTTGTGAAAAAAAATGTCAGCAAAAAAAAAGCATGAAAGGTTGTTTTTCAATAGTACATTGTTGTAGAGGTTAGAAAGTAAGCAATAGATGGACGAGTTAGTTCGAGGGCCGTCGCATGTTAATTGTTGGTCTGTTTAAATTCATAGAAGGCCTGCAGCAGTCATTCAATGTACAACTATTGATTGTTTTGGAGACTAAAAACAGACCATCTTTCGCCACATTTTCGAGCAGTGGCGTGAAAAGATAATTATTTCATAGTATATCCTCCACCCCTCCTCCCACTTTTCTTTACTCAACAACAACGTCACTAATCACACCGTATGTGATCTATCCATCTAACTCCGCATCCAATCGATGGGAACCGTTTCATATTATGATTACATCAGAACAGTTTTCGCAATTTACGTTTACTGCTCCTGAAGGGAACTTCCCAGTGAGTTTAGACGCTCGTTGACTTTTATTGGAGTTTTTACACACCCACGAACGGCAAGCCTTCTTTCTGGCCAATCGAACCAACTTATTTTACCACCGTTTTCAAACACGTTGACTCTTAGAACGCTAGGAAAAAGTTCATTTTTGTGTAGTTTTTTGTGTTGCAGAGTTTGGATAAGTATGTTGTTGTATAGACGAGTTGATTACGGTAATGTTAGGAGGTAAAATAGTGAAGTGTTACACCGTTTTCTTGAGATATAGGTGGACCTGGAGTTAAGATTGATTTGTTTGAGCGTGCGTTTTAACTTTTTATTTGAAGCCTTGAGAGGAATCGTGTATCTGAAGAACTTTTCTGGACGTAAAATGCTGAGCATAATATACGCTCAAGTTATGGTTAAAGATATTATTTTATAATGAGACTACAGCTTATAATGAGGATGAACGAGAGAGCTAAAACGAAAAGACAAGAACAAAAAAAGCTGCTCTGGGTGTGTGTTATAGAACAAGACAACGAAACGCTAAGGTCGGATAATTCTTCAAGGTTTTTTGTTACTAGAGGTATCGTTGTTTTTTTAGGCAGTAAGTCAGTTTATAAGTATATTATTTAACTTATTTGTGCATAATTAAGTTGGTACAGTATCGCATTGGGTGTTCGATTCTTCTGTAATCATAGTGTAAAGTATCACTAAATCTTCGTGATATGATTTTGTGTATAAATGCTCGTAACGCTGGAGTTACGTCCGCCACCCCCACAACCAAAAGTACTAGTACCTATTAAAAATTTGAACATTATCTAAAATGAAACGACATATAAACCACTTCAAAGGGAAACTATTACGACTTAGCTTGATTGGTTCCTAAGATACAGGTGGCTCCAGTGTACCTACTAAAAATCACCAAATAGCTTTAAGTAGGAAATTCGTTCATACTTTTTATTTTTATAAATAGTTTTGTGTTTTTGTACCCTACACTGAACACGGTTAAAAATACTCTTGCCTGGTTTTTTAATAAATAAAGTTGCCTCCTTGCGTCGTACGTCCTATAATAAAAAAACTGTACCTATGCATAACTTTCTCGAAAATGGCTCTAACAATACTTCTACTAAAATAGGCTGATCTTGGTGGTTCGCTTCGGAGCAAAGTGTACCCTAAAACGCAAAATGTAAACAATGGCAAAACGTGTATTGTACACTGCGTATATTGTGAAACATGCGGAACGTACAAACAGCAAGACGTATAATCGCAAAATGAACATATCGGAAAATGCACAGTGCACACTACCCGCAAAATGTACCTACAATACGCAAAACGTGCGATATGCAACAATCGCAAAATGTACAAATCGGAAAATGCACACTACTTGGAAAATGTACACTACAAATAGCCCTACACGCAAAATGTACAAAAAGCGAGAAGTGCGTAAAATGTTTTCAACAAATTAATTCTGAACTTTGTTTTATTATAATTTCATACTACTTGGACTTCCTAAAATAGCCAGTTGGGAGTAGGCATGAGGGACAACTCTGAAAATCTTTGTCTTCCTTTTTTTGTACTTTCTGCGTATAGGACTATTTGTAGTGTACAATTTCTGAGTAGTGTGCATTTTAAAATTTGTACATTATGCGATTGTACTTTTTGTACTTCAGTGTATTTCAAAATATGCGTTGTGTACAATATGCGTATTGTAGATTTTGCCATTAGTTACATTTTGCGTGTTAGTGTACATTTTGTGCATTTTGCTCCAAAGCGCCATTGCGGTCAGAAACTATTGGTATCTAATGCTGGGCATGTTAGTAATGAAACTATTGGTAGATTTATTATTTGCTTCTTGATACAATTTAAATTTGCTCGAAAAAAAACCTTAATATTTGCGCTGACTAGTTGTTAAAATAATTGTAGTGTTTTTAATAAGTACATGTGATTTTTTGGTTTTTCTCCAATAAACCCACTGTAGAGATGCTCTAAGCCTGGAAATTGGTCTTTTATTACGTTCTAGCTCAGCCAATGTGATATATCTAAAATTCAAACCGAATATCACGTTCGAGCGAGTTAAGGATAGAGAATAAACTCTAGAAATGTCAGAGTTTATGTCACTTATTTTTATAGTCAACATACAAACTTAAAAGCCTTAAGTACATCACATACATGCAGATAAAATGACCTGCGTAGGGGCATTCCATCAAAGTTTTCAGTACTTAGGGTGTTTCACATTTGTACATACATACATACATACATAAACTCACGCCATTATTCCCAGAGTGGGGTAGGCAGAGCTACAGAATTACCAACAACTATAAAAACTTTTTGATAATTCTGTAACCACATTTTGCACACTAAGGCGAAGATGTTTACCAGTGTATTAGTGACAGGTTGCAAGCCCATCGCCTAACAGTACTACACGCCTTTATTACCTTAGTCGGCTTTTACGACATCCACGGAAAGATACGGAGTGGCACTATTCTAATCCGGCTACCACACGGAATACACGGAATACATTTGTATGGAAAAGATATTGCTTATTTTTTGCAAAGTTCGCTAACCCCTAACCCTCTACTGTAAAAAAAATGGCACCAATGCTGGACACTTTAATAGATACTTTACTTTTCACATACAGTTCTAAATTGAATATTGCTAAACAAATTAATAACCCTTATCTTCTGTTAAATAAGAATCAAGTGTCCATTATGTTTGTTTTCTGAATAAATTTAAAAAAAAAAAAATTATTAGTGCATTGTCCATTACTGCTTCCATCGCCTTATTACAAAGCATTTAAGTTTTTAGTGTAACTAAAAAAAAATTTTTGTTTATTTATAAGTCGGTTACTGCTGCCTGTCTGTCCCTATGTATGCCTAGATCTTTAAAACTACGCAGCGGACTTTGATGCGGACTTTTTTTTTTTTAATTGATAGTGATTAAAGAGGAAGACTTTTTTGTATAATAAGTTCTGTTTTATGTACGGGTGTTATAGAAAACTCATATAAACCGAAGTGAAGCAAGGACGGGTCGCTAGTATATTATGTATATATCTATCGATCCTGACCAATATCGGCCACAGCGTCTGGGATCCAACTATTTAGAGCGGCGCTCGTGAGCTCTATGGTGACTGACATAGCTGATTTTTGCATTAAAAGTTCGACCACATTCGATGCAAGTCACCCCTTCGATATAATGGTATTGAATGGCCGCAGGTATACGGGCCTTGAGCTCGTCTCACTTTACATCGAGCTCCTCACGTCTCTTCCTTTCGAACTCGGACACCTTAATGCTCACTGTATGCCTCCAAGATGGCCATTGCCTCCCACCGTGACGAGTTGATGTCACACCGCTTCATAATTATGTCGTTTAAAAAAGTACATTTTTGTACCGCAGAAATTGGCCTCATCGTTTTCGCACGCCATCCTGCCATTATTTATTATATGTTAGGGTTTTGGAAAATTAGGAGTGAACCAGAAAATAAGGCCGATTCTAGATTTTATCAAGCTACGTTAATGTCATACATTTAAATTAAAAACTTGTCCGTTAGCCCGAAATTCATTATGAACAGCGCGAAAGCCTGTTCACGGCCGAATTTAATATTCGCTGCTAGTTTTGTACTTTAACGGAACGTAAATATCGAGGTGTGTTTGGTCTGAATTCATCGATTTGGTTCATCCTGTAGTTTGTAATTTTTTTTAAGGTGAACCTATTTAATTTTGACAAGTCAATTATGTGCAAAAACTGCCACAGTAACCTTTTAACTGTTATATTATTAGTTTTTTGGCCTATATCTAGGTTAATTTTAAAGGTATTCAAATTATCTCACCTGTTGTGTTAAACGAATCAGCTTTTTTGACTCAAGCTTTCAACGTGGTTCCAAAAAATACATGCGATACTTACGAGTAGGTGTTTAATTAATAAAAAAAGACTGCTTTAGAATATGGCTACTAAGGCAAATATTTATATTCCGAATGGCCCCAACTACCTCCCGTTTTCATTTGTCAAACGAACTAGTAACACCCTGTATAGCATCACACCTGAAATTAACAATCAATATTTTTACTCAATGTCACCAAAACGTTACTACATTTTACCAACTTTTTTGTATCATTTATGTTTCATACATACATACATTAAATCACGCCTGTTTCCCAGAGGGGTAGGCCGAGACCACTTCTTTCCACTTGCTAAAATCTTGACAAATTTCTTGCGCTTCTTTCACATTCATACATCGAGTCATGCACGCATGTACTTAAGATTCAGCCCTTTTCCAGTATTTCTCCGATTTGGTTCGAAAAAGTACGCCTAGGGCGGCCGCTTCCGACCCTTCCACTCACTTTCGCTCTGTATATCTCTCTCGTCAAACTTCTTTCATCCATCCTTTTCAAATTACCGAACCATCCAATTACTTCATCTAAATAAAGTCATATATCATCATAGACAAGTTCTCCTCCCGCATAGTAAGTTAAACCAAACGTATTAATCCAGTGACACCAATTCAATATGGAATGGAGCGTGTCTGGCCCCAATCACCCCGCAGGGATGACATCGGCAATACGTACATTCGCCAAATTAAATTAACGGCTCGATACGAATATGGAACAGTGAGATATTATTATATTAGGGTAGAAGTACCGGTTTTGGCCACCTTAAGACCGTTTTTGGCCATACTAAATTTTAACCAATATCTAAAGCATTATGAAATTACAAAAATATTCTGATATCCTATCTTAATACTTATCTTCAGTGTCAACTATTTATGAATATTACGTTTAATTTTACAGTATTTTTGATACTTATTACAAACTGAAGTGGCCAAAAAGGGGACAGTGACCAAAAACGGGACTTCTACCCTATTTGTGAAAGTTCCGTTCTTCATTAAGTACAGTGCGATAGCTCTTCGAAGGTGTTTCGGGTTTGTACTTGTCTCTTACTCACTCTCATACAATCTTATTAAGTACGAACGTGAGAGAGTCACAAAACCGAAGCATCTTCTCACACACACTGATCACAGACTGTAAGGCATAAGTAATCATAGGCCACCTAATAAGTAGGAGATCCATGTACATTTGCATTCTTAAGACTGCAATGGAATGCCTCCGACTAATAGCTCCAAGCTGCTTGGCGTTAGGTTAAAGGAAATGTTGGACTCGATTTCCAGTCAGTCCAAATACTTGTGTAATGTACACGAGTATTTGTTCCTGAGTCTTGAGTATTTTCTATGTATACATACATACATACATTAAATCACGCCTGTTCCCCAGAGGTAGGCAGAGACCACTTCTTTCCATTTGCTACGATCTTGACAAATTTGATTAGCTTCTTCCACATTCATACATCGAGTCATGCACGCACGTCGGTTTCGGGTACTTAAGATTCGGCCCTTTTCCAGTATTTCTCCGATTTGACTCGAAAAAGTACGCCTAAGGCGGCCCTTTCCGATCCGTCCACTCACTTTCGATCTGTATATCTATTTCGTCAATCTTACTTCATCCATCCTTTCCAAATTACCGAAATATTTATCTACATAAGTAAGTTTATCGTTGCCTAGTAACCATAGTACCAAGAGCACTAGAGCTTAGTTTTGGACTAGGCCAATTTGTGTTAGAATATCGTGGTGTCCATGAATATCGTGGTGTCCGATGGTTTAATGTCATACTAGTAAAAAGATACACCCTGTATATAATTAATTCTTTAATATTCTTAAAATTTCAACGCTTTCTTATTCATTAAACAACCAGCAAAGCTCCATCAGTACTAAAGTCTTAAAAGTTTCCAAGTCCTCGCTTTTACGATGTGAAGTTGCCTTAATACCTATCACCTGTGCCGCAATTAATAATGTTATTAAGCCTAATTGAAAAGTTCCATTTTTGAACCAGTTAAGGTGCTTAGTGGGGGCTGTTTGAATTTTGAAGGGTGTTATTAATTCTGACTGGCATAAGGGGTTTTGAATATTTTTTATGATATCATCTCTGTTTAGAAGTTGTCTTAGATTGGTTCAGGAAATGGTACAGGATGTCTCAAGACGGAGTGTAAAAAACATAAGAAAGCCCCTTTTGTAACGGTTTAAAATAATAATTGTATTAGTTTCAATAAATCTTTCAGTTAAGAAGTTTTAAACATCGTGCTGCATTCTTAAAGTACATTTTTTTTTATTCTGTAGGCTGAAAATTACAGAATATTTTCCCAATACGAATATTGTCGAAATTTAAGATAATTAAAAAAAAACTTTTTCAAACAATATTTATTATCAAGAAAGTTGCTAAATTTCTTGGCTTACTGGGTAGAGATACTGCAGCCAGAAAAAAAAGGCGTGTTAGCTGTCTCAAAAGGAGGTTTTTCATTACGAGATGCATTTTAACACTGTGGCTCGTACTGTTTGCTTTTAGTGAGTTAAGACACAGGATTCATAGTTCATAAAGAGGGTGTTTTATTTGATACCGATATGTGACTGTTAGGGAACACTCTTAAATCGCTTTTTTTTTCCAAAACCTAACATCATGCTGTAGCTATTTCATGTTTAATGCATATTGACAATGGAATTGTGAAATTTCTTGCATAAAGGCTTTCCAACTTGTTCCTCAAGAGTTGGCAACGCAGTTCAAGTCTTAGGATCGCAGTCTTGAGATTGTCTTGTAAACTTGAGATTCCACTTACCATTAGGAAGCCTGAGTGCTCATGTGCCTTCTCCTTGCCATTAAAAAGGTAATATTCGTCGGGTTTTTTTTATTTAATGTATGGTTCCGCGATTACTCAAATACCAATGATCCTTTTTTTTATAGTGTAGTGTACCCGTAAATGTCGATTCTAAATAGAAAATTTATGCAACCTTTGGTAAAATTACACTCGCTATGGTAATGCGTTTCTGATGACCGCAAAAAGTATCTAATGACAATTTGCATTCAACATTTCATTGGAAATTTGAAACTATGATCACTAATTAATTTCAGTACTGAACGAATAATTGTTGGACGAGGAATCAATTTGACGTTTTTATTAAGTATTTTTGACACTTCAATTGAACCTAATAGAAGAGGCCACAACCAAGATCCATTAACGATAACTAGCGTTTCTATTCGTTTCGTTTTTAAACCAATCGCGTCACTGGTAGATCACGTGATACGAAAAGTCACGTGATCTACCAGTGACGCGATTGGTTTAAAAACGAAATGATTAGAAACGCCAGTTATCATAATGGATTTTAGTTAGGGCCTCCAAGGGCCTATTCAAGATGCAAGTTATTATTAATTTAGCAATTAAAATAAAAAAAACATAAGGTTATAGGAATGACTTAAGCGTTTTTTAACATATTAGATTATATCTTTTACCTTTGCTTCGCTTCGATTATTGTGCATAATTCAGTTTTTTAAACATAATACCTACCTCTTGTATCATTTTTATCAATAGACATATTGCGTAGTTGGAAACATCTAAGCGTACATACAAATGAATAGACGGCTGTTAATACCATTAGGGTTAATTTGCATCATAAAGACGTTAAACGAATATTTTGCGGGTGGTAGGACCTTGTGCAGGATCCGTCCGGATCGCTACCACCTTCTTATCCATTAACCTACCGCCAAACAGCAGTGTTCGCATTGCTGTGTTCCGGTTTGGGGATAAGACAGCCGATGAAATTACTAGCATAGAGGCATTCCATCTTAGCCTCAGGGTTGGCAACGCATTTGCAGTCTTAGGATTGCATTGCAGTCTGGTGATTGCGAATGTCTATGGGTCACAGTTTCCACTTACCATCAGGTGGCCTGTGCGCTCGTTTGTCTACTCGATGCCATAAAAAAAAAAAACAATATTAATTTGCCTGAAGCAAGCTTATATCCAAAAGAAAAGTGAGAATATCCTATGGTAGAGGCAAGTCTTGTTTTTGCCCGTTTTTGCTTTACTCTGTCCACGTACCCGGTCCACAAACAAACGCGAGTGTGCTCGGAAAAAGGATTAAATCGATCCAATTTAGACCGGTGTTAGCCAGCATAGTGCAGATTTTTCAATGGCCGATACTTGCTGTGCTATTCGTATTGTTTTGCCTCTGCAGTATTATTGCGTAAAAAGATTTGAATGTTTAAAAAAAATAGTTGCATATTTAAATTATGCTTTTCACAGATAGGTCAAAATCTTTTTCGATGCACTGAAATTCTCCACTCTGTCACAATCGTAATTTTTCTCTTTAAGTAGTAATGTTTTTTTAATCTAAATAAATGTTTATTTCATTTGAATCAGAAAAGTATTGTCAAACATCGTCCAACAAAATAAAATACTAAGTACTTCCTTCAAATACAACTAAGTACTCTGTCACATTTCCCAGGGACAAATTTCAATGCTACAAAACAGATTTTGACCCAAATATTCAACACGGTAAGACGCACAAAGAGGTCTAAAACTGATCTAGGATCATTCCACAGTAAAACCCAAAACGGCAACTTTTTATTTCAGCCGTGGTTTTTTTTTCTCTTTCGAAATTGCAATAAAAAACTAGGAAAATACTAGTGATTGGTCTATTATTATTTGGACGATATTTTCATTTCCTTAACATGCATAATCAAAAGCATAAGAGAATAACCAGAGAATCATAAATAAAATGTATCTGTTTCGGGTGTAATGACCCTTTAACCTTTTTACAGTTTTGTAGTCAACAAAGAACTCTTATAGTTTCACCATGTCTGTCTATCCGCTTTTTTATTAAAACACTGGTATGGCTACGTATATATCGCGTGTCCAATGTGGATAAAGCATCCGTCACTCTCGTACTTATTTACGTGTCAGAAGGTGACGGATGCCTTATACATAGTTGATACTACAACACTGTAATTTGGCAAAGTCAAATTAAGTACGCCGACATAGTTGTAAAATAAACCTGTTTTTTTGGGTTTTTTACATCAAAACATCCGGTTAGGTATCATTCTTTGGAAGGCTCTTAAAAAATCACTAAGGACAATATCTTTTTTTATATTTGGGGGGACCGTTACGGAAATATTAAACTTGAAAAGTTTCATTTGACATCTGACTTAAGGAATTATTGTTTTTTTTTTTATTAGTGTTCTATTTTTCTGATTATTATGTTTTGTATATCATTGTATCATATAAATATAATTATATTACATTTATAATTTAACTAGTAGGTAAATTGTGAATAATTTAAAATAGTTTAGTGTCCAACTACACAAGCGAAGATAAATTTGTCAAATTACCACTCAGCTGACTCTAGTCGCATAAAATACATCTCATTTAGCCTTAAGTTATCTTTAAGTATGATTTCCGACGCCAAAGCTCGCGGTAGTATATAAAGTGGGGGAGTAAAGTTAAAAAAACGAATTGGCAGTAAAATTTTATCTAAAGCACGTCGTTACTGTAATTTACCATCTTTAGTGTACTATTGGCTGTAGGTAAAGAGGAGATTTGTGTTCTAATGAGAATTAGATTTTTAGAAGCTGGTTGGTAAATACTAATACTAAAATTGTTGAATAAAAGTAAGATGAAACTGACGTGCGTGCATGACTGTGGAAGAAGCAAAACAAATTCGTCAAGATCGTAGCAAGTGGAAAGAAGTGGTCTCTGCCTACTCTGGGAAACAGGCGTGATTTAATGTATGTATGTATGTATGAATCAAGTAGTTTTTTGATGATAAAAGTGATTATGACACTGAAGACTAAGTTGGAATGTCTCTACGCTAATAATTTTACTGGTTGTCTTGTTGTCACTAATTCGAATACAGCTGTTGGTCTGCTGCTATCTGCTCTTACTTTACTTGACACAAAATGGCGGCCGATTTAAATCCGACAAGATGACAAAAGCAATAGTGTTTTGTTTGAATAGAACCCCAGCTATCGTAATGCTGACAATACAGGAACACTTTAGAAGCAATAAGCTTTTACCATGTTGAATCTCAGCACGGTACAAACGTTATTTTTGGTTTTAGGTGCAAAGCCAAAACAATAATGATCAAAAACTTACTTATAGTCTGTGTCTATGAGAATTCGTAAAGATGTAAATAAAACAATCGAACCAATTTACCATTATAACTCGAATATCACGGAGTTTTAAACATCACGTAAGGTCCTAGCAATGATTTAACAATGCAATGCAATGGTTTGTATTGACTATTTCATTCTATTATATTCATTACATTCATTACTTTCCTATTAAGTTAAGATAAAATACGTTATTTTAAATAAAAACACGCTCGATGTCAAAGAGTACTAATTTGTTTATATCTGTGCACATTTCAATTGACACAGACTATCCGCTTATGTGATATTGCAAACCGGTACCACTTTTCTACTTTTCCCTCAATACAATAGCAATGTTCACGGGTTGCCAAATGCTGTCAAATGAATAAGAACCAACATGTTGTTAACAATAAGGGTAAAAAAAAAAGATACACAAGTAATAAAGCTTTCTGAAAAGCAGCAGTCTTCCTATACTATCCTAAAAGCGAAATAACTTTACGATCGTAAAAACTCGAAACAAAACATTTTCATCCTAGTCTGAAAGAATCTTGATGTGTATAAATCCTTCACGTTTTCGATGGGACATGCGTGTTTTTTATCTTTGTTCTTACACGTAAATTGATGAGCATGAAACATGAAAATTGGGTAGACGAAGTGCTGTATGAAACGAACTAGGGATTCCGTAACATATTTTTGCCTGTCAATTTTGAGCACCATTTTAAGATTGACGGCTTGATACTGTTACTACATGCATGGTTTGGGAACGGTTCGAAAAATAACGGTTAACTATCGTTCTTAACCAGGTTTTTCGTAAACGCTCTCTCGGAGCGGAATCGATTCACGAGTTTTATGATCGTTGGGATTAACGTGGTGTTTTTGGTTTCTGATTCTTCCTGCAGTTTTTTGAAATGATTTGTTTTTTTCCTCAGCTTGACTTCAAGCTGAGGAAGTGAATATGCAACTGAAGAGCTAAGGTTTCAGTTTTGAGGTTGTATATTAAATTGGTCTGTCGGTCTCCAGCGGGCCTAATATGGCTGCGATTATCCGTCACCTTCTGACACGTAAATAAGTATACGTATCAAAAAGTGACGGATCCTTTACCAACGGCCTCCTGGTCGCGGTGGCTGAAAGGTTGGATAGCCCGATCCTCGCCTTCTGGGCAGAAAGGCACGTGCCTAGGGCCAACTATGACGTGTTTTAGGTGATTAATTATATTTATTTTGTAAATCACAGTACTAATCATTATAGTTTTTTAAGTTGTTACTAACATAATATGGATTGCTTATCTTTATCCACATTTGACATGTGATATTGAAACAGCCATTCTAGGCCCGCAGAGTGCTCTTTTACCTTCCCTGTGATAGAAAAATAAGTAAAGAAATGAGAAGGTTATAAATCAATTTTTTAATCCTAACACTGAAATTACTAAGGTAGCTGGATGGAAGTTTTAAATTAGATGTATAATTGATTAACAACATACAAATTCATACACGCCAAACATTACAATTTAATACCTAGTACAGTCAAGGTAATTGATTCTTTGACTACTTTGGTCTATGTGACGTAACCAAGCAAAACGTAAGAGATTTCTTATGATTTTATTTACAGTGTCACTTTGACATAGTCTAAAGTGGTCTAGGAATCAATTTCCTTGACTGTACTAATGTATCACTACATAGTATAAAACAAAGTCGCTTCCCGCTGTCTGTCCCTATGTATGCTTAGATCTTTAAAACTACGCAACGAATTTTGATGCGGGTTTTTTTGATAGATAGAGCGGTTCAAGAGGAAGGTTTTTATGTATAATAAATTCTTTTTTTATGTACGGGTGTTACAAAAAACTCACAAAAACCGAAGCGAAGCGAGGGCGGGTCGCTAGTTAACAAATAAATTCTATTAACGGAACCTTAAAACCCTTCCACTCTTCCACCAGGCCTATGACAAAGCCTGTTCCATGTGACAGGCTTTCAAATATGAACTTGTGAATACAGTGGTGCATACGAAAAACACGGAAGAATGAAAACCGAAAAAAGAGGTTACGACACAAGTAAAAATATGGAGCGTTGACGTCAAATTCTGTTGCAGTTCCGCTATACATTTATGTGAGGAGTATTTTTTCAGTTGATCTTCCAGAAAGTATTTGGGAACCTTTTTGCTTTTGACGTGTGTCTATAATAATATTATAACGTTTTCATGTGAAACTGTGTATTCTGAAAGTAGACCATTTTTTATCTTAGTAACGGGTTGAAAGTGATTACAATATGTCCACTCTAGGGAAGAAAAGTAATTGCATGTTAAAATAAAGTACCAGGAGCGCCGCGGTAATTAGGAGGTGCATAGACAACACTTAGATCGCAGGCGGTGCGGCGCACCGGCGAGCGCACACGACACAACGCGGAAGTCTCCAGCAATGTTCTTTTCATGTTTATTCAATCCTAGTATTTGACGTTAAAGTTTTTTCTCAAAAATATTATAAAAAACCCTTTTTTTTTACTTTCCGCATAATCGAAATGAAAAAGTGTTTAACACGGGTGAAAGTATTGTACCCTCGAACTATTATAGGCTCAATCGCTGTCGCTCGTGCAGCCTAAATATCTCGGAATGCAATTGATCACTTTCATCTCTTGGTTAACAATCTACTATTTGGTAGCTCTTATTTACTGTAAACACAACAAGCTTATTACACATACATCCTTCAAATAGTTTGACTAAACAAACAACTATTCCATTCCAGTTGCGACAATTCTCCAATTGCAAAACTTACTTAACGGCCATACTTGGAAAGCTAAAAAATATACGCCCACAGCATCTAAATAAAACACCTCCCTTTAACTCACGCGGCAAATTAAAACAACAAACCAATTGAAACAACCGACAAAGTAGAAAAGTGGCGCTGATAGTTTGGCTCGAGTTCGCGTCGGCGGCTGGCGAATTGGCTTCCTAAAGAAAGCAAGTTCTTAACTTGGGTTGCCGTTAGTACGGGGGTGATATTTTCTAGCCTAAGGCCGTTCATACACCGCACGCTGTCAACGACACGACAACGATAACGAGACGTTTCTAGCCGAGATCAAGATGTCGTGACGACGATCGTTTGTCCACTGCGATGATCTCGGTGGTTGTCAGTTTGTTGTAGTTATCAAAAACCAGCGCCGTAACTTAAAAAAAAGTTCATTCCTTTTCCAAGTAAAAAAAAACCGGGCAAGAGCATGTCGGACCATGCTCAGTGTAGGGTTCCGAAGCCGTAACGACAAACACAAAAAACTCAAAAATCAACATGTATGAACCAATTTTCTATTTAAAGTTATTTGGCGCTGTCTTAGATGATTTTTAGTAGGTATAAACCCGTTAATCGCCTGTATCTCAGGAACTAATCATGTCTACTTAGCCGTGATAGTTTTTCTTTAAAATTCGTTATATGCGCTTTTGTTGAAGATTTTTTTCAGATTTTTAGTACTTGTAGTTTTGGCTGTAGGGGGGGGGGGGGGACACTTTGACTCTAACAAAAAATAGCGCTTTAAAGCTTAATATTTCATAAACGGATCCCTTAATCGAAAAATTAATTTCATAAACCCGCAATATTTTTGAAAGACCTATCCAACAACACCCCACACTATGGGGTAGGCAAGAAAAAAAAAGACATCCCCACGTTACGTGTAGGAGAGGTGCATTAAAAAAAATTATTTTTCAAAATTTTATATTACCACTTTGTTGGCGTGACTAATATGTACATTCATGCCAAATTACAGCTTTCTAGTACTATGAGTCTCTGAGCTAGACTGGGGACGGACGGACATGGCGAAACTATACATACATACATACATACATTAAATCACGCCTGTTTCCCAGAGGGGTAGGCAGAGACCACTTCTTTCCACTTGCTACGATCTTGACAAATTTCTTTCGCTTCTTCCACATTCATACATCGAGTCATGCACTACTACTACTACTACTATAAGGGTTCCTAGTTTGACTACGGAACCCTAAAAAATGAACTTTTGCTGAAATATCACGGGTATTATCAGGATTCAAGTCGGGTTAGATATACTCCCAAAGTCCCGTGAAAAACCTAAGTAGGTACTTAATAGTTGAAATTTCTACAGACTTGTTTCTTTTTCCAAAATACACACTGAACTACTTCACTGTTGTCCGTATTAGAGAAATAACACTGCAGTCAACAAGTACTCCCAGAGAGTTAGTAATCGTCGAGTTTACCTATTCATGTGCTGTTTTTCAGATGGCGTTTTATTTGCAATACTCGTCGAGAATAAGGAAGCACTTGACTTAGGAAAATGGTGGCACTAGCACAGACGTTAACCTAGTTTCTCTTGAGTGAAAATATTTTAATTTGCTATAGCTTTTGAATCAAGCACAATCCTGGATTTCCTCGCTTGTCGTTCGTCTACTCGTTGAACTAGAAGTAGAAGGGGATGGCTGTGAGTCAAAAACAAAAGGCAGTCGAGTTGTGCTTATCTTCGTAAGGCCTAAGTCAAATTTTGTTTGTTCGAAAAATAATCTTGTGTCGGTCACCTAAAGTTAAAAGTCGCTTTGACAAAATTTCCTAAAGGGCATTGGGTAAGACTTTCGCATAGTTATTTGAACGACATCTAAATACACAAATATATATAATTTATGGTGTTAAGTAATATTGGAGTGGAGATATTAAAAATTGAAGTATAGGTACAGTTTGTAGTATAGTATGAATATTTAAATATCTTGGCTCCGATGCACTTGACATTACATAACAAAATATGTTTAAATAAAGTTGTACACTTGCCTACTAGATGCACAACCTTTCACGTTTCTCAATCTCTCAAGGGTTAGCTACAAGAGATCCCTTAAAGAGATAAGTTCACCATTGTACATTTTCGTTAAATCTTCGATGTATTAAATTAAAACTTGAATTTAATTTAACCTTGAAACCCTGACTTAATTTTTATTCCGAAATATTTTTTTTCCAAAATCTATAACTACTTAATTCAAATTAAATGCATAATTTAATTGCTTTACGTAGCGAAGGTTAGGGTTTGATTTTTTTAAGCGATATAAAAATACAGTATTTTATCAAAACGTTGCATTACTTAAAACAGTCATAAAAAATCGGCATTTTGATCAATTTGGAATTATGTAGTATATTAAATTTAGACCCCACTTTTTAAATATATTTAAAAAAAACCAGTTAAATATGAATTACAAAAGTGTTAAACAAACAAACATATCCTCGTTTGAAAGTTTCTAAACAAAAGAATACCATTCCTAATTAACAGGAATGGTTCCCTTTGCCATCGATTCCAAACATGCTCCAAAAGACTTCACCAAGTAAAGCGGCATTCTCTCCGAGCCTCTAATTCGGACGTGAAATGAACTCCTTTATTTCCCCCTCGTGTTAAAATGCTCTTCAGTTAAATAAAAACGTTGGGTGTCGCCTTTGATTGGCTCTAGGAGAGCACTTTAAATTTTACTTGAATTTGTTGGATAAAAAACACCAACGCTATGTACTTAAATGGATTGGAAAGAATGTTGTTTTACAGGGTTTTTTGACTTAAAGCTGTACCCCATTTAGGGATTAAAATTAAGGAATTTTTACTTAGTTTCGTACCGAACTGCGCGCGATGGCCAGTAAGATCACCTGGTAGGATCCCCTACGTACAAAATTAATAGGTAGGGGATCCAACCAGGTGATCTTACTGGCCATCGCGCGAACTGCGCTCCAAAACAGGTATTGCGGATGTGGGTGCCAAGACCGCTAAGCTTAAGTGGAACTGGGCTGGTCTACCGAGTGCATCCAGAACGATGGGCCAAGGTTGCCACCGCATGGATCCCACAAGATAGCCACCGGAGCAGACTTAGACGCGTTTCAAAGCGAATGGCGGAAGCATGCACTCAATCGGGATGAATGGCGGAAAAGAGGAGAGGCCTTTGCCCAGCAGTGGGTCACCCAAATAGTAAAAAAAAAACGTAGTTTCGTGACGAAAATCATATGACTAATTTTCGTCACGAAACTGACTAAAGTTAATTACTTTTAGTCCTTAATTGGGGTAAACGTTTTATTGAAAACGCCCTTTAACTGAAATAAGTAAATAATAATGACTTACTCGTATTCATCTGCTAAGGACGGATAATGGAATTAAAAATATAGTTCGCCATTTGTCGATAATTTGCTGCAATAACGTTGAAATTAATGATTTGGCTTATGATTTAGCCTACCTAATGTAAATGTATAACGCTTTGCAAATTTTTTTTTACTACCTTATACTGTCTCCATGTTAAGAGGCCACCATGGTAGAGTCGGTAGTGCCCAGCCATCTGGATCTCAATATCCATAACGCCTTTGTATCTGTTCTTTGTATTTTATATTCAACTTGATCAGATTTCCTTGAGACTGGTAAACGTGAAAACCAAATTAGAAATAAAATCCTCCATAGTTTTATTTTTCAAACTACACAAAATTTTGCATGTTTTTGGATTCTTTGTCGATGATTTTTGGCTCAATAGTTGAGTATTATGTTACTTCTTTATTCTGGTAAACCATTTTTTCAATAAATACCGAGGTTTTAAAGTAAACAGCAATAATTGAATTTGACGCTGCCCTCCATCAATGAATAATCACATTCTCTCAGCGAAAGCACATAAAATCATCCCTCTTCATTCTTGTGGGGGTATTGCATCATAGGTGACCTCTTAAATCGCGGACAGACACAAATGGCGAAAGTATAATGTTCTTTATTGACTACGGAAACACGTAGCTATGTACAATACAACAAACACAACTTAACACACACAAGCGACAACTTAAAGAATAATTTCTCTGAACCCTCTTTTATCTTCTTCATATATAATTTGTGCAACGACATACTATGGCAGATTTTGTGCAATTATTGTACCACATACGAGTATTGTTAATTTTTAATTTCCTTAAGTAATATTAGTTTTAAATAACCATTAGTACCTATTACTGTACTTTTTATGAACCTCTAGGTCTTTATATTGTTCCTTAATTAACTGTATACATATTTTAATGTACGACTGAATGTGTTCTTAAATAAATAAATAATAAACTTGTTATGATAACAGTGGCCAGTAAAAAAAGGGACAATAAAGAACAGTACAAAGTGACCAGTTATTTACGCCCGTGAGTGTAGTAATAAACTCCATCCTCCGTCTATGCGTCAAGCATTCGTGGGTGACCCGTGTGGGTGCCGGGTAAGAATAGTGCCACTCCATATCTTCCCGTGGATGTCGTAAGAGACGGCTAAGGGAATAAAGGCGTATAGTACTGTTAGGCGATGGGCTTGCAACCTGTCACTAATACACAGATAAACATCTTAGCATAAAAGTGCAAAATGTGGTTAAGTACAGAATTATTAACAAGTTTTTAGAGTTGTTGGTAATTCTGTAGCTCTGCCTACCCCACTCTGGGAATAAAGGCGTGAGTTTATGTATGTACGTATGTATGCATTCGTGGGTAGCCGTTGGCTTATAGTCAAGTTAGCTCGCCGTCCGCCGTGCGCGCCAGTGAAGCGCGAGTGATCCAAGAGACGAGTGAGGCAATAAGACTGCCTCGAGCCGAGCACAGCGCACAACTGACAGTACTTTCTTGATACGTGCGTTTTGAAATCGAAACTTACCCGTAAAATATGAACGACTTTAAAAAAAAAAAAATTATATGAAGAATGTTACTCGTATGCTCTGCTACCGGTATAAGTTTTTTGAATTTTGGTGAAATTGCATCTATAAATATATAACTGATTAAAACTACAAATAAAACTGTTTTTTTTTTTTTTTTTTTTTTATGGTATTGGAAGGCAAACGAGCAGACGGATCGCCTGATGGAAAGCGATTACCGTCACCCATAGACACCTGCAGCACCAGAGGAGTCACAGGTGCGTTGCCGGCCTTTCAAATGAGAGTACGCTCTTTTCTTGAAGGTTTGAAGGTCGTAACGGTTCGGAAATACCGCAGGCGACAGACCATTCCACAGTTTAGTTGTGCGAGGCAGGAAATTCCGTGTGAAACGCACAGTTGTGGACTGCCAACCATCTTAATGATGGTGGTGGAATTTCTGTCGCGTAGGACGAAGGCGGAAGGATGCGGCAGGAATTAATCCGAACAGAAAATGAAAGTAGGTTAATTTAATCAAAAATAACTTAATTGAAAGTACTCTAAAAAAAAAAGCGAGTACCAACGAGAGCTAGAAATTCACAGATGCTGGAAAAATTTCCTCGTTACATAGTACTTGAATGGTGCCTGAGGAAGCTACGTTCCATCTTTGTTGCGCAAAATACTACCAAACCAACATACTTACTTTATTACTACGTATGTAGACATTATTAAAACACTTCAAAAAGAGTTATTCATTATTGGAAAAGGGCCGAATCTTAAGTACCCGAAACCGACGTGCGTGCATGACTCGATGTATGAATGTGGAAGAAGCGAAATAAATTTGTCAAGATCGTAGCAAATGGAAAGAAGTGGTTTATGCCTACCCCTCTGGGAAACAGGCGTGATTTAATGTATGTAATATGTATGTTATTCATTATTGTATCAGAAAAATCTTTAAACTTTTTCAGAGAAAGTCAGTAAGAAGTCTGTTCGTAACTTGTCTATGGGTAATTCTACCGAGTGCGTCGAAGCCAGGCAGAGTGAAGCTTCAGAGAATACGGGTCCAGTTCGTGAAAGTGCCCACTCGTGACGCGAATTCCAAATAATATGACACACACTGAACTGTTGAGATCTTTGGACAAAATTTACGGCTTTTTGTGAAAGGTTAGTGTAACTTGCTTAAAAGTTTTAGTGTCGGGTTTATTTTATGGCGATGATGCGACCCGGCTTTACGCGTGCCAACTACGAAGTTAACTAGGATTTGGAAACTCGAAGAAAATAAAATTCAAGTATTTAGAAAATACGTTATTGGTTAAGGTACTCGTATTAGTGGCGTCTATTTAAAGATCTTTTCATCTCTCATACTTTGGAAGTGATACATGTCCACCCTAGGGAAGAAAAGTAATTGCATGTTAAAATAAGGTACCAGGAGCGCAGCGGTATTTAGGAGGTGCGTAACGCAACTTAGGGTCATATTAAGAAACTAATCTCAACTCTAATGCTCGTCTCGAGATGCGTCAAAAATGACAGGGTTCTATGGAGTGACGTTTACTTTAATCTTGTGACAGGTGTCTCAGCCAAGATGAGTTTATTAACACGACCCTTAGATCACAGGCGGTGCGGCGTCGCACTGTCGGGCGCACACGACACAACGCGGATGCCTCCCACACGTCACAGCAATGTTCTTTCAATGTTTATGCACTCCTAGTATTTGACTGATTCATTTTTTTCTCAAAAATGTTATAAACAACCTTTTTTTCCTCATAAACGAAATGAAAAGTAGAGTGTTTAACTCGGAAAGTATTAATTGCACCCTCGAACTCCAGACGCACTGGGTAGCGCTCGTGCAGCCTAAATATCTTGATTTGTGTTTCTGGCTACGTATGTATCTATACCTACTACACACAGATTCGTTGGTCAGATCGTGTGCGGAACAGTGAAGTGCTGCAGAGAGCCAATGTAGGAGGCATTGAAGCATGCATCATGCGGTGTCAACTACGGTGGTGCGGTCACGTCGCACGGGTGGCAATTTTCACGGAGCTGAAGCTGTCGCCTTAGTCAAAAGCGGCTGGATAGTATCATCATCATCTTGACTAATTTGTACAGACAGCAACCAAGCGACTGAGCTTACGATCAGGGTTAAATAAACTGTTTAACTGCAATCGCTTAAAAGTCATCTAAGAACGGCCACCACGACCACCTTAAGTAGAACTATGAAGGTTATTAAACAAATTTAAAGACCATTATATTTGGCTGACTGCACTTAGACTGTTAAGGTCGATACGGGTAAGTGTAGCTAGGGGGTAAGTGTGACTACGTGTTATATTACGAAAACTAAAAAACTTCTGATTTAAGTGCCATCTATTGGTGTGAGTTAAGAAAGTGTTGATTAATACTTTTTATCCTATACATGGCGTTGCCGAGCAACTTTTCGTAGTTATTGTCATTTTGAAATTTGTCAATTTTTTTAATACGAGTTGCAGTTCACACGTGATTTTAAATTCCTAAAAATCTTGGTGTCGTCGACGAATCCGTGTATTTTGAATAGGTAAGTTTTTTCTATACTTCTTGATCTTAATATTACTCTTATTATTACATATGGATTAACTAAAACTAAAGATTTATGAGCATTTAAAATTATAACCTCAAAATTCAGTGCACGGGAAAGTGTGTCTACTTTCCTTGAGGCAAGTGTGTCTATATGCCACACTTGCCTCATGCCAGAGGTTACAAACATTTATTGGGCCATTCTACTTTTCAGTGTACATTTTTGCTATCGTCCGATAAAAAGTATACCAAATGATGAATCCGCGAAAAAACAAATAACGTGAACTTAGAATGTTTACATTTAACGGTTTTCAAAAAAAAATATCCTAAATTACTCAATTATCGCTGAAGAATCTTGGTAACTCAGTGGTAAATTGCACATTTTCCATAGAAAAGGCGGGGACATCAACGTCCACTGCGTTACTCACTTTATAGTTATTACAAAATTTGAATTAACCTAATTCATAAAAAGTTATTTAATAACTTTTTATGAATTAGGTTAATTCTATATATAAGCTTATTGACGTCCCTTTTCTAGTTTTAAGTTAGAAAAAGCAGCACTTTACCGTTTGTTGAAATAAAAATAGTTTAGTGAGAGCGTGGCTAAAAGTTATGTACAACGAAAAGTAGAATGGCCCTATTATTTTATGCACGATATAAACGTGTTTTTTTTAATTGGATAAAACTAATTACTTAGGTTTTATTTTCGTGTAAGGCGGTTTCAATAAAATAAAAAATAAAAAACACTTTTATTAGTACTTAGTACATTTAAAGTCCCTATAATAATTTGCAAGTAGCGGTACGGTCCGTACGGTGCCGGTCGTATGCGTCGGCATTCTGCCGGTCGCGGTCGGCTGTTACCCGATCGTAGTAGTAGGTATATAAGTGTGGTTCTATTTTATTATTTATATTTCAGGTTTAAAAGATGGTTCGTAACTACGTTCGCAAAAGGAAAGGCCCTGAATGGAGTAA
The DNA here is from genome assembly GCA_963966035.1 of Acleris laterana. Taxonomy (NCBI): domain Eukaryota; kingdom Metazoa; phylum Arthropoda; class Insecta; order Lepidoptera; family Tortricidae; genus Acleris; species Acleris laterana. Next base: position 13,152,417 of record OZ014456.1, read on the forward strand.
AATTAAGTTATGTTTGGGTTTTTTTTTCTAAATGTAATGTCGCTTTTTAGGAGTTGGTTTTTATTTTGTACAAAGCACCAATAAAATAGCTTGTTTATAAATTACCGTTTTTATTAAAAACATATTATGTAAGCTACACATAATACCTTCCTACTCCGTGTGGTTTCAAACAGCTACGTACTATGCGACGTACCTATATTTGTTTTAGCACAGCAAGGTAGAGGTAAATATACTTAGATCTCCACGAAGTAACGCCTGATTGAGAAAATAATTATAAAACATGTTTGCAACCCCTGTCTGTAGCACAGTATGACACACTTACCCCATAGTTATTTAATCGTAAATGATCATAACTTACTACATAAGTAATATAATTAGATGAGAACTGATTAATTGTCATGTCTAGGTAGCATGGTCATGGCATTTTACAATAAGAAACAACCGTCTATGGTGCTTTAACGAGGTAGACACACTTACCTCACTTTGTTGGGAAAGTGTGTCTATGACAGTGCTCACATTTTCAGCCTCAAACACCTACAAATAAGTATTTAAATAGTATTAAACACATTGTTTACAGCTAAGCTTTAACAACAATATATTTTGGCTTTGGAGATAGTTGGAAATTCCACCTTATTTTACTTAATTTTTTAGTTCAAAGTCAACTTTGCGAAAAGTTTGCCACACTTACCCGTATCGACCTTACTTAATTTTTGAAATAAGCGGCCTACCGAGCTTCCATTTAAAATCTGGCACATGTTTTGGCAGCGTTATTCGATCTGCATCCTGTAAAAAACACGTGCGCCTTGCCGTATTCAATCAATTGGCAATATCTACCTACGGCTTTTCAAGGTACAATAGTGATCACTTACTTGTTGACTGTATTTATTACGATCATTTCTTGTACCTTATACTTCAATTTCTTAGAACAATCTTTCAGAAAACAATATACATACATACATATACACCCACGCCTTCCCAGAGTGGCGAAACCAGAGATACAGAATTACCAACAACAACAGAAAGTCTAAAAAAACAAAGAGTTAATTCCGTAATTTTGCACAATCATAAGGCTATGATGTTTTTACCAGTGTATATTAGTGACAGGTTGCAAGCATCGCCTAACAAAACTACAAGCCTTCATTCCCTTTGTCACCTCTTACGACTTCCATGGGAAGACATGGAGTGACACTATTCTTAGCCGGCACGCACCCGGTACAAACAAACACACCAGGATACATGAAAAAATAATCAGGGGACAATGTCGCAGCATTGCTCTAGTCCCAAACTAAGCTCTAGGCTTGTGCTATGGCTACTAGACAACGATATAAATACTAATATAGAGAAATATCTACTTAAATACATAGAAGACATCCATGACTCAGGAACAAATATTCGCGCTCATCACACAAATATCTGCACTTACCGGGATTTGAACCCAGAACCGCTAGTTTTGTAGGCAGGGTCACTACCAACTAGGCCAACGCGTCGTATTATATTATTATCATAATTTTATTTTCAAAAACACAAATTTATAAGTACTTATACTAAATTTTGCCAAAGTACCTCTTTAAAATATTCCAAAGCCATAAAAAGACTAGGAACCAGCCAGCCCCCGGCGGAATCAGATTACAAGCGCAGATGACGGCAAACGATTCGGATTTGCATGCGTAATGTCACTAAGTGCACTTTCACCCCCGCCATTTTGTTTTGGAACAACGAGCTCGCTGCGTACCCCACTATTTGAGCTTAGCGAGTTTGTGAAAGGTTGTGGTGGTTGTGTATTATTTAGGGGTCCATATTGGCTTCGCTAAAGTTCATTACCCGAAATAGATTTTCCTAACGATTTGTACTCCTAATGATCACTGTTCCTAAAAATTTGTTTCCTAAAGTTTCCGTTCCTACATTTTATTATACTATTAACGTAGTCCATAACACTCAGTTTTCCGAAAATTGATATTCCTAAAAATTTTACTCCTAATGATCACTCCAACAGCCAGAATAATGATCAGTTCCTAAAATTTTGTTTCCTAAAGTTTTCGTTCCTACAATTTATTATAAAATCTGTATGTGACTGACTCCAACTTAGCTCCGGCGCTGCGGGGAAAGCAACCCTTTCGCCCTTGCGTGACAAAGCACGGTCGCCCATACTCCACTCCGCAACTTCGGCTTGTTGGTCGCCTTCGGCGACCAGCCTCAGCCGCTTCGCTTCGCACGGCTCCCGAGCTTTGTCATGGCGGGCGAGGGCTGCTCTCCCTCCGCGCCTCCAGCTTTGCAAAAACACTCTAGGGTGCTCTGTGTCGGCACGCGTCCTAACCAGCGAGAGCCCTAGATTCTGACTTGCGCAGCCATATTCGATCACATAACATGTGTCATAATGGTACTATACCTATTCAAATTTTTCTAAGTCCTAAAGTTACAACAGTGAAGTTATTAATTAAACATTTCGGAAAACTGAGTGTTATGAACACTAATTTTTCAATGCCGATTATCAGGAACAGTGAAAATTAGGAGTACGAATCGTTAGGAAAATCTATTTTCGGAAAACTGAGTGTTATGGACTACGTTTATAGTAAAATAAACGGTAGGAATGGAAACTTTAGGAAACAAAATTTTAGGAACAGTGATCATTAGGAATTCAGAACTTTAGGATCAGAGTAGTTATGAGAAGTGATTATTAGGATGTAAATTTTTAGGAACAACATTTTCGGAGTTCCGATAATCGACATTGAAAAATTAGTTCAACTTTGGCGCACCCATTATTTCTGTGCCTCCTGTGACAAGTGATACAACTTGAGTTGTAGCAGTTAACGTGTTCTTTCATGAAACAACTTAAAAAAAAATTACGCATCGTTTGCTCCAACTCCCGTGTTCCTAGGCCTTATAGTTTCCAAGATACTTTCGTGTAAAATGATACAATTGACCCTTTTTTTCCCATTTTCCGTGTTTAATGATATTTCTCTAGTTAAAACACTTCAAAAAACCATAACTATATATTTTTTTCGTGCCTCATGATATATCTAAAAATGTATTATTAATCACGGTTTTTATGCCTTTAAAAATGTCTGTGTCTTTTGATATAACTCGAGTTATATCATTTATCACCAGAGTTTTGCGTATTTTGAAAGATACAACTTGAGTTAGATCAAAAATTAACCCTATATTTGCTTCAATTGGTATGTGTTAATTGATACAACTCGAGTTATATCAAATGTCTTCAAATATTTCCTAATATTTGCAAATGTACAAGTCAGTTGTATCAAAAATGTGAGAATATTACGACCATTTAGAACCTATAAAGTTTGGTGCACAGTGATACAATTACTATCAAATAATAAAATAAGCATACGGGGACAATCTCACACCAACTGAGCTAGTCCCAAACTAAGCTCTAGGCTTATACTTTGGGTACTAGACAACGATAAATTAAATACTTAAATAGAGAATTATATCTTAAATATATATCTAAACAAATTTATTGATACTTACCATAGAACCGTGTCATACAAAAGTGTAATATGTAAATCGTAAGGTCTACTAATACTACTTTGTTGTGACAGAGTGTTGTAAAGGTTAAGAATAAAATAGTTTATCTTTAATAGTTATGCAAAAAAAGACCAATAATAAATATCCGGTTTCGAGATATAGCCGTTGTTAGGTAAAAATAATAATTTATTACTTTCTAGTATGTTTTCTGAAACATAAATAACCCAAATTGATAGAACATAGTATGATGTACTTTATTAAGCACATGTTATACAAATTAACTGGAGTATTCGTAGGTTTTTAAAAAAAACAATGTAGTAGGACGTTTTCTATGCAACTAATATTTGCTATATTGCTGTCGATCGTAAATCAATGAAAGCGACCATTTTTATGCTGATTTATGCTGATTACAATATTGCATTCTTTTAGTTTTTGGAGTACCTATTCGTAGGCTATAGAACTAATATTTGATATCCTGCTTTCGATCGTAATTCAATGAATGCGACCATTTTTTTAGCTGACTTATGCTGATTACAAAATATCATTCTTGTTTTTTGGAGTATTCATAGGTTTTTAAAAAAAACAATGCAGTTGGACGTTTTATATAGAACTAATATTTGCTATCCTGCTTCCGATCGTAATTTTAATAAAAGCGACCATTTCTTTAACCGACTTAACTGATTACAATATTGCATTCTTGTATTTTTATAAAGAGATTTTGCTATATTACTCTAGTTGTCTAATGCTCATTATAAATACAAGATGTATTTATATAGAAAGAGCTAAATGCTGATTGTAATAAGTAAAACACTCATTTAAATTATTTTTATTTTATCAAAGGTTATAAAAACATCACTGCGAAAACTACCAAACATGAAGTAGAACGAAAAACAAAAATTGCTCAAAGCGACTATCTGCCTAGTCGTTGTAAGTAGTTTACTTACATGAATGTGCTCACTTGATAAGTACATTTGTTTGTATTCCGACTAATCGACTAATAGAAGATTGGCTGTGTTTTGCAGATAAAAAATATCATCTTTTAACGGACAAAATAGACTAAATCAAGTACTTTGGCGGCTTTCGACATTATAGAACCCACATATCGTTATTGGCGGTTTTATACATAATGGTATAATTCAATGAATTGGCGTGGTTAAATAAGTCCCTTTCAACATAACGTAGGTTAAACAATCTAGTTTACGATGGCATAGCTAACTCATTTTCCGAAAAAAATAGTCTGGTGTCTTTCTACATAACTAATGGCCATAGTGTCTCTACGTCATCGAGGGTGGGACCGCACGCTCGCTGTGTTGCCATGAACCGACACGTAAGTATGATTTCTATTGTAGGTAATTTAATAAATGTTAATATCCTTTTACGGTTGCGATATATTATGATCTACATGATTGTGTGTCGCTTGCTAGTTATTTGTGTAAAATATTATGACAAGATAAACACGGTAAAAATCTCTCGTTGGAGAGAAACAGGTATTTACCAACCAACGTGTATCAAATTCAGTATGTAATTCAGGTGGACCATGCGCTATGTCACTTAACTACCTACTCGTACTTCCTACTTCGACTGACGGCGAGCTTAATTTAAATTACTTTATTTCTTACTAGCTGAGGTTTAGTTATCATTATTTTCATGTTTTGTAGGTGATTATTGAGAATTATTATTTGATTTGTTGTGTAGGTGTCGATATAGTTTTTGTTTTGAATGACAATATGCACAGTTTAATTTACCTACTGTATGGTTGCAACATCGTAATGTTGCTTTAAAATTAAAGAGTGTAAGTTAATTTGTTTACCCAGTGATTTAATGTCATCATGTTTAGTACAAAGATATCATGATTGCTATTATTTGTTTTAATAAATTACTTACTTGTATTATTTGACACAAGTTTATTCGTAATCAGACCCAAGAATAACTCGATATGTAACATTAGTCACGGTTTAAATTACGCTTTTATTTTGTGATAAATGATGCAACTCACTAAAAATCCTTATATTTTGTCCGTTTGTTTTAAGAAATATTACTAATTCAATTCCCTACAACTTGTGTAAACAGGTAAGGCCTCTAACTCAAGAAATAAGAGAAAAATGAAGGTTTCAAAAAAAAGTTGTATCAGTCATCACCAGAGCTCCTTGATTACACTTTTTTGTGTTAAATAATACAATTCGAGTTGTATCATCTTACACGGGTTAAATAAATCAATCTGAAATGTAAAATGATACATTATGGACGTTTCTTTGAATATCTCAAAATCTATAACTAGTATCATTATTTTTGTCAAACCAGTTAATAAAGTGATATTATACGTTATAAAAATCGGTAGCAATTTTCAAAAAAATCTATTCGTTTAGAAGCAGTATTTTTTTTAAACTTGTTTTCGCTCTCCTGAAAAATCGTGTTTTTCGAGTTGTATCACTTGTCACAGGAGGCACAGATTTAGGCTTGTGGTAAATTGAGTCTATTGTTTTAACATTCAATATTTATTTAATAGCAGATTTTATGCAGGTTTCCATTTTTAAGGTGCGTTAAAAAATTCATCATCCATATTCATTTGTTTCATAGAAGACTGACAATCGACGATCGTGACGAGTAGCACAAAATCAAAGACTTAAATATAAGTTCCGTGTCATTGTTGATAAGTTCGCCTCAATGTTGCCAACACAATATTATGCGCAAAAAATTATAGCCATAACTTTTTTTTAACTTTTATTACTAATAAAGGTACATGCGTAACAGAAATCTGTTGAAACGCGCCAGTAATTTACACCTGTGCTACAGCAATTGTAAACGCGTTTTTCTTCCATTCCCTAGTCTTTGCGCACATTAGGCCAAATCCCTTTGGTCATTACGACGAACGTGCGGATAATTTTCAGGATTTTACGAGCCGATGCCGATGGCAGTTATGTACAGTTAAATTATACTGTCTGTGGGAGAAGACTTTGCAAATTGTCTTTGGACATGGTCTTTGTTTCATGGTAGAGATAGACAAACGAGCACTTAGGCAACTTTTTCAGCAAATGTCGTCGACGAATTTTATGTCACAAATGTTTTACATTAAGAACACTGTTTATCATCTGTGGTTTTATTCTAACCTTATTTTATCAATATGTAAAATTGTCATGTCACAGTGTTTTGTAACAAAACTCTTCCGAAATGGCGTGACGGATTCTTATGAAATTATGTATGTATATTCAGTAAGTAGGTCTGAGAATAGGACGTAAAGTATATTTCATAAGGTACCTATGTATGAAAAAAAAAAGCGGGCATTTATTAAAACTGCCGATAATATGTTGCTTCAGCAATTGTTTGCAGGTATTATCAATTAAAAATTAATTAAAATAACTTCATAATTAATTTTCTTAGATACTGTCAATTTTTAATGTAGTGCATGTGCTGCATGTTTGTTATCAGTATCGCTGTTGCTTAGTACAAGGCATGTCGTGGTACGGGGGCAAGTCATAATAAACAAAGTATCCGTCGACTGTCATTTACACTTGTCGAATTGCTGCGCTTTACATTGCTGGCAATTAAAATTTTGTTAGAAAGTTAACAAAGCCTGAAAATTTCTTTATTTATTAAATTTATGTTATAGTTAGGGACGTTACAAGTATACGTTATTTTAACCTACTTTATAAAAAGCCTGGGTGCTGGTAGCACATTGTTTATAAAAAATAAACCAATCGGCTGATTAACGCACAGCTGAAACCGGTGGACCTAGGGGCTTGAAATTCGTATGTATTGTTCCATGGATATCCTAGGGGTGTATTAGAAGGGATTTTTAAGCTTTGGTTAACGAGAGAGTATGTAGATGCTTAATTACTGAATACACGAGAAGGTCAGTGAAGTAAAAATAAAAATGGCTTTCGTTTGCTGCCGCAACTCATGTCCTGACTCACCGCAGTGCGGACGCCTTCAGGCTAAGAGGAAGTTATGCGGCGTATTACACACACTTTTGTTTACGTGGTATATTCTGCGGAATGTTCCACGAATATAATGGAAAATAAAAGGATCTAATTAATAATAAGTCATCAACATTTAAAGTCCTTAATGGTCATTCCATTAAGGACTTTAAATGTTGACGAGCAATTATATTTTTTATGAACATTGTACTTTAAAATATCCAACTTGTTTCTATTACAAAAGGCATTATTCAAAAATAGGTTATCACGATTAACCTTTAATTTTTTAAGTTATACTCAAAAGTATTTTTTTTAAGTTAACTCTTTCAACAAGTAAATTAGCTGGTTCTCTCCTATTAGCGTACAAATTCACAATTCTTAAGCAGAATTAAGTCCTCGTCATTACATAAAGTGATCACTACCTAATACCTACTTCTTCATATTCGTATTTCTGAATTGCTCCTTCTTATTATTGTGCTTGTTATTACATTATCTTCACTTTTTAGCTCTTTTCTGTCCATTGCAAGATGGAATAGATGCTCTGATGCGACGTGGTGACCCGCCAGCTCCCCAGATTTAAACCGCTATAAATTATAAAATTTGAAGTAACCGTATAACGTATAAAAGCAAAAGATACAAAAGTCATCCACACAACACTGAACAACCGCGTGGTTTACCCCGAAACGCAACATAGGGGGTTATTCTTAAAAGGGTATTACTTTAAGTGTTATTGTAACACCTACGAGGGTATGAGAGCGAAGTTTGTCGTTTTCCGAGTTCCGAGTTCCGTTAAATGCCCGCCAAGTTGTTTCATAATTAATGAGCATGAGTTTGTTTGCTTCTTGGCTATTCATTTACTTATGAGATAAGTGCTTTTTTATTTATGTTTGTTTTAAAAAATAGTTATTATTTATTTTAGTAAGGCAACAGTAGTATATATTATCTACGTGTCTTTCCATTTAGGTGTCCCTTAGTCCTGACAATACGCGAAGGAAAGGCATTGTAAAAAAATGGAAGAGATAGAAGAGATCCCATAAGTTCGCCTATTTACGGTTTCTATTTTATTTGTACAGTCACAACCCGCGAATGTTACGCCACTTGCCACTCTTCTTAATTTAACTGTGTAATGCATTTTGGGTTGACAGCAGACTTGACATATTACCCGAGTGTAGTTACACGGCTAAATTAAGAAGAGTGGCAAGTGGCGTAACATTCGCGGGTTGTGACTGTACCATAAAGTGTTGACCTACATACATTATAATCATAATCCTATTTTTTTTATTATGCGAAACTGTGTCTGTTGTGTGTTTATTCCGTCTTCATGCTTCAAAGGCTAAACCGATTGATGTAAAATAAAGTGAGTACATCCTTCAGAGGAATTTTATTAACCTAAAGATAGACGAATGAACATTTTACCTGCTAAAATCTACCAGTTTCCAAAAACAAAGTGATAAATAAAAAGCTATGTTTAACAGTTTCTCTATCTATAATCACAAAGTTAAATTTCCTACCAACAAGACTCGATTGTCCACGTTACTTTATTTCTAAACACTGCACTTGCATCGTAAACAAAAATGACCCTTAAGCCCTACTCGTATTTAGGGGGGCTCGGCCATAGCTCACGTGCATAAAAGTCTTACGGCCAGATTGCATGGCTCATAACAGATAAACGGTTGTTGTAATTTAGACCCATCCCTTGGTAGCTATCATGACAGTACACAGTTAAAAAACAGTACAACACCAGTAAAAAGTCTAATAAAAAGTAAGCTGTAAAAAACCGGCGAAGTGCGAGTCTAACTCCAAACAAACTTACGTTTGTTGTATGGGAACCTTCAATTTTTTTTTTTGTGTTTTTTGTTATAGCGGCTGCAGAAATACATCATCTGTGTTTTTTTTATTATACTCCCGCTTTTACTTCCATGTTTATAAGTTTTTGATAATAATTAATAATTATAGTGACATGATTCATACAACTATTATGAACTTGTTTCTTGTGGCCATTGTTACTGCTTAGAGTCGTATTACCGAAATTATATAAATACCGGCGGCTTAACACACTCTGTAACGATAGAATTCATTTTCTTACTATCTTGAGGAAGTAGCATGATTAGCATTTTATATCATGGCCTTAGAAAATGTTAAAGTAAAATATGAACAAATAATACATGATTATTTATAAAAAGAATTGTTGAAATAGTTTAATTTCTCATAAAATATCAAATAATTTACTCAAAATGTTTCGTACTGAAAACTCAGAGGACTGTGCCGACCTCCCCCGTGTAAAATCTACGGGGTGAAACAAAAGAGGTCCCCTAGGATACCGTTCCGAAGCGCACCGATATTTTGTAATAAACTTTGATGAAAAAACGTATATAGATAACGCTTTTTCTATAAACGGCCAGGGGCTACTCATTTTCATTGGTTTTATGGTATCTTCAACATTGTAGTCGAGAGACTTATTAGAAACAAAGTTGTCTGTTTTTTAGAGCTGAAATTTTACGTTCAAAGATTTTTCCAATCTCTAGACAACACTATCGGTCAGTTTAATTGTAGCTCTGTCCTTTTGTTTGTCATAAGAAAGAGAATGACAGAGCTACAATTTACCTGACAGATAGTGTTGTAGGAGATTGAAAGATCAGACCCGAATGAAATTAAAATTCGAACTCATTAGCTCACAATCCCTTTAACCATTAAATAACTCATTAAAACTCGTTTAACTTTCCGTACGTAATAGCATTAACTAATGAATTATTGTTGAATCGCTAAGCTGGAAGAGGGAGCAAAATTAGCACATTTTATAGTAGATTTTAGCCGTCTCATTGTGTATGTAAATCCTCAGAGAACGTCTCGGGCTTGCTTCAACACGGCTTCAGTTCGCGTGATTTATTTTTGGGACTTGGAAAAAATAAACAATTTTTCGCTGTTAAGTGGGCGCTTCGAGTAATTGAAAACGATATATTATTTGTGTGTTTTATTTTTTAAGTGGGCTTAATATTGTCACTCATGTAGATTGGTCAACTGAATGTTTAAAATGTATAATAGTAGTTGGTACCCTGGGTACAAAGCTAGTGGTTCCGGGTTTGATTCATGGTACGAGTATGTTCCTGAGTCTTTGATGTTTTCTATATATTTAAGTATGTATTTCTCTAAACATAATATGTTTTTATAGTACCCATGTTACCAGCATTGAGCTTAGTTTGGGGTTAGGTCAATTTACATCAATTCATTTCTCTCAATATTTCTTTTATGATTTATCTGCCACGTAGAATTAGTAATTCGGTACACTTTATGTTTCCTTAACCAAGGGAATAGTAGTTTTTATAGATTTTACAGGTAGCCTGTGTGATTTTAAAGTAAAAAGTAATTCCATTCCAAATGGAATCCAAATACCTACGTTCTGCCGTTTGAATAATAATAATTCATAATTCATTTATTGCATTTATGGGTTTTACAAGGTATTAAGGCTAAACATGGTTCCAACATAAACCCTGTTAGGGCACAGCAATAACAGTTAAACTAATTTAAACTTATTCTTTAAAATATCGATATAAACACATCATTAATTATGCCTTATAACTAAAAAACTCTTGTAGGCTATAAAAACATTTATTTATTAGGAATTTCTTTAATTTATTAAAAAACAAAGCCTCCCTATCTATTGCTTTTAAATCTCCAGGAATATGATAACGCCAATAAGCAACGTAACAAACATACTAAATCTAATACAAAGCCTATCATTTTATAACTATGATATATTATGAATATGAACTGTGATTGTATACAGGAGTCAAAAATTTGAGCGCTTTCAGCTAACCAAGCTAAAATGTGCTTCTGTCTACGATATATTTTAACCGAACCATTTGTCCTCGCAGATGATACGGAGTATCCATGGACTTATTTCTGTAATATGTCCACGGTAAGTGTCTATAACTCGACATTTGAAAAATGCATATTATTCAAACAAGGAATGAAAGTCATTTGTGAAGAGAAAATATTTTTAGTCATAATGTGTTTTAGGTCATATTTATCGCAAGTCATAACGTATTTTTTGAAGAAAATTTTATTATGCACCATTTTTCTTAATTACCTAACTTAACCTGGTTTATACAGCTATATTAACAATAATAAATTAGGTATTTGTATTAGTATTATTATTTTACTTTTATATTTGAATATTTATTGTAAAAAGCCTAATTTACAGAAAATTTTATTTATATCTGGAATAATCATAATAAATTAATTGAATAAAACAGTTACAAAATCATACTTAAGCATCACAAAAAAGTTTGTACATATAAAAAAACAATAGTATAGACGCAGCTGGATCTTAAATTAGGTACATGTGATGTGTAAAGTATTGTAGGAGGATGTAAGGAAGCTAGGATTATTATTTTATCGATATAAATTTTATAAAATAAAAAGCATTAATAAAGTTATTTCAAGCACAAAAGCAAGCATTGAAAGAAGCCTTACAAAGCGATCTTACCTTTTCAACAATTCCATCACATCACGAAGAGGGCGTAACTATGGCATCACAGTCTCTGCCATCCGTCTCGGGACGTCTGACAAGGCGAATCCGAGCCGTGATGGATGTGGCACAGCCACTCGATGGGCCTTTTAGTTAAATAATTCCGTATTAAAAAAAAAACTCTTTTTTAAGTTTGTTAATGGTTTTAAAAATATGAACTCTTCCGGACCATACGCCATGTCTTTATCATCTGCCATAACTATTTTTTGTCATAATGTGTTTTAAGTCATACTTATTGTAAGTCATAATGTATTTTTTTAAGAAATGTTTTTTTAGGATTTTTATTAATCAAACCTAACCTAGATTTGACTACACGTCAGTGATTTTAGAAAAAAAAACTTAGGATTTCAGCGATAAAAAAATTATGACTCAATAATTATGTCAACAGTGACGTTATGGCCAAAAAACAACGTTCCGCCGTTGTTTTTATTGATTGCAGTGCCGCATTATTTTAAGAAAAAACATTAATATGTTTTTTGTAGTTGCCTGTTAACGTATGACAATAGAAAAAATACTCTTCCTTTTTTAACCTAAGTGTAAGTTAGCTATTTCTAAAATGTTACCTCAATGAAATAACGAATGAAAAAAAAAACATTATCACCTTTATGTTAAGTAATTTTTGTTTAAGTACTCGTAAGTTAGGAATGTTTTTTACAACATATAAAAGGGAATAGTTCGCATACAAAAACCTTCAGAATAAGTACATAATAGTTTGTATGTATGTATGTAAACACAGTATTGTACAATTAAAATAGATAAAAATTATAAAATAGACCAAAATATTATAACAGAGTTCAAAGGCGAACTCCCAATAAGGACCCAAGGTAACTACTACCGCAAATGCGCAGAAAGGTTAAACTTTAGACAACCCTATTCAAAATTTATCCAACATACGAGTATCATTGATAAAATTCCACCATTTACAACGTCTGCAGACGGCAGGGCTATAGGTACCTACTGCATTAGTTTTATACGCTGCTGTCGATATTGAGTTCCAAACTCAATAAGACAAAGCAGATGTTACTTGTTTATGTCATAAAGTTCGGCGAGAGCATACGGGCTTGTGAGCCAGGACGAGATAGAACTTAGCTTCGGTTTAATAATAGCTTTCTGATGGTGTTATAATACTATTATTATGACATCGTTAATAGCCGAACAGTTTAAGAGGTCCTAAAATATATTTCGGCTTTGGGTAAAGTCAGTTAGACTAGCCTAAGAGTGTATAATACCGAGTGAGGGTTCTCCTTCGTACAAACCTAGTGGTAATTTTCCGATCTAATTCAATGTATGTCTAGTAAAACAAGAGTACTGATAGTACTCGGTTGTCTATCATTTCACACTTTCTCTGGCAAAGCAAATGCACTGAAATTATACCAAAGAAAGTGACAGGGATCAACGACCAAGTACTATTAATAGTGTGGTTTTATTATAACTTGAAATCGTCCGAAAACTAATGGATACAGTCTTATAAATTCAACACGCGAAGGCACGGTGCTTTAGCCTAGTGGGTACTGACTAGTATTGCCAGGTCTAATCTATCATAAATCCGAACTGCTTAATAAAACGCGCAAACTACAGCCCTCTTGCAATGCCACAACAAACTGTTCTTTGCCTTCCCGGTTGTTATAAATTAGTGTCTTAGATGTATTATATGAACTATTTGGCGATGTGCTGAAAATCAGGACAATTGGCCTCCCGATCAAGGGTAAATCGGGAAATATCGATAGACCACTGAAAATCGGGACGTCTGGCAACACTAGTAGTAGTGACCCTGCCTACGAAAGCTCAAGTCCCGGTAAGGGCAAATATTTGTGTGACGAGCGCAACTATTCGTTCCTTAGTCTTGTCCGTACTCAAATACATAGACGTATTTGAGTATATATCACTACATGCACGTTTTTTAATCTTTGCCTTAGTGTATACTTTTAGATATTTAAAATTATGTAAACATTCCAAACCACGTGATATTGTTAAACAGCCAAATCCAGACTTTGACGTACGACGACGTTGACGTCAGCCAATAGCCAATAGAAGCTGACGTCAACGTCGTCGTACGAACTATATCACGTGGTTGTTTTATTTACATTTTTTTAAATGCCCAAAAGTATTATAGGCTATAGTACCGATCATATTGGGACTTACGCAATTTGTGTAAGATTTTCTGCTAATCCTTATTTATTTATTAATATGTATATTAATACCGGCTCTTGCACAAATGTTTCTAATTTCTCATGTAGAAAAGAATAGAAAAACTTTCCACTATTTTAACGGTTATAGTCTAACGTTAGAATAATTAAATTTGCCGAAAAATTCCACTGTTTTAAGAATTTTAATCTGCATCGAAGTCACGCCCGAATACCAGGGCATCATAAATTCAAAGGCGATAAATTTCATACCGTCGACACTGCTGCACACGCCTTACCGAGCAATAAAACGGCACGTCGACACACTAGTTATAGCAGTAAATTGATGCTCGATGCGAAATGCATCCGCCGCCGCATTGCGCGGGAACTTACCAGAGATATTGATTTACTGTTTCTGTTTGGGTACTGTGACAGGTTATGAGGTTTCATGGACTGTGTTAATCTGACGTTAGTTAACCAAACGTAAGAGACCTTGGGCCTTGGAATCAAATTCGTTGGCTGCATCTATTTTATAACGATAAACTAATTCCTATTTACTTTTTTTTTATTGTTAATAGATTAAATTCTTAAGAAAAAACGATATAACGGCGACTACCTACTTCCAGCGAGCCTAGTATGGCTGCGTCTACATCGCGTATCAATTATGGATGCCTTATCCAAACATTGTCACGCAAGAAATGCAGCCATATTAGTGCCCCTGAACTGATCACTCTTAAATTTAATCACTCTTTAATTTATAACAGAAGTAAAATGTTAATTGTTAGTGAAGAAATTAGTAACTTAAATGACCTTAAAAAGACCTCCAGGCCACAACATCTTAGAATTTTGGAACGTTTGCCCAAATATATTTTGCCGAAAATGAATAATTTTTATGGGAAGCGTTCGTGGCAATATTTACTTCCAAATATTCTAAATGGATTATCGCCCGAAATATATACAGGAATCTGTAGCAACCCACACCGTTGTAAGCGCATCATGAAAACAGCTTTCCTATGCTGATGTTGACCTCATGCAAGGGCATTTGCATCGGCTTGGGGAACTGTTTTTGCCTATACCTAAATATATTTTTAAGTACATAGGTTAGTTAATAAGTTATTTGTAAATAACAAGAGTGAACACAGCGGCAGATAAACTTGTATTGTTTTGTCCGCTGTCAAGCCATTTTCTTCAACTTTCATTATATATAAATAAATTTAAAAAAAAAAAAAAATAGCTCAAATGATTTTTACTAAACTTAGTTGCAAATAGCCTCGATTAAACTAGCTTTGTTAAAAAAAACGTGACCGAATCGGTCTATACGTTTGCCAGTTATGATGCCACAGACAAACACAATATACCCAAGAATGTTATGGATCCAGGACACTGGGGTTTAAAACTGAATTATTCTGAGCTTCATTTTTAAAAACATCCATATCGAAAGTTAAAAAATAAGAACATAATTGAAGCATAGAAGCCGGACTAAAAGATGAACTTTTTACCAGCTACATTTTTTTACTTTTTGGATTACGTATTACTTAAGAGGAAATGAAACAAAAACTCAACTGTCACGGTCATAACATCAAATTCAACGTCAACCACTCTTCTCTTGGACCTCTTCGGGCCGTACTGATGCAGATCAAACAAAGGCAGAATATTCAAACTTTGCCACGACCTACGAAGTAACGAAAAAATTGCTATAATCACGTCTTTTTCTAACTCATTATGAATTCCATGAAAAGAAAAAGGTCAAACATCTTTAATGTTCTTATAGTCCGGTTTACTAGTACTTATTCTTTGGTAAACCCATAATGTAAACGTCAACCTCTCAAGCAAAAGCGTTCCGATGCATCTAAAGCCGGCTATCCACTGCTGTTCTTGCCACGACACACCATCCTCCTACTCGTATTGTCTATACCATATCTATACGTGTGTGGTATCTGCAGTAATCGATTTGCGGTATAGTCCAGACTAATCGATCGAGGGAATAAAGAATGGTAGTACTGTTAGACGATGGGCTTGCAACCTGTCTACACTAATATCATATTATAAAGAGGAAATATTTGATTGTTTGTTTGTTTGAATTGAATAGGCTCCGAAACTACTAAACCGATTTGAAAAATCTTTCACTATTAGAATCCTACATTATCCTTGATTAACATAGGTTATGTTTTATTTTTCTGCGTGGATGGAGTCGCGGGCAACAGCTAGTCAGTGGTTACAAAATTATCAACTTTTTACAGTTGTTGGTAGTTCTGTAGCTCTGTCTATCCCATTCTGGGAATGAAGGCGATAAGGTATGTACGTATATAATTATGTAATGTATGTAAATGTCGTAGTTAAAAAGTGTCACGTCTTATTACTATAATTTTTTTCTTCAAAATTAATTTAGTTATTCGGCGTGGCCATATTAATGGGGTCCCGTTAGTCTACGCTTTGTTTACGGCACCCTAAAACGTCCAAACGCAACGCTCTTAAGCAAACTTGAATATAAACTTTACTAGTACTCTCTCTCTTCCTAGCTATTATTAATCCCACATGGTAAGTACCCGAAACCGACGTGCGTGCATGACTCGATGTATGAATGTGGAAGAAGCGAAAGAAATTTGTCAAGATCGTAGCAAGTGGAAAGAAGTGGTCTCTGCCTACCCCTCTGGGAAACAGGCGTGATTTAATGTATGTTTTAATTTTTTAATGGTGGTGGGGTCAACTTTACTAGTACGGATTACTATTACTTATTCTTTGGCAAAAACTTAATGTAAACTTCAACCTCTCAACCCAAATCGTTCTGATGTATCTAAAGCCGACTATCCACTGCCGTTATTGCGACGACACACCATCTTCCTATTGTCTATGCTATTTCAGTACCCTTACCATGAATTACAATTACCGTATTCGCTAGCGAGTTGAATGCTCTGTCTCAAAATAAGAACACTGTGAGGAACAGGGGCCAAGATGCATTACGCTAAATAGCGTTTCTATTCGTTTCGTTTATAAACCAATCGCATCACTGGTAGATGGGATACGAAGGATCGTGTGATCTACCAGTGACGCGATTGGTTTAAAAACCAAACGAATAGAAACGCTAGTTAGCGTAATACATCTCGATTAGGGCCTCAGCGCGGCTTGCACAAGTTGCCTACGACTTGTTTGTCGCTCGGTTACCGTGTTCTATCTAGTCAGTAACGATAAAAACGCACTGAGTGACAAGCAAGAAAATAGAACTTGTACTACTCGTACAGAGCATTCGACTCGCTAGCGAGTACGGTAATTGTAACTCATGGTAAGGGTACTGTTCGTATGTGGTATCTGCAGATATCGATTTGCGGTATAGTCCAGACTAATCAAGTTATTTGTGACGTTGTAGTTATGAAGTATCTCGACTTGGTCGCGTCGATTGCTGTTCTATGGCGAAGTTGTTGAGTAGTTCTTTAAAAGTAAATGTCTAGACACAATTTCAGCTTTGTTGAAAAGTTTTACCGTTTGAAGTTAGGAATGTGGGATAGGGTAACTCTATTGAAATATAAAGTTGGTTTTTGGTTAAGATTGTATTTAAGTACGAGTAGGTAGTTGGTTTTATTAAGCAATTTATGTTTTTATTTACCTTTTAATCCGATTGTGGCAGAAGGAGGGTTACGTTTTTCGCTATTATGTTGATGGATTTTTAAATATAAAGTGTTGTTCGATTCTTGTTGTATTTAATTCGGCCATTAGGTAATGTGTAATAAATAAGAGTTTTCATTACGTTGAAAAAACGAAAACATTTCAAAGTAGCATTGTTTTACAGACTTTATACTCTAAACTAAAATACTGTATCCTTAGTCCCAGTATTTGAGCATACCTACGTGTTGACAACGACAAAACTGTATAGTGACACAAAAAATATTAAAACCGTTCTGAAATTGTTTTATTATAAAAAATATCGCTTATTATAATGTAATATTATGGAATATCCAAGTTTTAATAGTTATTGTAAAATTTCTAATAAATTTTCTTTCTCTGCAAAGACTTAGTTTTCAGCGCAAAATCTGAACAGCTCTAATTGTTCCTTTGAGATACAACATATTAGACACACGTCCAACAAATAAGGCAAGTTCCTGGCAGAATCCTTCCAGCGAACCCAAGCAATTTCTTACCCAATAACGTCTTGCTTGGTTTATTTTAATCTTTTTAACCATAATTCTTTGGCCAGTCAAAAGAAATCCTTTAGTAAAAGTATTATGCGAGAAACGAGAAGCATCCACTTCAAAAGGAGGTTGTTTCAAAGAGAAGGGGAAATAATATAAATTTTCTTGAAAAAACCAGAGAGGATGTTAGCTTAAGGAGCTAAGTCACTCTATGTTGAGGGAAGATTTCTTTGGAATAGTTCGGCAAGGCTGCGTTGGAACAAAGAAAGCCTGATTAAAAAGTTTAGTGCAGTTCCAAAAAGACGTACGAGTACGTAGTTCTTTTGTTTTAGAGAACTTAGATCGTTCTATTTGTCGTAGTGTATTTAGTGGATTGTAAAGCGATGTTGAAATTGCGTAGTTGTTAAAAATCTAAACAAAATATTTAGCTCTGGGGAGTGATTCTCTCAACAACGACGGTCGGACGGACGAACAAGTGAATCTCCAAGCAGCGGGTTTAAGTAGTCCCGTCAGAGCGAACAAAACATATTTTAGCGCGTGCATTTTAAATGGGTTCTGCCGATGAGATTGAACGTTATAAGGCCGCTTAATTGAAAATGCATGCGCTAAAATGTGTTTTGTTCGCTCTGTCGGGACTAGTTAAACTCGCCGCTGCGACTTCGCTCGTTCGTTTTCGGAAATAAAATTAAAAAAAAAACCTTAATATACCAAGTTATTTACTTGTGAACGTTTAAATAACGTCCCGCCAAAAACTGATTGAATCATAAACTGCAACAGGGCGGACCTCGCATGGCATGGTGTTAAAAATTGATAACATTTTTTTCGAACTAGTTTTTGATGATCCTGTTTTTTATGTTTCATCGCTTTTCAATTTGTGCGTTCACAAGTAATTGTGTCATGGGAGATTTATTTATTAATTTATCCTACTCCTGTACTTTTATCTGTAATGTATCCATAATATGCCAGCAGAATAATCCAGGGATAAATGGTCGCCTTCGGCTCACATCGTAACACATGCCACTCGTCTTTTTTGACCTCTCTTATACAACTGTTGCATAAATTACTATTATCTGGTAGGGTTCCGAAGCCGATATTACAACCACGAAAACTATTTTGAAAAACTACGTGTATCAACCTATGACTTATTTTTTAAATAAAGCTATTTGTGATTAATGAACTTTCAACTTTGCTAGTTTCTGAGAAAAAGTGAGTGTGACATACAGAGAGACAAACAGACAAACAGGCATGGTCAAGTAGTTCGACTTATAACAAGAGAGTATACCTATGCCACCAAAATGCTACAGTACAGTACTTCCAGCTTCTAAATAGAGTTCGGCTGGCTATCGCTATCACCCTTGCACTCGCAACTAACAGTATATCTGTCACTCGTGTTTCATACAAAAACGAAGATAGCCGAACTACATTAAGAAAATAGAAGCACTTTAACTACTTACTGCTGTAACTACTACTCATTTTGTTAATTCTATTTAACTTTAGTTTCTAGTTTTTGGTTTTGCAGGATGTGTCACCAAATGGTTCTTGTGGAAGACCAGCTCTGGCCTGAAATTCAGCAACATGCTGAGCAGGAATCCTTTTGTTCCGTCTGACACTTATGCAGATGTTTTTGTTTTGTACTTGTAAGTGAATTAATTTTTCTGTACCTGTGTTAGAGGTAAGCAAATATTTAATAGTAGATTGTAAAACAAGGGCATAAAACAAACCATTTTTTCCGAGACTTATGGTATCCAACCGAGCCGGCAGGCGTGGTTGGATAATTAAGTCGAGGATAAAATGGGTTTTAAGACCGAGTTATACACTCTGCTTTTCACTTCGATTACGAGGAAATAAAACAGTGATAATGTAAAAAAACTTCAATTAAAATATAAATTGAAATTTGAACAATTCTGTATATTATACGAGTATGTTATGGTTTTTCCGGGCATATTTACAGTATGGATTTAGGCGGCAATGTCTGTTCAATAAGTTCTTTTGCATTTTTTCCATAAGTGTGTTAGGTGTGAGCATTATTTCCTCTTCACTAGACGACATTTTAATTAAATTCCATAAAAATTCAAAAAAAAATCAAAATTATTTATTTTCAAAAAAAGTTTTTATACACCGGTGTCGAATCCTCCTTTTAAGCTAAATACTTACATAACGCAACAAGTTTTGCCAAGAAAATAACTAATTAATAGTCCAAAACCTCTTTCCCGCCACTGTATTTCTGTCTAATTTTTTTTTTATTTTCTGTTTGCGATTTTTGACTTAGGTCGAACGCAATACTGCCAAGTTTATACCTACGTTGATTTTTTAATGTTCTTGTTAATAATGCTTGTTTTTAATAGTTTTAAATTTCTTTTTTGTTAGATACTAGGTACGATGCAAATATAAATAAAATTAATAAAATTAAAGTAAATTTATTCAAATAACAAGTTTATTTAATGCAGTCACCTCGTCTGTCTGGCTGTAGGGCTTAATTATCTTAGTCTAGATGACGACAACCATTTATGCACTAGTGCATAAAATGCGATTTTATGCAGCCTATACCCAGCATAAAGAAGGACTTTACGAGCATGAGAAGTGAAAAAGTTTTTTCTTTCTTTATTTATTTCTTTCTTATCATAATTTACCTTTCAAAATTATTAGTTTAGTTTATTTATTCATCAATGTAATATTACAATATTAGTTGCATTTCATGTCAAAAAATACGAAATTACATTGAGATCGTCAAACATAAATACTAATAATCAAAGAATACAAAAATAAACAATAATTATAACAACATCACTTACACATCTAATAAATGGTCTCTCGTCCGATGTCAATATAATGTAGGTGTACAGGAATTAATAAAGTCAACACAATAATAAATTTACATTTCCAGTTCCATATATTATATTTATCCACGGAGTATAATGGATTATGCTTCGTCGGATTGTACATCTTTTAGTTATCTTTAAGTGTTTAGTTTAGTTATTACTCGTAATATTAAATAATATGTTGAATTATAAACACGGATCATTAACTTTCGAAAAGATTTTACCGCTGATTTATAATGACCATCGGAATCGATTATCTCTACTCGACATGAATGATGAGCTGTATTGCCAAATTGAGATACGAAATGGTATACAAACAAGCCAAAATATTCATATTCATTCATACCGCTCAATATTTTGTGGATTCACCAACAACTCGATTCCTTTGTTGTCTACGGTTGTTGGGCTGCATTTATTAATATAACTTGTAGGTAATGTAAATTAGAATGTACTATCAGCCCAATGGAACCCTGACCCACCATAGAATGGTGTCACAGTGACATTATAAAACAATTTGTTTGACACTTCTTATGACTTGAATCATAACGTCTCTGTGACACAGTTCTATGGTGGGTCAAGGTTCCAATGGTCTGATAGTACTTTAAAAACATAACCGGTGAAGTACGACTTGAACTCGCGTGGAGAGAAATCCGTACTATCAGCCCAATGGAACCCTGACCCACCATAGAACGGTGTCACAGTGACATTATAAAACAATTTGTTTGACACTTCTTATGACTTGAATCATAACGTCTCTGTGACACAGTTCTATGGTGGGTCAAGGTTCCAATGGTCTGATAGTACATGCGTATTTTTTTATTTAATTCTTATAGGTTTAACTTCTTAACTATATTTTGTATATTTTTCAAAATTGTAGTCTCAGTAGTTTTGGAGATCAGCGGGACTAGTATGACAGCGTCTAAATCGCGGGTCAAATGTGGATAAAGCATCCGTCACTCTCGTACGTGTCAGTTATATACGTGTCAGAAGGTGACGGATGCATTATCCTAACTTAATCACGCGATTAACGCAGCCATATAAGGGGTACAGGAAGGGAATGGTCAAAATTGGCGTCTTTATTTATGAATAAAATCAAAACTATTTATTGTACAATAATAACAAAAATATATTTAAGATTAGAACGAGCTCTTTCATTTGATATGTGACACAGTAAGTAATGCAAAATCTTTTTTTTTAATTTTCAAATTTGTCCCCAGAAAATTATACTTCTTTTGGTAGGATGTTGTAATCATAGGATTACAACATCCTACCAAAGGAAGGTGGGCTAATTTGGCCTAATGACCAATAAGGACAAGCGATATGTCCCCGAATAGGTAATTCCAAGTTGTACAACTACTACCTATGGCAGGTAGATCGTAATCTTTGTGAGAAAAAAGTTATCGCCATGCAAAGACAGCGATGTTTCAAAGTAATTATGCTAACGTCGTCTATGTAGGCGTCCCGATGTTCCAACATTTTTAATATCTCACAGTTATTTAAGGTTTCCCGCTACACAAAATAGTTGTAGAATTAAAAAGGATATCTGTGGGGTTACTATGACATAGCTATGCAGTTCATTTTACGGTGAGCGTAAAGGAGTGACATGTCACTCCTTTTCTCTCAGCGTAAAATGAATGGCACAGATAGGTCATAATAACCCCACTGGTGTTATGATGCTTATTGTTATTGGTTTCTAGGCCAGTGTTCATATATTTCTGCCCATTCTCCTTTCACCTGATTTGGTTCAGTAGATTCGGAGGAAATTGGCTGTGACAGACGGACGGAAGAGACAGACGCACGAGTGATCCTGTAAAGGTTACGTTTTTTAATTTTTGTACGGAACGCTAAAAAAACTTATTTCCGACTGAAGCTCGCTTTTGGTTAAATATGTATATTGTAGGACGCTGTTTAGTTTGTCTGACCTATTTCCATTTGTAAAGAAGTACTTTTATGTTTTTTGAAGGCGGTTCATTGTTTTAAAAGGTTTACTATTTTATTTAATACTTTTTAGTGGTCACAAAAAGTTATGCTGTTATGTATTGGTAGACCAACTTTCAATGAATATGAAACTATAGGCTCGCCGTAAGCAATTCTCCAGGAAAGTCTTACTGCCGCAGTCAAAGACATCAATTTAATGTTGATTAAAGTTGCCGTCACTTTCTTTGCTATAGCAATAGAATAAGACAACACGTCTTCTTCACGTTATTTTTTAGCCAACCTTGAAATAGGAACGATTGAGGAGTTCCGGTGGTCATCTCTAGTCTTCATCATCAGTTCCGATTCACCAAACGATACTTTTTCAATGCGATTGATTCTCCTATCAGATAGGTACTTACTTAGTGATAATGGAACCACACTTAAATCCAATAAAAAAACAAAATTTCAAAGTACATGTAAAATCCGGGCAAGAGCATGGCGGACCATGCTCAGTGTAGGGTTCCATCAAAACTGTAAATGAATAGCGAAGTCTGCTTAAGTAGACTGCACACCAACTGCAAGTAGAATGCGCGGTTGGTTTGCCGTTTTGATGCAATTACGTCAACTGCGTCAGAACTGCCTTTAAACTGCCATTTGCTGGTTCAAATGCTGTCCATTCAAACCGGCCCCTATAGTTATGACGTTAATTGCAAATACGATAGCGTACGTACTATAATATTGTACGTTCGCTTGATCTATTATGATTGGGTTTACAAAAACTATAACCATTCCACAAAAAACCAACAGATACAGGGTGAACATTTAAATGTTTTAAAACTGCACATGACCTGAACAGAATGGCCATTCGTCTACTTGCAGTCCAGGGAACAAAGGAATAAATCCTAAACCATATATAAAACATACGCCGCCCGTGTTTTATTGGAAAACAGGTGTACACAGCGTTTATTTTCAAAGTGCTATCAAGCCATGACCATAAATATTTTCTGTGAAATACTGCTCATGTAGGTATGAAGTGGTTTGTTTTTTCGTTAGATATTTTATCGTTGCGTTTTTATGTTTGCCAGCAATGTACCTAGTATTTCTAAAGTAAAATTTATTGATTAAAATAAATACATCCCGTATACAGTCCCTCGTAGTTTCCTCAATCATGGTCAGATTAACTGAAAGAGATCTCTTGTCTTTAAGGGATCTCTTAATTAATAAGGCCATTGTACAAGTTAATCTTAAGTTTATGTACGAACTTACTTGTTATTGGTTTTTTGTAAAATTAAAAGTTTACAGACACACAGATACATTTACTGCATATCTTTTTGTCAACTATTGAGTGTCGGTAAATTAAGACCTTGTTAAATACTACTTCAAGCAATAAATATTTTCGATTATCGTTATCCCTTCGGTAATTTTTAAATATTCCAGGAAGAAAGTAGCCTATGTGTTAATCCTGGGTATAAGCTAAATTTCATCCAAATCCATGCAGCCGTTACAGCGTGAAGGAGTAACAAACTAACACACACACGAACTTTTGCACTTATAATATTAGTAGAATTTACTGTTTTTTTTTAAATAAATCTAATAACATTAGAAATTAAAATCAATGCAAAAAATATTTAAGAAGTAATACAACTTAAAAGAGTAGCGTTACAATTTAGAACGTTTTTACATCTATGCTCTCTTCAATATCGCCACTAACCTACATTAGACTACTGGTGCTAGTAACGCTCGATACTGAAGCACCTCTCAACCACAAGCGCCGTAAAAAGCGTTTGAACGAAACTCAATTCTTTTTTACCTGTGCAAACAAACAGCTTTTACCAGAGAACGGTTTTGTATAAAAATGAGCAAACTTACAATTTTCTTTTTTAATCAACGAGTATGCTGGAGCTATTTTTTTGTCTAGGTTCTTTTATAATCAACCTGTATATGCCTTTTAAGTGCACAATTATTCATATACCATTCATATACTTACAGTTCAGCTCCAATTACATTGTGATATATAGCGTGTTCACAAAATAAAGCCGTTCGATTGTTTGATCCGCTGGACCCAGCATACAAACGAACCACGAAGCAATTAGTTTTCTATCCGGTACCAGAACCAAGGAATTAATAGACTGGACTTTATTGAACTTCCAATGAACGCTCAATATGGCCTTAGGCCATTTTAAAAACTTTGTATGTTTCCTTTGCATTCTACTCCTATTGCTTTTTTCTTTTAATTTGTAAACAAATAAATATGTCTTGCAGAAAGGTACAAAAATTGCCATACGTTTTCATACACAGCAGTTTATTATCGTAACGATACGTCGTAACTCTGATCCTCAAAGTTTATATTTAACTCGTATAAAAATAACACCCAAGACTTTCTAACCTCGTGCAATGTCCTTATATTTTAACTTCAGAGTTAACTGGCAGAGATCCCGTTTAGTGACGAGTTCGCCTCGGTTCCTTGATTTAATAGTATAATTGTTATAACATACGAGTACATAGTTATTTCAGCTATCTCCCTTATAAATTTCATTTTAATCCGTTCCGCGGTGACAGCGCGAATAAGAAACAAACATACTAACACACACAAAAACTTCGGTATTTATAATATACAACCGTTACCCGTGACTCCGTCCGTGCAGGAAACTAAAACATATGATCATCAGGGATAATGTAAAATTCTAATGGTGAAGGATTTTTTCAAATCGAACCAGTAGTTTCAGAGCCCATTCAATACAAAACCAAGAAACTGGCGTTTTATAATGGAGAATTTTATGAAAACGATGGTTTTCATACATTTAATTTTGCGGATTGTAGCAACGTCAAATGCAAACCAAACAAAATTCTGTCAAGAATATTGGACACTTCTAAGCTGTATTATACATAATATCTTAATTACTTGAAAATAGTTAGATTCATAAAACTCTGCGTAACCGAAACACTTGAACTCGCAGCACATGAAAAGAGTTGAGTTCGCACTTTAATTGTCTCTCTCGTAATATTTTTGACATGTTTTCCTGCTGAACTACGCATGCTATTTGATATTATATTTAATTTAATATTTATTGCTTTATATAATGCTAGATTAAGTAGTACCATTGTAACATGTTTAAAAAATGACTGACTGCTGAGTTTCTTGCGGCGTTTCTTCTCGGCAGTGGTCTCCTCTTGGGAAGCGCTGGTAGATTCATGACGTGTAAAAGTACCCGTGCGGCCTACTTACTGAATAAATATCTTTTATCTTTTTTTTTATCTTTAATATTAAACATTCAGTGAGGCTAGACAAGTTGCTTAACGCTAACGGAAACGACTTTCGATAACTGACAAAATGTATGAAATTGACGGAGGCTCTGGACGCGACCGTCTGACAGCTTACTTGAATCCTATACATTTTGGATAACGATAACGAACGCCGAATTCATGTTGTCTAGGGCCTCAGTAAGTTATTGAACCATATTATTTGTTTCGATTTTACGCAGCGTGCATACAGCGCGCTTCGTGTTCAATACAATAACGCGTTCAGGATGATGTTTGGGCTGCCGCGACACTGCAGTGCTTCAACAATGTTTGCAGAGGCACAAACAGACTGTTTTTTTGCGATCATGAGAAAGAGATGTGCCTCGCTTCTCCGTCGCAGTCTCTGCAGCTCCAACAGAATCCTGAGCGTGTTGGCGCAGCGCTGGGACGCACCGCTGCTGCAGCGCTACGTGCAGCTGCACGCGCCTGTAGTCGCTGCACCCCGTCGCTTTTAATATTTTTTAATATTTTTATGGATTACTAAAACTAAGATAAGTTTGTTACTAACACTATGGATTTTTAGTCCGAAATAAAAATTTTGAATTTGAATTTGAATATAAAACCTGATGACAATACTCGCCTTCCTGACCCTGGGCTGGCTGCGTATTGCCTCTGGTGGTATTTGATGATGAATGATGAAAGTGCTCCCCGGAATCTGGCGCGGGTTCGAATCGGACAGACTCCCAGGGTGGTTGATGATGATTGTTGACGTAAAATATGAACAACTGTTGACTTGAACTGATTTAATCACAGTACGAACTTATCACGTTACACAGTAATATTATAAAGAATATGCGTCCGCACGCTCGTGAGTTGACAGCAAGAGAGTGAGCGGAAGTCATAGTAACCTAAAAGCAATGACAGATTTGTCTATGCCTAATTAGATTCCTAATTTATGAATATAAAGGCGGCACCACACATTATCGATTACAAACAAATAAAAGACATAGTAATTTCCGTGAACATTTCCTGGGCCGCCAGGGGAAGAAATGAGCTGAATACTTGAAGCCCCTACTGAACTAGAGTTACAATATAATGACACATGATATTTATACACGAACATAGTTTAACATAAGTTGAAACACTATAGATAAACAGGCATAATGAATACGTAATAGTTACACAGGTTGACACTAGGTATATGAACAGACACATAAATGTTTATTTTTAGTTACATTCCATAGGTAATTTGCATAACTTGACTACTGGCCTGACAAGCTCACCAGATTGAGTCTTTAATTTAACTGACCTAACAACATGATCTGAACCCTTGAACAATTCAATAACTCGGCCTCTTCTCCATTGAAGTGGCGGTGAATTTTCATCAATGATAAGCACTAAATCATTGAGCTCGACATTGTTATTATGACTATACCATTTATTGCGTGACTGTAGTGTATTGAGATATTCAACATGCCATCGTGACCAAATTGACTGATACATTTTCTGAGTGACTTGAAAGCGTGATAATCGCGACATTTTAGTATCCTTCCAGTGACCCTCTGGTAAGGCTACTAGGGACTGACCAATGATGAAATGACCGGGTGTGAGTACTTCGAGATCACAGGGATCTTCCGACATCGGAACTAAAGGACGAGAATTAAGAATTGACTCTATTTTTGAAAATAGAGTAGATAACTCCTCGAAAGTCAAAATGGTATCGCCGACCTCTCTCTTAAGGAGATTTTTAGCGCTTTTGACTGCAGCCTCGAATAGGCCCCCCATGTGGGGCGATGCAGGAGGATTGAACTCCCAACGAATACTCTGTTTTCTAAATTCCTCCTTGAGGATGATCTCGTTGTCCAACAAGAACTGATTGATCTCCCTGAGATAGGTGTTAGAACCAGTGAAATTTGTACCTCGGTCCGATCTGATAAGCGAAGGCAGCCCGCGGCGGCTGACAAACCTGGTGAAGGCCGCAATAAAGGCCTCGACGCTCAGCGACGACACGACTTCCAGATGAACCGCCCTTGTACCTAAACATACAAAGACACACAGGTAAGCTTTGACTGATTTAGCGTTTCTTAATAAACTGCTCTTGACTAAGAACGGCCCCGCAAAGTCAGTCGCTACGCCTGAAAATGCCCTTGTTCCTCGTAGATAACCAAGTTTGATAACTGGTTATCTACTAGGAAAAATAATTCCTTCTAGTTAACTCGGTTATCAAACGGGATTATGTTTTTCCTCGTAGAAAACTGTTTTTTTATTTAGTTTTCTACGACGAAAACATTTTTCTTCCTAGCTAACTCGGTTATCAAACAGGATTATGTTTTTCCTCGTAGAAAACTGTTATTTTATTTAGTTTTCTACGACGAAAACATTTTTCTTCCTAGCTAACTCGGTTATCAAACAGGATTATTTTTTTCCTCGTAGAAAACTACGAAAATAATATGACGGACTAATTAGATTTTTTTAGGACACTAGCCTATTCACCGCTTCAGTATTTAATAAAAACTGCTACTTCTTATAAAAAGCAAAATGAACTGAAACACCCGGTCAATTGCGAGTTGAATTCGCATGAAGAGGGTTCCGTAACATTCCTGTAACTATGGAAAGAGTAACAGACAGACAGACAGAGCTTCTTTCGCATTTATAATATTAGTATAGATTAGTTCAAATTGAACCTATTTGTTTGTTTATGAGATTTCTTCTAAAAAGTAACTTCCATTTTTAAATAAGTAGGAATAGAAGTGATAAACAACTGACTTGATATGACATCGAAGCGTCATATTTCAAGTGCTCTTATAATAGTGATTGCTGTGGGCTTAGGTATATTTTGATTAGTTTTCCACTAACATGTCTGAGACTACCGCGACGGAGTTGGCGTTTGTGTCATCGAAAAGGGGGGGAACGATTTTACTGTACAATGGACATAGGTACCATCGAGGAAAATTGTTTGAAAATGGATCTCAGTATTGGACGTGCACAAATAAAAAATGTAAAGGTACCATAACACTGACTACTGAAAGTTTAATAAGTAAGTTTACATCACATAAAGAAGATTGCCAACCAAATGAAAACAAAAATATCATACTCAAAGAACTCCATGTGTTACGACAAAATGTCACTAAAAATAGTGACCCAATACCGAAACAGTACAATAGCACCGTGACAAAGCTGTCAAACGAAGGAATCCAACTGCTGGAGCCCATACCAACATTTTCGAAGATTAAGACTGGTTTGTACAATCAACGCAATAATGCTTTAAACATTGAAAAAAGTGTTTGTAAGCATCACAAAGAAGTCCAAGTACCAGAAAATGCAAAACAATTTGTTCTGGCCCACTATCAAGATACTGATAACAGAATATTGATATTTGCTTCTAAAGAGGCTCGACAACGCTTGTCTGAAATAAAACATTACTTTGCAGACGGAACATTTAAAAGTTGCTGTCGACCTTTTATGCAATTGTTTGTAATATTTGGTGATCTGGGAAGCACCGAAGAGGCGATTAACATCGTACCTCTGGTGTATGCTTTGCTCCTGAATAAAAAGCAAGCTACGTATGTTAAATTATTTTCTTTGATTAAAGCTGAAATACCCACATGGCAACCAGGAAAGATTACTTTAGACTACGAGATTGCATCAAGAAACGCCATCAAAAAAATTTTTGCCGACATCGAAATCAAGGGCTGTTTTTATCACTTTTATAGAAACTTGAACAAAAAGGCAACTTTGAATGGAATAAAAAAGACTGATAAAATCGGCCGTCGCCATGTTAGTCTGTGCACCGGACTCGCACTTTTACCTGTAAACAAGATAAATGATGGATGGAATTATATCAATTATACCAACATTCTTTGATTAAAGC
Organism: Acleris laterana; assembly: GCA_963966035.1. Taxonomy (NCBI): domain Eukaryota; kingdom Metazoa; phylum Arthropoda; class Insecta; order Lepidoptera; family Tortricidae; genus Acleris; species Acleris laterana. The sequence goes on from OZ014456.1 coordinate 13,182,436, forward strand.
TGAAACACCCACATGGCAACCAGAAAAGATTACTTTAGACTACGAGATTGCATCAAGAAACGCCATCAAAAAAATTTTTGCCGACATCGAAATCAAGGGCTGTTTTTATCACTTTTATAGAAACTTGAACAAAAAGGCAACTTTGAATGGAATAAAAAAGACTGATAAAATCGGCCGTCGCCATGTTAGTCTGTGCACCGGACTCGCACTTTTACCTGTAAACAAGATAAATGATGGATGGAATTATTATCAAATCTGAAAGTCCTGTGAACAAGCACATAAAAGAATTTAATAAGTATATGTTTGACCAATGGATAAAAGACGAAAACTTTCAACAAATTTGGTGCTGTCATGATCAACAACATCGGACAACAAATTTCGCAGAAGGATGGAATTCCAGACTAAATCGTTTTGTAGGGAGAAGGAACCCTACTTTACCTCATTTGTTATCAATCCTACAAGATGACGCAAAATTTTACGGGATTTCCAGATCCAGAATAAATAGGACGTTCACAATGAAGAAAAAAACAGCTCAAAATGTTGCAGTGAATATCCGCATAGATAGGGCAGTAACACAACTTAAAGAAGGCATAATTTGTGTTGGGCATTGCCTTGAAAAAATTTCTCCATTCTTTTAGTTCATTATTTGTTTGAGAAGTAGCAGTTTTTTTTAATACTGAAGCGGTGAATTGTCATTTAATTTATTGTTGTAGAATTTATGTAATAAAGATATTAAGTTAAGAATATATGTTATTTTCGTAGTTTTCTACGAGGAAAAAAATAATCCTGTTTGATAACCGAGTTAGCTAGGAAGAAAAATGTTTTCGTCGTAGAAAACTAAATAAAATAACAGTTTTCTACGAGGAAAAACATAATCCTGTTTGATAACCGAGTTAGCTAGGAAGAAAAATGTTTTCGTCGTAGAAAACTAAATAAAAAAACAGTTTTCTACGAGGAAAAACATAATCCCGTTTGATAACCGAGTTAACTAGAAGGAATTATTTTTCCTAGTAGATAACCAGTTATCAAACTTGGTTATCTACGAGGAACAAGGGTGAAAATGGCCTTGCAGCTGTGACTCTATCTGCGGGCAGGTCTGCCATGAACGGTGGCTGAGTTGAAGCATTAAATCTGAAACAACTTAAACAGTTTCTAATAACCCTAGACACTTGTCGCCTGGCTGAGGTTATCCAATACTCTCGCCTGAGTATGGACATGAGCGCGTTTGTCGCAGCGTGACAATATGACCGATGATAATATTCTATGAGTAGTTGACCCCACCTATGATCCTTAGGTATCAAATATGGATGCCTTGCTCCGTAAGGCAATGATGATTTGCGGAGTCGTCCGCCGACTCTGATAAAGTGTTCGTCATCCACGAATACACTTAATTTCTGTAGTGATTTACAGACCAATTTTCCTTGTTTGATCAATATGACTTCATCCCTGTATGAATCCATTTGGATTTTCTTAATCCAATGTTTCGTAGCTGCACGAGTCTCGTCCAGTGATAATGATGACGCAAAATTCCGTTTCTCCTTCGGTAATCTGGCATTCCTGCAAAATCTGAGTACAAATGACGTAACCTTGATTAGCTTACTGAATGAACTGACACGTGACAATAACGTGTCCTCCCATGGTTCGACAGGGGTAATGAAATGGACTAATTTCTTAAATCCAGGTAGGTCGTGAGGCATCGTGACGGGTAAGGAAGGCCATTGTGACTCCTCCCTCAGTAACCAGTCTGGTGACCACCACAAATTAAATCCAAGTAGATCCTTTGCTGACAGACCCCTTGAAGCGACATCTGCGGGATTTAATTCAGACCTGATATGTCGCCATGTCATGTGACGTTTGGAGTTTTGAATATCTTGTACTCGATTGCATTCGAATGTTTGCAGCATGTGAGGTTTCGTATTTAACCATGAGAGCACGATCGTGCTATCTGACCAAGCATTAATGCTGTCAAACTGAATTGAATGATCATATGACGCTGCTACGTGATTTAATAGCTTGTACACTAGATGTGCGGCGCTGAGCTCTAACTTTGGTATCGTTTGTCTTGACTTCTTTGAAGCTACTCGTGATTTAGCTAAAAGCAAACGTACCATGACGCTCCCTGACGTATCCACTGTCCTGAGGTAGACGCTAGAAGCAAATCCGGCTTCCGAAGCGTCTCCGAATCCGTGGAGTGAATATGATACAGCCTGAGGTAGTGCAACACATCTAGGAATCTGCAAATTAGACAAATAATTTAAGTCTTGAATAAGTTCGTCCCACTGACGACATTGATTTTCATTGACGGGTTCATCCCACGATAATCCGTCTGAAAATAGTGATTGAAGGAACACCTTGAATCTGAACACAATAGGTGCGCAATATCCGCATGGGTCATATAGGCGTGCTATAGTACTGAGTATATGGCGTTTAGTGATCGGTTGTCCTAATGGTACATTAATCTGATATGACATTGAATCTGATACTGGGTCCCATTGAATACCTAATACCTTAATGAAGCTTTTGTCATCAGTGTCAAACTGACGAGGCTGCTCGCAGTGCCCTTGAGGCAAATCTTGCAGTAGTTTACCGCAATTCGATGACCATTTTCTAAGCTCGTACCCGGCGCTTTTCATAAGCGCAATGAGCTCAGATTTGATTTTCTGCGCATCTGATAATGAGTCTGCGCCCGTGAGAATATCGTCGACGAAGATATCTCGTCTGATGACGTCTGACGCTAATGATTCGTGATGATCCGCCTCCCAATCATCGGCTAGACGCAATAGTGTCCGAATTGAGATGAACGGACTTGACCTTGTGACCTTTGGGGTTTGCGAGTAGCAGAAATTAAACCAACCAAAATTGCCGACACGAATTTATTGCGTGGATTTATAAAATAGCCCGTCTAGTTCCACCTATGCAGTCCGGTACTCCCCTGGCTGGCTGATCGCTGCGAAGGTGGTCGGCAGCTGGTGGTGACAAAGGCAGAACGGTGTTCACAAAATGGCCGCCCCCGGGGATTGCGGTGGCAGTTGGCAGCTGGTGGTGACGCAGGCAGAACGGTGAACACAAAATGGCCGCTCCGGGGAATTTCGGTGGCAGTTGCGGCTTCTCCAGCATAAACGTAACACCCTGGGAATTAATGACTCGCATTAGAGTGCGCTCCTAATACCGTTGATGATGAGCACCCGGTTTCAGCGAAGCGATAGCAAAAAGGGGACCGGTCAGTAGTTGGTGATGGTGCTCACAATCAGAACGGAGGTACAATGAAATTAAGCGGAAATTAAGAATTATGAATGTAAGAAAGACAATCGTAAGCAGGCCCAAAAGCACTACAGTGACTTGCGTTAAAGCGGAAAACTTATGAAGTTAAAGATGGAATAGGTACCAATTCACAACACATTTTAAAATTAACACTATATAAAACTACGCTCCTATAAATGGGTAACTTCCAACACTTACCCAAATCGGGGTGCGAGATGAACGTTGTTATATTATAATTTGTAAGTCTAGTTTAGAACAACTTTGACTAACGAGCGCACGCAACACGTCAGCGCGCGAGATGTCGCGAACTAAATGAGTCGCGAGCGCACCGACATACGTCCAGCGTCAACAGCTCCTCGAAGCGGAATGGCGACGCCAGCGCACACTCCCGCCTGTCGCTATGCAAGCGAGAACAAAGGCGGACCACCCAAGCGCTGCACTGGTACAGTTGGATGCGTTAAATTCATAACATTACGCTAGCATGACTAAGAATGTAAATGTATTGAATAATTTATGACTAGAATTAATTTTAATTGAAATTACGTATGATTATAAAAGCCGTATTAAAACAACAATTAATAATTTGATAAATTACTATTAGTTGATTAATTAGTTGTAACCTAGACTAATAAAATGTTAAAATGTTAATTCATTCAGCCTATTATTCTATATCTTTAATATTTGATTAGCTAAGTTTAATTTTAATTTAAATAAGTTTAGTTTTAACTTTTAATTGTAGTACCTATATTATATTAGATAAGTACTTATATTTCAGTGTAAAATAGTTAATTATTTAAGATAATATATATATTTTACTACAGATTTTGTTATTAATTTGTTAAAAAATTATAAATTAAGGTTAAAATTTATTGTAACATACAATCATGGAATTGTAACGTTACATTACCCCGCGCGTCACTAAGGATTTTATTCCTATTAAAAATAAAATCCATACAAATACGTTTTTTGTATTTGTGTCTTCCTAATATACTATCTCTCTTTTATACTTTTCAATTCGTACTTCCCTTTTATTAATCAACATTTAAATGAGCGGCAGTGTTAAAATAAAAAAAAAAAAACTGACGCGACCTGGTATTACAAAAGGTCACTAGCAGCTTAAAAACTAGACTGTTGACCACACAAATACTATTAACTCTTTAAGGTGGAAATGTGACAACGGGTAGTGTATGTTATATATTCTAAATGTTAGTATATGTTAATTGTGGAAAAGGTTAAGTTTATTTATTAAGACCAGCCAATTTAAGGTCTTTTATATGCCATGTCCCTATATTCTTCCCTGACATATTTTCTAGGACATAGACAAGTGGAGATTTCTTATGTATTATTTTACATTTTAAGTATTTTGGGGCTAATTTTTTACTGAAATACTTGTCCTTGTCGCTAAGTACATATGCACGTTTCATTACTATATCGCCTATCTTAAATTCGACTGGTTTGCGCCGCAAATTGTAGTGTGAAGTATTTTTTACGTGTGCATGCCACAGTTTGGTTTGAACCTGATCGAAAACCTCAGACATGCAACCGAGATTCTCAGCGTAAATTTCGCGTGGAAGGAACAAGACCTCTTCACCTAGATCCGTGTCAACGTAATGCGTACCACAATTCACGAGTTCCCTGCCAAATACCAGGAAGGATGGGGTAAAACCAGTTGCCTCGCTGACAGAATTATTCATTGCGAATTGAACCTTTGGGATAAAAAGATCCCAATTGCGATGGTCTTCGTCAACAAATGTTGATATACAGGTGATAATAGTACGATTATAACGCTCGACAGTATTGATTTGTGGTGTGTACTTAGGTGTAAAATAGATATTAGGTATGTTATATTTCTTAAACAGGTCCTGTGTGATTTTGCTAATAAATTGACTACCGTTATCCATGAAGACTGTCTGAGGGACACCATGCACTAAAATGAGTGAGTCTTCTATAATTTTCGCAACAATGGTAGATGTTGCACTTTTTATAGGGAAGATTAAACAAAATTTTGAGAAGCAGCAGGTAATAACTAATATGTAGCTATTTTGTTTACGACTAACTGGAAGTGGACCCATTAAATCAACGGATACCATTTGAAATGGCCGCGAGCATTGTTTTGGCCGGCCCATTTCTCCTAAAGTTGAGTGATTTTGAGGCTTGTATGAAAGACACTTTGCACAAGAACTAACAAACTTTACAACGTCTTGATGCATCCCTGGCCAAAAATAACGTAATGCGAGTCTGCGATATGTTTTGAAAACACCTAAATGCCCTGCTGTAGGTTCCGAGTGATTTTCATTAATTACCTCTTGCCTTAATTCACAAGGAATAACTTCTTTCCAAGAAAATTCGTTAACTTTTTCGTGTTTATTTTTACATAATCTAAATAGTGTATTGTTTTTTATAAGAAAATTTGGAAAATTTTGAGGCCTAGTTAAGCATGAATTAAAAATCTTTTTATACCATGGATCAGTTGTATTGAGATGGCACATGGACGTGTTTATAGTTGAGATAGGAACAGCTCTTGATAATGCGTCCGGGATGACATTGTCTATACCGCGACGATGCTTTAGTTCGAAGTTAAATGCAGACAGCCGCACGCCCCAGCGAGCCAATCTTCCAGTAGGATTGTTTATGGAAAGGAACCATTTTAAAGCACTATGATCTGTGAAAACGGTAAAAGGTTGTCCGTTTTCTACATAACACCTCCAGTGTTCGAGAGCAATCACGACTGCCAGTGTCTCCCGCTCCGTTATGCTATAATTCTTCTCTGCCGGTGATAAGGACTTACTCATATACGCGATTGGATGCTCTTTGCCATCGATGGTCTGGGTAAGCATAGCACCGACCCCATAATTGCTCGCATCGGTGTGCACCTCAAAAGGCTTGCTATAATCAGGGCAGGAAAGAACTGGAGCAGAAACAAGGCACTCTTTTAATTTATGAAAGGCAGCATCGGCCTCAGGAGTCCACTTAAATGGAGGGCCGCCTTTCTTATTTGAGGTCAATTTATTTAGGGGACCTGCTATGGTACTGAAACCCGGAACAAATCGACGGTACCAAGTAGCTGTTCCGAGAAAACGCTTAATATCCCTACGACTATTAGGTGTTGGGTAATTCAGGATGGCTTCTACTTTTTCGGGATCTGTTCGCAAGCCGCCAGAATCTACCACGTAACCAAGGTATTTAAGCTGACTCCGGAAAAAACTACACTTTTTCAAATTTATAGTAAGATTAGCCTGTTTTAACTTGTCCAAGACGCGAAGAAGTAGTGACACGTGAGAATTTAAGTCCTCAGATACGATGATGATGTCATCAAGATAGGCAAATACCTTGAGTTCGAACTCGCGGAACAGAAAATCGACAAGACGCTGTTGTGTAGCTGGCGCATTGGTTAGCCCAAATGCGGTACGCTTAAAACGAAAGGTTCCACGGCCCGGTACGTAGAATGCAGTCTTGTCACGATCCTCAATCGCAATCGGAATTTGCCAAAACGCCTTAGACAAATCAATGCTGGTCAAATAACGAGCGTCACGGAGATTATCTAAAATCTCTGATACATAAGGTAAATTGTACGCGTCTCGTTTAGTCACGGAGTTTAATTTTCGACTATCGAGACAAAAGCGTGGTTGACCATCCTTTTTATTTACTATAAGAACCGGTGAAGACCATGCACTTTCACAAGGCTCGATAACGTCCATTGCTAACATTTCATCGACCTGTTCTACCAAAATACGTTGTTTTTCCGGCGACATCCTGTAATAACGCTGCCGGACAGGCTGAGCATCGCCGGTATCAATTCGATGAGTTGCTAAGCTGGTTTCACCCAATCCCCTGCACTCGGCAGAGATCTGTTGGAATTGTGCAATAACGTCGTCAGCCAATGATTTTTCCGAAAGATTGAGATTATCATAGGCTTGAATATGTGAAGTCCCAGTGGGATTCAAGCTGTCTACATGTAATTTAGTATTAGTGATAGTAATGCCATCGAGATGCTTTGGAAATAAATTAAATTGACGCCAAAAATCAATGCCTAGAATAAGGTCTGTATTCACATCTGGAACTACATGAGCCTTAATGATGTGAAACTGATTTTCGAAGGCAATGGGCAAGTTAATGTACCCGATACTTTTAAGTGTTTGACCGCCTGCCGCTGAAAGAGAGATGGAGTGGTCAAGGTTCACATTAAGTCCCTGTACCTCAAAAACCTTGTGCGCGTTCTTACCTAATAATGTTACGGCAGCGCCTGAATCCAAGAGACCCATAACCTTTAAACCATTTATATGTACTGTACAATATGGTCTACAATCGTCAATTGGCTTAGTTTGCAGAATTGTGTCAAGTCTATAAGAGCTAAAATAGATATTTAATGACTTTAACCACTTTTCCCAGTCTTCCTTTTCGAATTTGGGACTATGGGGTTGAACACAATTCTGCGTACTTAGTTTTTTGACTTTGAAGGATTATTTTTATTGCAATTTGGACAATCCGGTGTTTTAAAATTGGGAAGCCCACAAACGAAACAACGCACGTCGTCCTTGTTTGCTGTGCATTGCCTCAAGTTATGAGTATTGACACGACATCTGGGGCAGTAATAAGACTTAGTATTATTAGAATGATCACTCTGAATAGCATGTATCTGACTCTTGTTTGATCTGTATTGGTATTTGTTCTTATTATTGAAATTTGGATAAACATTATTATTAAAATTTGAACAATATCTTGACTGTTGGTTACAATTATTGCGATTTTGATTACTGTACTCATCATTATTATTATTAAATTTATTAATAGTGTTACTACGATACACAAATTCTGGAGCTAAGGTATCCTGTGACTGTTTAGGTGGCTCTTTAAAGTTTACAAGACGTGTTTGTATGCTTTCATAATTTCGGCACAGAGTCCTCAGGGTTTCAATGTCAGTTATTGATGTAACTGATGCCAATGTGCTTGCATAACAAGGCCTAATGTTATGAAGGATGATTTCCAGTCTTTCATCCTGAGACAATGGTCTTGAAAGACGGGAAAACAACCCTGCCATTATTGACAAATAAATTGTAATGTTCTCGGTTTCTCCTTGAGTCCTAGAACGTATTTCTGCAAGCAGCCTATAATCGTAGTCCGACCGATCGAAATCTTGTTTTAATAAGGAAACAAGTTCGTTCCATTCAGAAATCTTGTCCCTAATACTCCTGTACCAGTGCAGTGCATCACCTACAAAGATCTCTGTCGCACATGACAAAATCTTTGGTCCACTAATGTTTCGCGCTTCGCAAAATTCTGTGATGCGTTGTATGAACGCCCTGACACATGATTTGCCATCATACTTGATTTTGACAAGGTCGCTGGTATTACTGCGATCACAATGAACAGTGACATTTAAAGGAGAAGCGGATGTTGACGGTTCCATGCCACAAGTATTTGCCAAAATATCTACGCCCTTATCCTTAACGGATTTATATCTCTCTTGCAACACTTTGTACTCCGAAATGCAGGCCTCAAACAATGTCCGCGATCTATCATCAAATATAATGCGGTTAAACCTATGATACAGATGGTTAAACAAGTTCTGTGTGCGAAGCAAATTATTTGAATCGAGTTTGGCATCGAGGTTACTTTTTATTTTAGTGAGTACGTCACTAACGCCTCTAAGGTCATCCGTTACCGAAAATGGACTATCCAAAATGTCCTCTGAAGGAAATTGGGGCCCTATCTTTGCAATTTGCTTCCGTAAATCTTGTACGGTAGCTGCTGGTGTGGATCCTCGAATCTCAACCTCGTATTCAAGCTCCGACTTTTGGAGAGATAAAAATTTCACTGGAAATGCCATTTGCCTTAATTGAAATAAATAACAAAATAAAATATCTTTAAATAATTATTTAAAAAAAACCGATGTTGAGTAGTGTTGAAAATCCTCCAGACTAACTACTAGCTAACTACTCCGTCTGTTACAAGGTTAACTACGGTGATTAACGTTATGGTTGATGCAAAATTAAAAATAATTAATAATCAAATCATATTCCAAAAAAAAAAAAAAAAAACGCAGTAATTAAAATTAAAATCAAACAAGCGTTAAATTGCAACTAGCGCGTACCAAGCCATTATAAATTGCAACACAATGTCATAAAATAAAATTGAATAAAACGTTCACACAATTTATCGCGACTGACTGTACAAGCAACTAAGGCGATAAGCGATTCTATTTATAAGTCATTGAGGAAAAGGTAAACTTAAGCCAATATGCACGGGGATATAAGTCTCAAGCAAATTAAAATAAATTATTAAAATTTTAAAATATAAATGTCAGTTGTTAAAAAAAATTATAATTAAAAAAAAAAAAAAAAAAAAAACTAAAATTATGCTTGCTACACGCCAGTTACCGGCAACCAAAAATTAAAATCAACTTTAAAACGTTTTACATGAACTAAAAAAAAAAACACACACAACACACAACTAAACTGCAAAAGCGGAACCAGACCTTAAATACCACGTTGATGGCGCCAGTGTGACCTTTGGGGTTTGCGAGTAGCAGAAATTAAACCAACCAAAATTGCCGACACGAATTTATTGCGTGGATTTATAAAATAGCCCGTCTAGTTCCACCTATGCAGTCCGGTACTCCCCTGGCTGGCTGATCGCTGCGAAGGTGGTCGGCAGCTGGTGGTGACGCAGGCAGAACGGTGTTCACAAAATGGCCGCCCCCGGGGATTGCGGTGGCAGTTGGCAGCTGGTGGTGACGCAGGCAGAACGGTGAACACAAAATGGCCGCTCCGGGGAATTTCGGTGGCAGTTGCGGCTTCTCCAGCATAAACGTAACACCCTGGGAATTAATGACTCGCATTAGAGTGCGCTCCTAATACCGTTGATGATGAGCACCCGGTTTCAGCGAAGCGATAGCAAAAAGGGGACCGGTCAGTAGTTGGTGATGGTGCTCACAATCAGAACGGAGGTACAATGAAATTAAGCGGAAATTAAGAATTATGAATGTAAGAAAGACAATCGTAAGCAGGCCCAAAAGCACTACAGTGACTTGCGTTAAAGCGGAAAACTTATGAAGTTAAAGATGGAATAGGTACCAATTCACAACACATTTTAAAATTAACACTATATAAAACTACGCTCCTATAAATGGGTAACTTCCAACACTTACCCAAATCGGGGTGCGAGATGAACGTTGTTATATTATAATTTGTAAGTCTAGTTTAGAACAACTTTGACTAACGAGCGCACGCAACACGTCAGCGCGCGAGATGTCGCGAACTAAATGAGTCGCGAGCGCACCGACATACGTCCAGCGTCAACAGCTCCTCGAAGCGGAATGGCGACGCCAGCGCACACTCCCGCCTGTCGCTATGCAAGCGAGAACAAAGGCGGACCACCCAAGCGCTGCACTGGTACAGTTGGATGCGTTAAATTCATAACATTACGCTAGCATGACTAAGAATGTAAATGTATTGAATAATTTATGACTAGAATTAATTTTAATTGAAATTACGTATGATTATAAAAGCCGTATTAAAACAACAATTAATAATTTGATAAATTACTATTAGTTGATTAATTAGTTGTAACCTAGACTAATAAAATGTTAAAATGTTAATTCATTCAGCCTATTATTCTATATCTTTAATATTTGATTAGCTAAGTTTAATTTTAATTTAAATAAGTTTAGTTTTAACTTTTAATTGTAGTACCTATATTATATTAGATAAGTACTTATATTTCAGTGTAAAATAGTTAATTATTTAAGATAATATATATATTTTACTACAGATTTTGTTATTAATTTGTTAAAAAATTATAAATTAAGGTTAAAATTTATTGTAACATACAATCATGGAATTGTAACGTTACAACCTTAGTCCGTAGGTATTAGTATTCAATTCGTATACCTGAATTGGTTCAGATGGGTCCTCCCGCCATAAGATGAGCTGATACCTCCTGTCCTCAGGTTGTATCCAGGTCATCCTGAACATCTGCTTGATGTCGGTTGTGAAGACTATTTGATGACGTCTGAAATTTAACAATATCTGAGTAATATCGTTTTGAAGTGGTTGGCCTGTATGCAGGCACTGATTAAGGGATGTCCCAGTACTTGTTCGTCCACTGCCGTCAAATACTACACGGATCTTATCCGTTCCCTTCTTGAATATACCATGATGAGGTATTATAAAATGTTCTGAATCGAACTGAAAATCTGATTTTGACATATGACCAAGAGATTCATACTCCTTCATGAACTCTTTGTATTTACTAGCAAATACTGAATTTCTAGCCATCTTTCTTTCTAAAGATCGAAACCGGTGCATGGCTAAGGCCTTTGATTCACCCAATGGCGGCCTAGTTGACAGTAATGGTAACCTAACCATATATTTGCCGTCTGGCATACGTTGAGTACTTGAATTATACAACCTTTCACATTCCAAGTGATCCGGATGAACAGCTGGCTTTGAAGGCGGCTCCTCGACCTTCCAAAACCTTTCCAATACTTCCTCCAGCCTGACTGCGTGAAGTCCATAGTCTTCGACTGAAGTGCCGGCTGACTGGGCGGGAGACGTGACCGTCGACGGTGGCCGTGGAGTAGGCACCGCGCCCATGATGACGTGACCAAAGTATGATCCGTAAGCTGTTATCCCTGGAATGTTGGTAGATATCTTAGACCCATCAAGTACATAATTAAGTATATCTGTACCTAATATAATATCAACATCCCTAGCTTTATCGAAATTGCTATCAGCAAGTATGATATTTGATGATAATAATTGACCCTTAATTTAATATCATATGAAGGAATATTTCCTGTCAATGTGTACATTACCATGGCCATAGTACCAACAACTGGTAATTGAGTACCTACAGGTTTGATTACTAATTTGACAATAGAGCCAGGCGCATCAACCCTTTGATGACCTATTCCATAAAGTGAATTACTGTTATACTGTTGGTGCAATTTTAAACTATGAACTAATGAATGTTTGATGATTGAAACAGCGGCTCCTGTATCCAACAGTGCCCTGACCTTGACTTATGTACCATGACCTGACCTGACCATAACCATTTTTTTTTTTTTTTTTTTTTTATGGCATAGTGTAGACAAACGAGCACACAGGCCACCTGATGGTAAGTGGAAACTGTGACCCATAGACATTCGCATTCACAAGAATGCAGTGCAATCCTAAGACTGCAAATGCGTTGCCAACCCTGAGGACTAAGATGGAATGCCTCTATGCTAGTCATTTCACCGGCTCTCTTATCCCCAAACCGGAACACAACAATGCGAACACTGCTATTTGGCGGTAGGTTAATGGATAAGATGGTGGTAGCGATCCGGACGGACCCTGCACAAGGTCCTACCACCCGAAAAACCCCATTGCCGTGGGGCAGATGGTTATAGGGAGTGATGGACCCTGAGATGCGCCAACAGTAACCTTATCTCATAGTCTATCAGGACTCGTTCGAGATCCAAACCTGAGAGAATTAAATTTGAGTTGAGCATGATGTGCCCTGGCACCAATTTGTGGTTTAGGCTGATGGTGCGCCATAGACTGCAAAGAGGGTGCCCCTTGATAGTGAACAGCTGATGATGGGCTATGCACTGGTGAGACATGACGCGCTTTTGGTGAAGTTGGCGTGTCTCGACCGCCAGCATTCCGTGTGACCACACGAGCGGCAGATTGATCCGGCTGCTGAGAAGCACCGGTGTTCGCATCGGCATTACATATTAATGAATTATGCGCTGGGGACCCACAATGAGAACACCAGTTCGTGTGAGTGCACTCTTTGGCATAGTGCTTGCTCAGGCATCGATAACAATGCCCGGTCTGAGTAGCCCACGATCTACGGTTAGACCGTGACAGCTGTTGAAAGCCAGAGCATCTATAGAGTGTGTGTCCCTGGACACTACAATATGAACATGGTGGCCTCACCTGATGAGCTGATGATGCTCCTTGATCGGTTGATGATGACATCACCTGATTATACTGATGAGTTTTGCTAGAAGCCACTCGATGTTGAGGTGACCGCTGTGCTGATGAACGCACAGGCGGTGGTGATATGCGTTGTGGTTTCCTGACAGGCTCCGGCTCCGATGCAACTGACAGCTGCAGTCGGCACTGCTCATCCAACAACTCCAGCAGTTGCGTGATGGTGGGCAGGGTGTCCGGATCCTTGCCATAGCGCTCCTCAAACAATGAACGCAACTTGATAGGCAGCTTCTGCAAACATAAGTGTAACAGCAAGTATGACCACTCTTTGACAGGTTGCTTTAGTTTGTCTAAAGCCTGGATTGCCTCCTGAAGAGGGTCGGAGAACTCTGAACGCAGTTGACCAATTGACGTGACTATAGGTAGGTTGACTATCCTACTGATATAGGCGTCAAGCAGCAATCTAGTATTTTGAAACCTAGATTTTAACAAATTAATGGCCACTGAATAATTTTTATCATCCACTGGTAACTGACGTACAATATGAAGAGCTTCACCTGAAAGTGATGACCTTAAATAATAGTGACGCTCTGCATCCGACATATCCCGATCGTGCACCAATGATTGAAATAAGTCATAGAATGACATCCATTCCATGAGGTTCCCTGAAAACTTAGGCAACTCAATAGCGGGCAACTTCGCTATGGTTTGCGAGGGCAGCTTAGCGCGAGACGAAATGGGCGCGTCGCTTTCGCAGAGCTCCTCGATGTTGAGCAACAACTTATTTATTTCAGTGAACTTTATTCTATAAGAAGTCATGTCCTCCGCGGACACTTCATGATCGGCCCCCGCCAGTATCTCATAAGCCTGAATAAATAAATGATAATACTGGTTGAAATGTCGCCTAGCGACTGATGCGGCAGTTGAACTAGACGTGTCACTTACTGTTGCAGCAAAGTCCAATAACATTTGATACTTAGAACTAAATTGCGTTCGCGCACTTCGAACTGACATTTTGAATACTCAAGATACACTCAATAAACAACAAAGTAAGTTAATCACCGACTGATGGTGAATGAATTAAATGAGGTTTGTTTACGTAATAAACAGTAACACTTGATATTATTACACGTTCAAACACTAATAGTTCACGTAATGACAGATAATACTTTGATTAGTACACTAAAAACAATAATAACTGAATGTAAACAAACAATCTAACTGATAGGTGACTGATGACCTATTTTTCAGTGACATTTGACACAACAGACTGATAAGTGCATAATTTACCAGTGATTAATTACAGATATTGATCAGATCGATCCATTTATAATGCTATTTTTTTTTTTTTTTTTTTTTTTTTTTTATTATGGCTTCTGTCCAATGGGACAACTTGCCAGTGTCAAGGTTGGAAGGTACACGTGATCGGTGAAAGTGGTAGGTCCCGCGAGTTGACTAAATTTCCGGATTCTGATCTAGTTTACCTGAAAATACGAGACGGCACAATGTTAATTAACTACTTCTAAAACTACATATTATTACTAAAATCTACGACTTTCAAAAGGGTGATTACAACTACAGGGAAAGGATAATGTTATTTATAATTTTATATTAAAATCTGTAATGAATTTTGTAAGGACATACACAAAAGACGAGTTAACACAAGTTAGAAGGAAGCTAACATTGACTGGACGGGGAATACTCTTAGGAAGGATGTCGTATAAGGATACCGGATTTCTAGGGCAATAAAAAAATATATGATCTGGCGTACCGTCTTCCAGACCGCACTCACATAATGAATGATCGCGGACACGGATCTTAGCTAAAAATGAAGGTGAGCAAATGTGACCAAGTCGCAATCGTATTATCGTGGAGACTGCTCGCTTGTTGGCATCACGATATTTGAAAAACCAGGGTTTTACTGGCAAGTCGGGTTGAACACTGCCGTAATACTTGCCTTTGGAGCAACGAGAGATGTTCCATTCTTCACTCCAGCGTACTCTAAGATGGGACTTAACCGAGGTACGGATGTCTCGCCCTAAACATTCAGAATATGAAGTACAACCAGTTTCGATGGCCTGTTTGGCGCACGCGTCAGCCTGCTCATTGCCGGTAATGCCAGAGTGACCAGGAATCCAAGCCAAGGTAACCTGGATGCCCGAAGAGTGACATCTATAAAGGGTTTCCCTAGTCTTCAAGTTTATATAAAGATTGTCTTTGGAGCGAAGCGGATATTTTGAAATATCCTGAAGGCAGCTAAGAGAATCGGAGAAAACAATAGCTTTATTTATTTTATGTGATTCTACATAAGACACGGCTTCAAAAATTGCAATTGCTTCACCAGAAAATACTGTTGTTTGGGGGGGACATCTAAAGCTTAAGACAATTTTATAACGAGGTATCCACACCGCTGAGCCTACATATCCGTCATTAGACAACCTTGACGCGTCCGTAAAAATAATGGTCCAATCTGCCCATTGTTCAGCCATTGCCCTATTGAATAAGTTATTAGCGTTCGATATACCTTTATTTAAACCAAAGGAAAACATAATATTTGGCTTAAATACAAGGGCATTGAAGTCAGTGGAAAACAAGGGATTACAAGAGAACTGGAGAATAGGGGGAAGCCCAGAAAGCTTATGAAAACTTTTAACCAGACAAGGGGTGTCTTTGTGGGACCAGTATTTGGAAAGGGAAACTAAGCGAGACAGATTATTTATACGGGACAGAAGAGGATGGTTAGAAAATTGGGCAGTCTTGAAGAAGAAACGGTCAGATAAAAATTGTCTTCGGAGTCTCAAAGGAGGCTCTAGGCACTCCACTTGCAGGGCATTTATGGGGGAAGATTTCATTGCCCCGCAAATAATACGGAGACACCGTGACTGAATTTTGTCGGATGTTGACAAAGCCAACTTGTTGCAAGGTTCTAATAGAAATGCACCATAATCGAAGTGGCTCCGTATGATTGCATTATAAAGTAACTTCTGTGAATATGGGTGTGCTCCCCACCAGGCGCCCGAGAGGGTCCTCAAGACATTTATGTTTTTTTCACACTTGTTTTTAATATAATTTAGGTGGGTGATACCGGTCAGATGGGAGTCTAAATATAAACCAAGAAACTTAACACTATCATTCGCCTGTATGATTTCCTCGTTCACCACAATGTCAACATCAGGGATCCATCTCTTTCTAGAGAAAACAACCACAGAGCTTTTAGAAGGCGATAAGTTTAAACCATGATCTACTAACCATTCGTCAAGATATCTGAGAGCAGTGTTTAAGCGGTTCGAACAATCTGAAAAGGACTCAGAGGCATAATATAGGGCTAAATCGTCCGCGTACTGTAGGACGTCGCAGAAACCATCGACTACCTTTTCCAGATCTGCCGTGTATAAACTGTATAAGATGGGGCTCAAGACAGAGCCCTGTGGCAAACCTTTCCAAATCGTTCTAGGGGACAAAGTTGTGTCCTGAAAGCGGATAGACATAGAGCGACCCATGAAAAGATTACATATGACGTGTACCATCTTCACTGGCAAACTCAGCTGTTGCATTTTCTGCCTGAGTATCGGAAGCTGAACGTTGTCATAAGCTGCAGTAATATCAAGAAAAACACCCACAAGGTGCTGACCCCTAGAGAAAGCTAGCCGTATATCTGAGACAAGAATACTGAGGTTGTCCATGGTGCCCATGCCTCTGCGGAAACCAAACTGAGATCTCGCTAAAATTCCCCGATTCTCCAGTATCCATTCAAGCCTGTTTTTAACTAAGTGCTCAAAAATCTTTGACAAAACAGAGGAAAGTGCTATTGGTCTATATGAATAGGGGTTAGAGGGATCCTTACCAGGTTTTAAAATAGGGATGATAATTTGTTGCTTCCATATTCCTGGAATAGACCCCGTATCGTAGATCTTATTTAGGAGGGATAGAAAGAAATTTAATGTTGAAACAGGACATTTTTTTAAAAAAGAATATGGTATGCCGTCAATGCCTGGAGAGGAATCATGCAAGGATTCCAATATCGAGGTAAGTTCAGAGAGGGAAAATGGCTGATCCATCCGGTCTGATGATGGTGGAGAAGGAGAAGAAGGGAGGCAGTTGTACGATGGAACATACGGAGGCGCAAGAATGTCTAGGAAGGAATCTAACCATACAGAAGGATCGTTGAAAGTTGAATTAGAATTCGAGAACGAGCTGCGATATCTTTTTATATTCTTCCAGACGAGAGAGGAAGGCGTACGAGGAGATAAGCTTTCGCAAAAACGAGTCCAGCCGAGTCTTTTTTTGGTAGATAGTATTCTCTTGCAAGAAGCATTGGAGGATTGATATTGTAAGAAATTTTGGGTGCTACTTAAATCTTCAAGGAACATTTTTTCAGCTCTGTTACGGGTTTTAATAGCTGTCGTACATTCAGCATCCCACCACGGGGGAGATGAGAGCTTACCATCAGAAGAATTTTTAAGAGGGATAGAAATTTCTGCAGACATGGACAAGATTTGGACAAATTTTGTATATAACTCTAGAAAGTTTTCATTAGACATAGGGGGGAGTAACCTCGTCTCAGTCTCTACCCGAAAAGAAAATTCGGGCCAATCAGCCTTGTCCAAACGAAATTTCAAGAGGGGGGAAAGAGGAGCCAAAAAAATTTGTACGTTGGACTGAAGTGTAATGAGAAGAGGAAGGTGATCGCTGCCAAACGCTTGAGAAAGCACCTGCCATCCGAGAAGAGGAGCCAAACTAGGGGAAACCATTGTCAAATCCACTGCACTAGGATTTTGTAAAGGGGATGTTCTTCTGGTGGGGGAGCCATCATTCATCATACACAAATTTGCATTGTCTAGCAAGTCTAAAATATAACGAGAGTTAGAGTCACAAGAGATACATCCCCACATGGTATGATGGCAATTAAAATCGCCCATCACTACTAAAGGGCCAGAAAGAGAAGACAGTATAGAATCAAGTTCTGAAATAAGGGAAGAATTGGGATATGGAATATACAAAGAAATAAATGTAGTGTTAAGAGTCTTAATAGCAACAACATATAACCCTGATGAATGATGGGGGAGGGGGATAGAGGAGAAGGGAAGGGAACGTTTGACGAGGAGGGCGGATCCGCCCCATCCATCATCACTATCATCCCGGAGACATGAATAGCCAGACACCCTAAAAAGGGAACCGGGTCTTAACCATGTCTCCGAGATGGCCATAATAAAAGGATTATATTTATTAATAAGGAAGGAAATATCGTGTTTTTTATGCGGGATACTTCTACAGTTCCACTGAATGGCTGTATGGGCCATTATTGGACATTATTGTAGTTAATTGATTTAGTGATTCTAAGACGTTGTTCGGTATTGCATCGGAGAATTTTGAAAGGAGATTCAGTAACATAGTTACTAAAATTTCGATAAGATTATCATTGGGAGAAATTTCAGTCTCAGCGCCATTGAGGGCACAGCCATTCATTTGTGAAGATTGAGGATCTTTTATAATACTATTGTGAGCAGCTTGGTCGTACCCTGAGGCAAGAGAAGGGGTATGCCGGCGAGGGATATGGACAGTTTTTCTATAGGATTGGGAGGCATATGTGGTTGGCTGGTTGGACTGCTGAGAGTGATACTGGGTAGATGTTTGGGAAAGATGCGGACTGGAAGTCTGAGTGCCTGGTGACAAAGATGATCGAGTGGTATCCGCAAAAGAGCGGCGAACATTGCGGAATCGCAGAGTGGCCTCTGAGTAGGGGATGTGTTCCTCAGACATGACTATTTTAATTGATTTTTGTCTAGCATGTTCAGGACAGGCAGAGTTAGTGGCACGATGAGAACCTGAACAGAAAAGGCATGAAGCCCTCTCATCAGGGACAGAACAAGTTTCACCCTCGTGAGGCTGAGAGCATATGAAGCAGCGCGGCTTGGATCTGCATGCAGATTTTATATGACCAAAACGACAGCACTTGTTGCACTGGATCGTTGGCAGGTGATAAAGCTCAACTGGAAGTGAAGCATTAAAACAAAACACTTTCTCTGGGAGTATCTGACCAAGAAAAGTTAGTGCTACAGATTGAGTAGGGGTCCAGGAAGTCTTATCTTCTACTACTGTTTTTCTGTTAAGTCTGCGAGCCTTGATAACTTTGCAGTCTATCACTGAGCATTTAATTGAACCAACTAGTTCCTCCATAGTCCAGTCAGTCGGGATATTTCTAACTAAGCCCATCCTAGTGATGCTGAAAGTGGGGACTGAAGCAGTATATTCCTGTTGGGAAAGAATTGTATTGTCAAGGAAAGCATTTGCCGAGTTAGCGTCAATAAACTCCACAGTAACACGATTACGACCGTTTGCTTTAATACCATCTTTTTTGATGCCGCGGACAAAGTTCTTGTGTAATAATTGTGCGAACTTAAGAATGCGAATGGAGGATCCAGAAGCTGGGTCCTCAATTGTTTTTGAAACCTGAACGACATAAGGGGCTTTGTCTGAAGGGCTATATTTAAGTTTGGAACCCGGAGCAAACTCAGGCACGGTGAATGTGTGTTGCACAGAAGCAGAGGCTGGCATGCCTGAGGCACGTTTGTTAATATTATAGTCCGAAACAACATTATTCCGCTTTCGTGAACCAGACAAGAGAACACTCTGTGTATTCTCAATTGACATTTCACTATTATCGTCTGAATTACCGCCCCCATCAGGGGGCTCCTTATTGCTCATTGCAAACAACACAAAACTCACAAACACTCACCTGGTTAACCACAACCACCACCAACTACGAAACAAACACTAGATCTAAAGAATACCAAAAAAACTTTGAATTGCAAAAATCACAAAATTCTGCACGTGTAACCAACAACCTCCGACCAATTTTCCTAACGAAGGCCTTCCGCGAAATGAGCAAGCAGTCTATAATGCTATTACAATCAGTCAACCTCAAGTTGACATTGACAGTTAACAGATGTCAATTGAAATATAAATGTCCATAAAGCAATGTTTGACGTTTGACGTACCGGTGAAAGGCGCCAACCTGATTGTCACCCCGCTCCGCGCGAGACAACCTCGTGGTGCGATGCGTGCGTCCTCTACTGGCCGCATCGGCTGCGTCGTGGTGCAAAGTCCCGTTACAAATGAAACGCCCGTTGAGTAGACGAATTGACGAATCGTCACGTACACTGAATTTAAACACTGATTAACACCGATAATGATGATATATGTATATACGGCACTGAAGTTAATATTAACACTAAATCGATATTGAATGACGATCGATGTGTACCGGCGGCGTAATCTGCGTGACACTGCGCTATGATCGCACGCCGGTTTCTTCCCGATTGAAAAGGTATAAACTGCGCTCCGCGCTGCGTTGAATAATTGTTATGAATTGATGTGGCTGCACTCAACCCTTGATGGCAGCTTTGACGCGAGTTTGCCGGTACTGACCTTGACGGCAACCGCGTGTCCCGTAAAACCTTTTATTATCCCTTTCTGGGTATAATGTTCTTCCCCTCATGGGCCACCAAAAATGATGACAATACTCGCCTTCCTGACCCTGGGCTGGCTGCGTATTGCCTCTGGTGGTATTTGATGATGAATGATGAAAGTGCTCCCCGGAATCTGGCGCGGGTTCGAATCGGACAGACTCCCAGGGTGGTTGATGATGATTGTTGACGTAAAATATGAACAACTGTTGACTTGAACTGATTTAATCACAGTACGAACTTATCACGTTACACAGTAATATTATAAAGAATATGCGTCCGCACGCTCGTGAGTTGACAGCAAGAGAGTGAGCGGAAGTCATAGTAACCTAAAAGCAATGACAGATTTGTCTATGCCTAATTAGATTCCTAATTTATGAATATAAAGGCGGCACCACACATTATCGATTACAAACAAATAAAAGACATAGTAATTTCCGTGAACAAAACCTTTGTAACATAGCGTATTAATGAAATTAAAAAAAAATGAAAATTTAAATTGAAATTGAAATGAATAAAAAACGCCAAATTTCATAGGTAAGGACCCAACATTAGTGTAGAGTATTAAAAATGACTTTAATTATTCTTATTAACGCTATGTTGACCAAGAACAAACATCCTAGCTAAACATTCAGCTAATTAAGCTAAACACGGCCGTTCACCCGTGCACGCAGGTCAACCAGCGTAGCCTCTAGCCATACATCACACCTATTATAATGTTGGGTCAATATGGGTCAAAGATGTGGGATGTAGACGAGACAAACTAAAAAATTGCCGGATGCCGGGATGGCTTTATCAGTTAATTAGATAGGGATTTATATGGATTAATTAAGACTCACATGACTACTTCTTTGCATACAAGTACTTTTTTTTTAAAGTCAGGTAAGGTAAAAGCACCTATTATGGACAAGGTTCCAGTGATGAAAATAATCATTTTTTTAAATGAAAACATGTCAATACTAATTTAAACATTTTATTCTAATAGTAGTAATCCCGAATAATTTATTATAATCTTATTGTAGCACTAAAAGCATTATCAATCTCAGAGACTTATATTTATATCTTCAATAGGCGTAAAGTATATTATGTGGCAGAAGCATAAGGGCTTATATCATATTAACCGTCTTTGAAACGTGTATTTGTATTTTTTAAATCTCCTTGCCCTTATCCAAATCATCTGGGGTCGCCGCAACATCCACATCGAAATTTAGTGTTTATGAATATTAAAATAACCCTACAGAACAAAGTCCTACCTGCTTATTTAAATATTCTATGTAACCAGCCCTCAGTCTGCAGGACACGATAGGTCCATGGACAATAGATGCCACTGGACTGTAAACGAGATAGGCACCTTAAATTAATTAATGGATGGGTAGATTCGCATCTTTGTGACGCCTCTGTGAACGCTTAGTCTTTGTCTGGTATATTGTCTCATAAATTAGAGGTCTGATTTAATAGGCTGTTTAACTAGTGCGGTTTCTGAGGACGTGAATGCTCCTACAATTAATATGATTTTAGAAGTAAGGAATCGTAAAATATGCCTTTATGTAAAAAAAACCCGGCAAGAGCATGTCGAACCATGCTCAGTGTAGGGTTCCGAAGCCATTACGATATCAAAAAACCACATGTTTGAACTAATTTTCTATTTAAAGTTATTTGGTGCTGTCTTAGATGATTTTTAGTAGATATAAACACTTTAGTCACCTGTATCTCAGGAACTAATTAAGTCTACTTAGTCGTTATTGTTTTTTTAAATTCGTTACATGCGTGGTTGGTAGTGACGCTGCCTACGAAGCTAGCGCTCCTGGGTTCAAATACATCAAATCCCGGTAAGGGAAGATATTTGTGTGATAAGCTCGAATATTTCGTTCATTGAATACAAACAGTGTTGCATTTTAAAATTAGAAACTGTTGGTATAAGATGTTCAAAGCAAGAGCAAATTATTTTGGAATTTGTCCGTTTTCTATTCAATGAGCAATTTGTTCCTGACTCATGGATGTTTTCGATGTATTTAAGTATGTGTAGGTAGTTCCCATTATAAGTATATTTTTATATCGTTGCTAGGACAATTTGGGGGGCTAGGACAATTGGTGTGACTTTGTCCCGTGTTATTTTTGGTTTTTATTATATTTTATTAGTATTTATGTTGACGACCTGTTGTCGGTAAGTAATTCTTTAGCTCTGCCTACCGCACTCTGGGATAAAGGCGTGAGGGTATGTATATTTGTATGTATGTTTTGACCTGCAAGCCTATTTAAAATCGAAGGCTTGCCTTCATACAAAATGAAAACAATTGTTCCACTTTGAAGCCGACTGCGATTGCGAGTACGTTAGGTAATAGCCCCTCTGTAATGCAATTCAATAAATTACGCTGATAAATAATTAAACTAATCTAAACTAGTCGTTATGACACCTTTCTTTTTGAGCTAGTTTTTTCATTATCCATAAAAAAAAGAACCATAAATAATAACAACATTCTTGTTTCCCTAACCCTCGTTTGCACGCTATTATAGCAGTGTGCGTTCCCAAAACATAACTTTATTATGGCACCGATACAATATACCTAAGAGTACGATATAGTAGGACGTATTGTTATTTTTACGACCTCGAAGCGACCCATAAACTCACGCATAAGCCTGGTTAAGTGAAATTTGTGTCGGCTCCAAGAATTTTTGCAGCAAAGTGATTGTTAACGAAAATTTATTATTATCCGTGCGATCGTTTGGATTGATCACAATTTGTTAATAACATTTGTGGTAAATTTTTACTAAAAACATGTTTGTTAGTGGGATATTTTTCCGATACATTTGTAGTATTTTAACAATTTTCTATGTACTAGAAATTAGCGATGATAAGAAACAAGAAATAAAATATGAATTAAGCTTGCATAATTAAAGACATGTCGTAAATTTTATAACCTATTTTAAAACAAAAATTGCGGACAATTTCACACAAATTGACCTAGTGGTACTATCTATCTACTATCTACTAATCATGCCCTAGACTTCGTTCTATGGGTAGAGAAATAAGTACCGTAAAACGGGGTGAGAAGAGATTAAAGAGTGAGTAGAGACACAATCTAAAATAAGTCATAACTTGTTACAGATAAGAACAAGTATTAAATGGACAATAACGTTACGTTTATTGGAAATAATTTCAGCCTTAAGGCATATATGGTTCATTTTAGGTTGTGTCCCTACTCACCCCGTTTTACGGTACTTAAATATAAAGAAAACATCCAAGTCAGAAAGAAATAGTCGCGCCCATCAGAATAATATTTGCCCATTCTGGGAATCGATCCTGGGACCGCTAGCTTCGTAGGCAGGGTCACTACTAACTAGACCAACGCGTTATTATCGTATTCTGACTAGGGTAGTGATTCTCTGAACAACGCCGGTCGGACGGACGGACGAGTGAATGTTCAAGCGTCGAGTTTAAGTAGTCCCGTCAGAGCGATCAAAACACATTTTAGCGCGTGCATTTTTAATTAAGTTGCCTTATACGTTCGATCCATCAGCAGAAACCATGCTACTAAATTGAAAATTCACGCGCTAAAATACGTTTTGTTCGAACTGACGGGACTACTTAAACTCGCCGCTTGGACATTCACTCGCTCGTCCGTCCGACCGTCGTTGTTGAGAGAATCACTATCCTATTTAAATCAGTTGTTAAAACACCTTGGGCCTCTTTTCTACGACGTTAAATAATATCGCTTTTGACAACATTTTCATAGGTCTAAATGACGGCTGATTTAAAATGAATAGGTACTACAAGTATAACACGTCTGACAGGTGATGATGTGTCAATTAACTAACCTACCGTTTGTGGCTATTGTACGGATTGTACCCTTTTTGGCCATGTAAGGTTGAAATGAGAGTCAAAAATACTGTAATAAAATAGAAAATACAATATTTACAGAATAGGAATTTACAAAGGCGAACTTATCCCTTTAAGGGATTTCTTCCACTTAACCTTAAACCTTTAGAATACCTCATTATTGGCGTCAGTAGTTGAACATAACTTTTATCGAAGTATAAATCTTTACAGCGTTACTTTTAAACAAAAAATCCATCAACCCTACATTAAAATAAAATATTTATTTCTATATAAATACATGCACTAAGTTTTTAATTAAACAACATCCGCTACCGCCCATTTAATTAAAAAAACATTTTTATTCACAAAAGAAACTCGCGGTATCAAGAAATTTATTCCGTAAAATTTGCCATAAGCCAAATGCGAAGATTAAAAAAATTAATTACCATAATTTTTCCTAAACAACGATCCATATCTGTCCATTATGAATAAATTTAAACGAAACACCGTTATTCAAATATTTGAATGTAATATTTTATTCGCGGAGTATGAAAAATAAAAGATAAAACAATTCTTAATTAAAATGGCGTTGGAGAAAATTGTAAATTCAACCTTGTTCTGTTGTAAGCAAGTTGGCTTGTAGCTAATTCAAAAGTCGATTACGCAATAGTGTTCTAAGAAATCATATTATAACACTGCTATTGGGTTTAATAATGTGATTTGGTTCCAACTCAAAATTTGAATAAAACCTACGAGACTCTCACAGTTAATAATGTATTTTATTTTTTAAATCTGCCAAAATAATCATAAAATACCTAATTACATACATACACATACATAAACCCACGCCTTTATTCCCAGAGTGGGGTAGGCAGAGCTACAGAATTACCAACAACTCTAAAAACTTGTTGATAATTCTGTAACCACATTTTGCACACTATTAACAACTTTCAATATGGGACCAACTCTAAAATCACGAAAAAAAAATCAGCTGCTTCATACATTTTGGTCGAGTACGTATTGAACTTTTCTATGAAACAGCTGATTTTTTTTCGCGATTTCAGACTTGTCTTGTTCCCATGGTGAAAGTTGTTCATATTCGTGGGTGGAACAGATAGGTGATCATTTGATTAAAAATAAATAAAAATAAATAAATATCAGGGGACAATGTCACACCAATTGACCTAGTCCCAAACTAAGCTCAAGGCTTGTATTATGGGTACTAGACAACGATATAATTACTTATATAGAGAAATATATAAGTACTTAAATATATAGAAAACATCCATGACTCAGGAACAAATATTCGAGCTCATCACACTAATATCTGCCCTTACCGGGATTTGAACCCAGGACCGCTAGCTTCGTAGGCAGGGTCACTACCAACTAGGCCAGCGCGTCGTCAACACAACTTAGATTACACCCTGTATTGTATTGTATTGTATTGTATCCTCTCTCTTTATTAAGAAAACGGTCACAATGTTAACTAATTCGGAGTTGGGGAAAGGATGAAAACTTTGTGGAGTTTGACGGACTATGCATGTGGTAATTCCAGTTGTAGTTTCATTGTGATGAGTTTTGTTTGGGTTTTTGTCGTGTTGCTTTGGTTTAGGAACACTGTTTTTTTTGAACATAAAAATTTTCTTTGTTCGTTCATGGCTATCATGTCTATTACGGAGTTCATGCCATCGTTCTCCTCGGTTATAACTTTTCTCGGGCTTTACTGAAACTCGTTTGTTAACGTTTTGGCACTTGTTAACCATTTTGGAAGGGTTTTAAATAATTGTAATATTACATATACATATAGTACAAATTCTTTTTCGAGAGCTAATCCACTTATTTAGCTTTGTACCTGACAGACAAATTTTGTAAATTAAGGTTTTAGTTATGTAGGTATATTATACAACTTGATATTGTTTGCACTTTGACGACGACTTTGTCGACGCGCTATCGTAGTTGGTAGTGACCCTGGCTACGTAGCTAGCGGTCCTAGGTTCGAATCCCGGTGATACTTGTGTGATGAGCGTTAATATTTATTCCTGAGTCATGGATGTTTTCTATGTATTTAGGTATATATTTCTCTGTATCAGAATTTATATTGTTCTCTTGTACCCGTCGTACAAGCCTAGAGCTTAGTTTGGGACACTTTAATATCACTAGAAACGAGTCTTCCTTCTGACCAACAGACCAAAAATTGCCGATATATACAACCTTGTCATTCTAGCAAATAGCTGCGTTCCTCTCGGCCTGTTAGTCTAAGTGATGGTCTGTGGACACCTTTCGAAAATCATCTTGCTAGGGGCTCTATTCGACTCTGTAAAACCATGTTACTTTTGATATGTTATCGTATTGTTAACATCATGATAGTTCTTACTTTACAGTAATGGCGGCCAAAAAAACGAATACCATGACATTTCAAAAGCTATACAGTGTGTTACCAGCACCCTGTTTTTTTTAAAAGTAGGTTAAAATAACGTAGGTATATCTGTAACGTAACTATGACATTAATTTAATTAATAAACAACTTTTCAGGCTTTGTTAACTTTAACAATTGCTATAGCAACATAAAGTGTAGTTTTCCCGACTGGAATAAAACCCATGTTGAAACGCCAAAATTCAAAGCGCTTTTATCTCTTTAAACTTTTTAGTGTAACACCTCTATTTAAATAAAACCCATAATAACGTCAGAAATACTATTTAGGAAACCTGAAACTACGTCTAAAAATATAACCAAGCGGAAATATTTAGTTGGAATTTTTCCCTGAGGTATTTTAGTTGTCGGCTTAGAGGCGTGGAATGAAAAACTTTCTACATACGAGGGATTAAAGCGAAATGAGTTTTTTCTCCAAAACGAAACGGGTAGTACTGAAAATGAAGTTTGGACAAAAGGTTTCTGAACGCCTTTTTTCGTGTGACCTTTTGGGATAGTTTAGCGAAATAAAAACTTCAGTGGAAGTTAAAAATAGAGTTTTATAAAGAACTCTGCCCACGTATATCACACTGCTAAACACTGCTAAAATAAAGGATTTTTAATGGATACTGTTTTGATATAGCAGTGCAATTATGTACAGTTGAAGTCATAAATATATACGATCCAAAAACGACAAAAATATAAAAATACGCGCATAGGTACATTTGCCCTTGATTTTGTTTGACCTAGTCCCAAACTAAGGTCTAGGCTTGTACTATGGGTACTAGACAACGATATAAATACTTATTTAGAGAAATACATACATAAATACATAGAAAACATCCTCGGAAACAAATATTCGCGCTTATCAGTTATCACACAAATATCTGACCTTCCCGAGATTTGAACCCAGGAACGCTAGCTTCTTAGGCAGGGTCACTACCAACTAGGCCAACGTGTCATCCTAATATCAGTATCTGTACACTTTAGTACCTGGTCACTTTAATCGCTGTCATGTGAACATTCATATATGGCATTTTAAACATGACATTAAATAGACATGGTAATAAAGTGTAGGTACGGTTGTACGTTATTTTACAGACTGAAGTTGTTTAGAATTTCATTTCAGAGAAAAAAATTCTCGTATTATCATTTCATAGAATAATCAATATGTAGAATAATTACTTTGAAGACTTTTAAATCATCGTTTTTTATTTTAAATAAAATTCAATGTTTCTTTTTTCATATCATAGAATAGCAAATTAAATATTCTTTGTTCTCATATTATTTATTTAAAATATAACTTAATCACAATAAAATCAACTTATAGAGTAGGGTGCAGTTTGTGAAGGTGTGTGAAATGAAACGTTTGAAAAAAAGCATACGATTTTAATTTGCAATCAAATGGTATCGCATAGCTTATTCACGGGATATAAAAAAAATAACCTCGAAGGCTAAGGCGGGAGCTTGCTTCGCTTCGCTCCCGCCATAGGGTAAATATTTGGCGTTTCAACCGCCGTCATTATTGTTTTCGCGTATTATTCAATATAAACTTAATAACTTTCTTGTTATTTTAAATGGAATGGATACTACCTCTGGGTCCGCTGATTTTGACATCAAAAGTTACTGGTAGCTATCGTTATTTTCGTCAATGTATTAAAGAGAATAATGACGGCGGTTGGATCGCCCGAATATTCACCCCATAGCCTTCTAACCTAACCTATTCAAGTCGGTTCTGCCCAGAGAGGTCTTGCTCGCTCGCTTCGCTCGCTCGCTCACTCATATTTATATCATAATATAGTATTTATCTTATAACCCAACCTTCTAAAAAATACACTGACCAAACAATATTCGTTGAAAAATAATTATATTGTTTGATAAGTATGTGTAATGAAAAAATAAAATTACAAAATTCATTGAATTGATTTTCTGTCGATTTTTTTTCTTTCAAGTAAATAGTTAAAAAATAATAATATACGAAGCAAAAATACAAGGACCAAATAGTATATGAAACATTTTCTGTGAAATAAAGTTCTGTAATTTTTCAGTCTGTAAAACAAGGGGACACCGTGTAGGTACACATATTTATGAACTTGGCTTTACGGTTTTTTTTCATGGTACGGAGACTGGAATAAATATTGCAAGTCAGAACCTCAGTACCACTTACCGTTATAGAATATGTTCTAAAATTTGAAACATACATCCATAAGTTAATTCAGTTTTTGTATACGACGGAGAAGGCAAACGAGCTCACAGTCCACCAATCACCATGTTAAATAAGATCATAGAATTCTCAAGATTTCAATCTCAAGACTGCAATCCTAAGATTTTAGATGCGTAGTATGTACTTACCCGTTGTAGTAGACTATTATTATGGGCGTCAAATAACGGCAGTACATGATTTGTCTACTGAAATACGACTACGTTTTACACAGAGTAAAGAAAAATGCGAAGTGAGTCATAGTTTATTTTAAATTCTTGCTCAAGTGGCACTTATTTTAGATTAAATCTATCGATCTATCGTTAAGGCACACTACATTTTATTAAGTATTTACTACCAAATACATGTTTCACAATGAAAAAATCCTTTCGTTCACTTTCACATTTCATAACTGGTTATGAATAAGGATTTTTTTTCACTGTTTCTTAACCAGTTATTAAACAAGACTTTTTTTTCATTTTCATAACCAGAACCTAGGTACCGCTATTTTGTATACACCACTCTTATTGCTCCTATTTATGTCTGGTTTGGCCTTCCGGGCCCGCTGCAAAACTAACATAACCTAAAACTACCTAGTTTCTGGTTATGAAAATGGAAAAAAAGTCTTGTTTAATAACTGGTTATGAAACAGTGAAAAATAATCCTTATTCATAACCAGTTATGACATCTTACTTGTGAAAGTGGACGAAAGTGAAAATACCAAATCCTAAATATTTATTTCGTAAATTGGCCACATGGATTGGTGCTAATTTACACGTCAGTAATAATGAAGTGAATCTAATAGTGTTTCGGACAAGAGAATAATTTCAGGGAAAAATCCACTTTAAAATCCATTTTTGGCTTCTGATCCCACAGCTTTAGTCACTGACTGTATTTTTTTTGTACAGTCATCGTCTGCTTATCTCGACCAAACAAACTAATCCCAATACGGTCAAAGTTAAGAACAGCGTAAACCATGTTGCCACTTTTCGTCTCCAGCATCACAGGTCCTAGATGCCATATATCTTTGCATGATACCAAGTGGTGGTCAGACTTTTTGCAGGGTCTGTCTGTCTGGATCGTTTATATTTATATGTATTTATATTTATTGAAAGGTACACTTACAGCAAGTACCTCCATCTACCGCCAAACAGCATCCGCATTGTTGTGTTCCGGTGTGGGGACAAGACAACCAGTGAAATTACTAGTATGGAGGCATTCCATCTTAGTCATCTGGGTTTGCAACGTAAAATTGTCCTTGGAAGCGCAAACATCTCCTTGGGTCACAAATTCCAATTACCTATGGTGCAAGTTTTAAATAAGAATATCAGCGATACGAATAAAACAGGTTATTTTTAAATCTTTTATGGCATGCAGAAGACAAAAAGTATGCTAAAGGAATCTGTGGCTCATAGATATTATTTGCATTTTTAAAGCTACAATCTAAAGATTGCAATCCTAAGACCACAAATGCTTTACCCTGAGTACCAAGATGGAATAAAAGATAGTAATAATTACGTTTGTTTACTCCCCTAGTTTCTTACTCCCTGGTATCAAAGAGGTCACGCGCAGCCCTTAAAGAGGTGACTGCCGCGTTACATTGCGTCACTTACTCAACGTCAAGTTATATTCCCGAAACTTGCAGAACGCAGCTATCTCGCTCAGTAATATAGTTATTTCAAGAGACAAATTGATGTCACGCGTGTGTGTTATCTAAACAAGAAAGAGTACAGTTTGGTTAATCTAGGGTGATCCCTATGACAGCCATATTTAGTAATTCAAAACCACAGACCACTTACCCTATAGACTCCGCATACAAAGGCGCCCCCGTAAGCCATGCTTATGCTCACAGAACACTAATTGGTTGCCATGGTTCTATTGGCGCGCACCACGACGCGCACACTTGATTATTCGTTGACTTTGAACTAGCCAATCACGGTGCACTTTCCGCCCCCCGCGCCCCGCCATTTTGGCTTAATGAGATATTAGACAAACTGTTCCGAAGCGGAGTCTATAGGGTAAGTGGTCTGTGTTCAAAACGAACTATACTTACAAGTGAGGTATATGAAAAAACGTGAGTAGTTATTTATATTTACGCAGTTAGTCTAGTTGGTAGTAGTTAGTATTTAGATTCACACGCACGCAAGCACGCACGCAGGCACGCACGCACGCATACACAGACACGCACACACACACACACACACACACACACACACACACACACACACACACACACACACACACTAATATTGGGCAATAATGTTTTGATTGTTTACTTTCTGATTAAAAGACATGGCTGCTGCCCAAAGCATGTATAGAATTTTTTTACCAGGTTACATTCGAAAATTAATTAATTAATTATTACATGTATATATATTATTCTCCTAGAATTTTCGAATAATAATAAAATATTTAAAAGTGGTTTACTTGGTTTTTCGTATTTTTTGTCCGTAGAAAGATTTTTAGCCGAATGATACTTTAGCATAATAGTATACTCAGCATAACTATCATAACGCATAACAATCATTTGGCAGAATTTTGAATAGCAGAATACTAATATCGCCGACTTTCGTTTCGCAGAATTTTATGTAGCAGAATATACCTTCCGCCAAATGCCAAATGACAGTATGCGAAAAAAATTATGCCAATAGTAATTATGCGAAATGATGATTCTGCCAAGTGTTGCTATGCGAAACGAAATTATGACAGTAAATTTTATGCAACATGAATGTAAACCATTTTCAAGATTGTAATGATTTGAAAAGTTCCTGCAACTTGATTCATGCTGAATACTAATAATTCAGCTCATTAGCATAACATATTACTAGTTACAATGTTTATGCATTGCTAGGGCAGTCGTCCATACTTCAGTTTAGCCATGTCCTTTTTCTATTATCTAGTTTTTCTTATGATGCACTTCGTTTGCGGGGAACTGTATACGTTTTTACAACAAGATACCTTCTGATATCGTCAATATGCCGTTCAATAAATTTAAGTCCCACATCAAGCGCTGCTTGTTGGGTAGGGCATATTACACTGTAAATGACTTCATTGGTGACCAAGATGTCTTTAAATAGTGTCAGGTATATTTACTCGTAGAATTTTTCTAGGTAAGCATAACCTTTAAGCAAACTGTGTATTCAAGCAATCAATGTTATGTTTACTATTTGTATTTTATCTTTTCTAGTTCTTGTGTGTACAAGACGCTTTTAATTAAGAACACACTGTGATGTTTCTCGCCGGACAGCTGCTTCACACAATATTACTTTTATGTTGTCCGGCAGCATGAGCATGTCACGCTCGCTCAAAGGTCTTTGCTTACGGCGGCGTCGTTGATCGGGTCGCCACTTTCCCGAACATTGGTTGATAGAGGCGATGGCTGAGATACGCGTCATACTCGTGAACGGGTGCTGTTTGTGGGGTCCGGTCTGTTCACGTTTGCAAGGACTTTTTGTTAAATAAATTATTCTAGTTATGGCTTTTGACGTAGAGACCTCGTCGTGTTGTTCTCATAGTGTTTTTTTTATTTTTTTATTTAAGGTTTATTGACCTTACATTTGTAATGATTTTATTTTTGGTAGTTTTAAGAAATTATTATTTATTACTTTATTACCTAATGTAACTTACTTTACTTAATGTTAACTTAGTTTTAAGTACTATTATGTTTTTATAATTGAAAAAATGACCTTCTGCTGGAGTTTCTTGCGGCGCTTCTTCTCCGCAATGATGGTCTCGTCCGAAGCGCTGGTAGATTCACCCTATATTACCGACGTGTAAAAGAGCCCTCATGTGGCCTATTTACTGAATAAATATTTTGAATTTGAATTTGAATTTTGATTACTGTTTCAATTCTCCTGGCACATAAATTTACTAAAAAGGAGACCTCAGCCATAGATACGATATTGTATATTCTCTATTATAAATATATTTACTTATACCTATGTCGCTCATTTAGGACACAAAACGGAGACATTCCAAAATAATTTGCTCTTCCATTAAAAATCGTATTGCAACCGCTTCTAATTTTAAAATGCAACACTGTCTCATTTCGATTGTGTCCGTTTTACATTCAATGAACGATGTGTTCAACCCCATGTCACATGTCATACAAACATTATTTTCTATTTCTCTTTGTTAACGCACGGCATATGTGTAACACACACACATGCCCACGCAGCGAGCCAGCAACGGACCTCGGATGACGTAGCGGGGACCCCACCACACATTTTTACCTGCTCTCGGTTTAGACACCCGCATTCATGTATTTATAATAAAATGAATTAAATTTTCCGTGTGGTTGCCGGGTTAGAATAGTGCCACTCCATATCTTCCCGTGGATGTCGTAAGAGACGGCTAAGGGAATAAAGGCGTATACCTAGTACTGTAATGTTAGGCGATGGGCTTGCAACCTGTCACTAATACACTGGTAAACATCTTAGCCTAAAAGTGCAAAATGTGGTTACAGAATTATTAATAAATTTTTAGAGTTGTTGGTAATTCTGTAGCTCTGCCTACCCCACTCTGGGAATAAAGGCGTGACTTTATGTATGTGTATTGTATGTATGCATTAAGTATTGTAAAAAATCATAAGGACTTCTTCATAACTTCAAAGTCTCCACCGTGCACCAAGCTGAAAGACGCACCTGTTCTTCACTCTTTTTATTACACAAATATGTTCCTTAACCGGTAATCGAAACGGCTCAGCTACCTTCAGGCAGGGCTACAACCAACAAGTCATCAAGAAATCTCATTAACGGCGTTCGAGAAATCGCACTAAGTACCTACTAGAAAACTAATTTAGGCTGAAATGTAAACACGGCGGGCTCTAGGAAACTAAGGAAACTAAATTCGCTCCTCGTTCAACAAACTCTGAACTTTGTATTGTTGGGAGTTTTCACGATTTTCCTGTGGGCTGTCCGTTTCGGAAAGATAAATATGAAACAAGTGAATAATGTGAAATAAAAGGACAAGGTTGGTCGATGGTGACAAGGTCACAAATAGGGACGGGATAATACTGGAGTCTTAATGAAAACCGGGCAAGAGCATGTCGGACCATGCTCAGTGTAGGGTTCCGAAGCCGTAACGACAAACACAAAAAACTATCTCAAAAATCAACATGTATGAAACAATTTTCTATTTAAAGTTATTTGGCGCTGTCTTAGATGATTTTTAGTAGGTATAAACCCGTTAATCGCCTGTATCTCAGGAACTAATCATGTCTACTTAGCCGTGATAGTTTTCCTTTAAAATTCGTTATATGCGCTTTCGTTGAAGATTTTTTTCAGATTTTTAGTACTTGTAGTTTTGGCTGTAGGGGGGGGGGACACTTGACTCTAACAAAAACTAGCGCTTTAAAGCTTAATATTTCATAAACGGAGCCCTTAATCGAAAAATTGTTGTTATAAAATATTTTTGAAAGACCTATCCAACGACACCCCACACTATGGGGTAGGCAAGAAAAAAAAAAGGCATCCCCACGTTACGTGTAGGGGAGGTGCATTAAAAAAAAATATTTTTCAAAATTTTATTTTACCACTTTGTTGGCGTGACTAATATTATGTACATTCATGCCAAATTACAGCTTTCTAGTACTATGAGTCTCTGAGCTAGACTGGGGACGGACGGACGGACATGGCGAAACTATAAGGGTTCCTAGTTTGACTACGGAACCCTAAAAAAGGATAGGACTGCTGAAGGTCAAGGGAAAAAAGTTTTAAGTCTAGTATACTCCGTTTATGTCATAATCCCAATTTTTAGAACGAGTTCAATCGACTAACCCCCTTTACTAGGAAACAAAAATTTACCTGACTGCGCGAAAACAAAAGAAGAGTAATCTACACTACTATTATAAGAAGGAAATATTTATATTTTTGTGTGTGTGTATGTTTGTAATGAATAAACTCAAAAACTGCTGTGCCGATTTCAAAAATTGTTTCGCCATTGGAAAGCTACATTCACCCTGAGTGACATAGGCCATGTTTTATTTTTCTGCGTGGACGCAGTCGCGCGCAACAGCTAGTGAGTTATTTAAGAGTTTATGAATGCTCTCGAAAGTAAGGATTTCCATACCTAAATAAGCGGGATGAAAATAGCATCTCCAACCCTTGGGAGGAAACTGATTTTGAAAAAAAATGGGAAATCACTCAATTTTTGACTAGATAATAGACCATGGAAGAATATTACACAGCCCAAAAAAACTGCCTTTTTAAACTATTATTTATTATGCATCAAATGCACTCTCGAACAACTTTGTTAGTACTAGGTAGTCCAGTCTAAACAATCCCTAAGTTTACTTTATTAATGCATTATGCCATCGAACTTGCATAAGTATGTTTAATTTTCTAGATTGGTTTACATTTGTTTGTTTGAAACTTTCGTGACGTTCACATTATGTCATGTTAAATAACCGACTTAATTGCATAAAAACATTATAATAAACCTCGACATTTCGATCGTGTTGCAACGGTCGGTGTCACAAGCTGACGGTAGTTTATTAGTTAGTTATCTATACCTATATTATAAAGCTGTAGTATTACAAAGCTTAAGAGTTTGTTTTTTGTTTGCTTAAACGCGCTAATCTCAGAAACTACTGGTCCAATTCAAAAAATTATTTCGGTGTTAGATAGCCCATTTATCAAGGATTTATCGCACATTAACTGAAGCGAAGCGAGGGCGGGTCGCTAGTAAGTCAATATAATTATAAATTATAGATACAAGTCGTCAGTCACCGTCACCAGATAAACATTTTCGTACCGTTCCTAGTCAAAATAATAATACATCCCCAAACCAAAGCAACTCGATAGCAAACGTTAAATCAGAGGCAAGGCACTTTACAACACGTGTTCTCCCGAGGAACATTTGACTGACCAAGATTGCTTCTAGCCCCTACTATAAGTATTAGAAATCACTCGATGGTCTTATAATGGACGGGATTTTCACTGTTGATAGTGTCACTTTCTAATGAGTATGTAAGTGTGAGAGTGACGAATGCTTTATCCACATGACAGCGATAAACGTGGTCTTGGCCCGCAAACTACGGTGAAAAGAGGATAAGAAGTAACGGATGAGAAGTAACGTTTACGATATATTGAACTCGAAAAGTGTAATTTTCGCTAGAAGTGCTTCTAATATAGTTAAAAGTCTAAGTCACAAGTCATAACAAATATACAAGAATATCTCGAATGAAAGCGCATTATGGGTGATTTTCAAAAAAAGTGTACATAAGGACGCTATTTAAATGTCAGTTAAATGATGTCTAACTAACAATTTCATTACAATTGACGTATGTTTGACGTTAACCAACAGTTTCGTGACGGTGACAAAACTCTCTTTAACTGGACATTTATTTTGATTTTTACCCTTATAACGATAATAAACAATATTTTGTATTTTATTTGTAGACGGAACTCAGGCTCTCTATATCGCGTGTCAAATATGGATAAAGAATCCGTCACTCTCGTACTTATTTACGTGTCAGAAGGTGACGGATGCCTTATCCAAACT
Source organism: Acleris laterana (assembly GCA_963966035.1). Lineage (NCBI taxonomy): Eukaryota > Metazoa > Arthropoda > Insecta > Lepidoptera > Tortricidae > Acleris > Acleris laterana. Next base: position 13,219,013 of record OZ014456.1, read on the forward strand.
TTGTCACGCGATAAAAGCAGCTATATTAGGGCCCATGAAAGCAGTTCAATGATAGTAGCAGTAATCTAAACAAAATATAAATATACCGTAAAAGAGATCACTGAAACTTAAATCACCCAAGAAATCGATTAGACAGAGAGATCCGACATGTACTGTGAGACTGTGACGTCACGTAAGAGGTGACCATATAAACTCCATGTTAAATTATGTTTTGCTTTAAAGAGATAGGAACCAATTTTGTTGGCTTATAATGTTGGTTATTTTTATAACTATTTAAAAAAAACTCAACTGTTTGTTACATGAATCAGTTTTTTTTTAAGTTATGAAAAATAGTCATGAATATTCTGTATAGGTTGCACTGTATTCGGGGGCTCTTAATACTCTTAATTTTTTAGAGTTAAGGCACCAATTGTGGACACTTAGCTGATTGGCACTAGTAATGGACCCTTCACTCCTGATTCAAATTCCATACGGTCCTAAATTGATGGTTGCAAAACAAATGAATAACCCTTATCTTCAGTAAAATAAGAATCAAGTGTGCATCATTGGGTTCTAGACCATTACTGGTTCTACCACCCTAATGTTTATTGATTCTTCTTTTCTCATAGAATACCATCTATTGAAGGGTAAAAACGGATCCCTTTGACTGCCATACATATCGTTCGTCATAATGTATTGTTAGTCATACTTTTTTATGTCATAACTTCTTTCAAGCTGAAGTTACAGTTTTATATAAACGTTTATCGTGTAGATTAAGTAGTTAGGTTAGGTTAGTTTTATAAAAATCCTGATAAAGTAGCCATGTCTTGAGAAAAATGCATCATGACTTGCGAAAATGATGGCTTAAAACACATTATGACTAAAAATTATTATGGCAGTCAATAGAGACCCGGGTAAAAGATTTGAAAAGCAGTTCCAATGATAGTGGCACAATCTGTGAACGTGCGTCACGCCCCACTTAGCACCTCTCAATTATTCAAGTCGGCCTCTCGAGTTGCCGTGAGCCTGCTTTGCAAACAACTGGAGCTGAATTATGGACTTGTTAATCCTGCTAGATCCCAGTCAGTGGGAGCTACAGGCGTACGTTCTTTTCAGTCATAGTCATAGTCATAGTCATAGTATATTTATTTGTTCAACACAGGTAAGTACATAATTATATACAGGTCTTATTCTATGGTTGTTTCACTGCGCTGTGCCGTAAGGCATACAAATTGTAGACAGTCAATGGCATGCTGCATGCATTTACAGTTCACATATTGTTTCAGTTAGATACAAAATTATTTATGCTATAGTAACATTTTTGTACTAGATAATTGTATAGCTGTTTTTTTAAGACTGACATATTTTCTTCACTTACAATTTCGGCCGGTATTTTATTATAAATTTTTGGGGCCATTCCAAGTACACTTTTTCGAAAAAGGGCAGTCTTAGAAGACATGGCTCTCATTTTATTCTTAAGACGCGTACTCTTAAAATTATTAAATAGGGTCAGATTACTTTTCACAAAAATTACTACTTCGTATATATATAAGCAAGGAAGAGTTAGTATGCGTAATTCTTGGAAATATGGTTTACAGGAATCCATGTAATGAATACCACATAAGGCTCTTATGCATTTTTTCTGCGCTTTAAATGCCATTTCAGTGGGTGAAACTTGTCAGGTTTATAGAAATAGAAACATTTATTCGACGAACACAAGAAACAAAAACAGAACAGAGAAAAACATCATTAAAATAAGGATGGCAACACAGTAATAATAAAAAAAAACAATAAAAAACTACTATGACTACTTTAGACTATGTCAGTTTTTAATCATCGACAAAAGAGGGTGTAAGTTTAAAGGGTGTTTCTATGTGTCTGTTTATGGCGTCGTAGTTCCAAAACGGATGAACTAAATCGAGCGCTTTTGTTTCTAAGAAAGTTATTTTAATCATTATATTTTTTTGTTAAATTTCAAGGAAATCGGCTATGGGCGGATTCGACCAAACGAGAATTAAGTTCTTGTACTTGTTGATTAAGTCCACTTTGGAGTATGTCAAATTGACACTGTAAATAAAATCATAAGATGTCTCGTACGTTTTAATTAATTACGTCACTTTGACATAGTCCAAAGTGGTCTAGGAATTGAATTCCTTGAATGTAAGTCGTTTAAGAGATATTTGCTCTGAATGTAAGTTTTTATCTATTTAGAGTTGTCGTTAATGCCGCAGTAATGAAGTTAAAGCATGATTTAGACGATACTAAACTCCATACCAATATATTTGTCTTACTAAGTAAACACTTTTATAAACTCAAAATGCTCTCTTTTCGCGTAAAATAACAATTTTGTCATAAAAAAAACCATACATTATGTAAAATCAGGAACATGATGTACAAAAAATGGTCTCTAAATCAGGGGGATAATGTCACACCAATTGCCCTAGTCCCAAACTAAGCTCTGGGCTTGTACTATGGGTACTAGACAACGATATCAATACCTATATAGATAAATATATACTTAAATACATAGAAAACATCCATGACTCAGGGACAAAATATTCGCGCTCATCACACACATATCTGCCCTTACCGGGATTTGAACCCAGGACCGTTATCTTCGTAGGCAGTTTCACTACCAACTAGGCTCTAGTTGCTTGATTCAGCAACGAACGGCCGTTTTAGCCAAGAATCATACATTTTGAGGTTATAAAATTGTTTACTAGTTGGTATACAAACAGACATACAGACACACACATACAAAGATATACAAGTTAATCCCCTTTTTTTGTGGGGCGTTAAAATAAACCTTTTATTCTTAGAGTTGCTCTAAAACCATCATTGGAGTACATAATCACCTAAATTGATTGATACACACGAGTCGAAACCAAAATGGACCATTATTGCGGCGATAACATGAAAATGGCCTTCATCGATAACGTATTATCCAATAGGCCTTTCTTTTAGGGACGATAAATGGCTGCCAGACGAGTATGAAAGGAGGGAAAAATATCACCGGGTAAAGTATAAAATACTTGGGAAATACTTGTTGTGAATTATGTCGGATTCAGGTTGGAATTTGGTACGTTTGGGAATGTTTTCGAATATTTCGTAACTTTTTAACCTCTTTATTTAAAGAACGCAAACTTCAGTAAGACGGGTGGAATTTAACAAAAAATACTTTTATAATAATTACAATGACGCGACTTGTCTAGTTTGTAAGTGAAGGCAAGTAGATGTGTGATAAGCACAAGTATTTGCTCCAGAGTCTTGTATGTTTAGTATTATATCCAAGTAACTATAACATACTGTATATAATACATTATTATGTATTAAGGGAGTGTTCTGATATGAATCTAATATTTTGGCTGTTAGTTGGTCGCAACAGTTAAAAGATAAAAATATAAAAGACATTTATTCAGTAAGTAGGCCGTACGGGCACTTTTACAAGTCAAGAATCTACCAGCGCTTCTTTGTTTGTTTTGTTTGGATATGCCACATCTTGTAACTTAAAGTAGCTATCTTGTAGTTAAATTAACTATGTTCTTTCCAAACAGTTGTGCGATGAGCGTGAGTATTTGTACCCAAGTCTAGGATTATTTAAATATGTATTTATCTATAATAAGTATGTATATCTTTGTCTAGTATCCATAGTTCAAGCCTACTGACATTTATTTATTTATTTAAAGTATAAAATATAATTTAACCTTTAAAAAAAAAGTTAAGCTATCTTATAAAATAAAACTCTCCATTGCAACCACTTGCAGCATCGGCCGAGGACACACTCGTGTTACCCCGCTGCACTTCGATGCTCTGTCTTTGGACAAAAAGGAGCCTTGTCTGTGGTCGCCAGAGATGCCGATTAATTTGTCTGACAATTCTTCAATATTTTTTTTACCTAGCAAATCTTTTTAATCCTTAAAAAATAAGTCCACTGCTCGACGTAGGCCTCCCCCTTGCAAGCCACCGAGCATATTTGCGGTCACTATCATCCAGCTCTTGCCAGCCACCTAAAAATAAAACAATACTCGGAAATAATACTTGTTAATAAATACCTAGTTAAGTATTTTATCCAAACAAGTTTTCCCTTCCTTACTTCTTTATCGCCGGTCCACTGATATACGGCCCGTATTAAACCAATATTAGGTATTAAATAGAGATGTAACGAATATACGACAAAGAACGGTGCGGGTATAAAAGGGATGGCTGGAAATATGTATTTTGGGACCTTTCTAAAAGGCTTTTACACGTGCCAGACGATTTATGATACAATATAAGTATCATAAAAGTTAGTTTTTAAAAACTTAAAATCTTGAGGACTAAGCTCAGTGCAATAACTTTCATCAGCAATGCAAATGCAAAATAAAATTATATGATGATGTGATAATGTGTGTGTTTTATTATGTAAGTATTTAAATACCTATTTGTCTATAAAAGTGTGTTTAACGTTGCCTTCATATATGTATAGTGATCAGCAAGGCGTATTAGGGTGGTTTTTATCGATGTTGACAAAATTACATAAAACCACTGTCACTTTCTAACCACTGTGCAAGTGCGAGAGAAACGGATGATTTATCTACCTTGATAAAAACTACCATACTACGGGCCCAGGGACAAAATGTGCATAAAACATCCGTCACTTTCTAACACGTGTATAAATACGAGAGTTACGAATGCTTTATCCACAACCATACTAGGTCAACAGATGTTAAGACTGCGCCGAGCAAACGCCGAGCGTCCAGTGGCGCTCTCATTACTATTATTGTGTTTTCTAATTAATTAAAGAATTTCCTTGGAATCAGACGTAATGTCTTTGTAGTGCAAGTAAAAACACAATTTATGGGATACGTAAAACACTTTGATAACAATTACCCTTTGAGTAGTCAGCTTAACGGGAAGAGGTTGCCACTTTTTTCCGTTAAGTTAATAACTCGAAGGTGAATTGCTATTAAACTATATGATATACCCTATAAGTTGTGTTTTCATTTGTAGTACAAAAACCTACCGACCAATTTTAAGAAAATACTTTAGTTTATTAGAAAACACAATAAAAGTAATGAGGGCGCCACTGTACATCCGGCGTACGCTCGGCGCAGTCTTAATAAATGATAATCTTTATTTAACAACTCTGCTACCCGAAGACCCATTGAAACTTGACTTTAGAAATAATGAACACAAAACAATAAAAAGGAACAAATGCTAAAGCAATAAAAAACCAAAACGATAAAAAAGAGTCATGAAAACGAACATAAAGTTGATGTAAGAAGTCTTTCAATTTGGCTTTTATTGATACTAACAATTGAGAAGTTTGATTAAATTTGAAGTACAAGTAAATAACTCAGGTATATTTCTGTTAAACCTATAACAGAAGCATTGTTTGCTTACAAATAAATAATAAATATAAGGGGACAACCTCACTCAAAATGACCTATTCCCAAACTAAACTCTAGCCCCCTTACTTATAAACTTGGAATAGTTTATGCCATGCTTTGTCGCTTTCTGTCAGATGCAAATGTCACAATTACAGATAAGGACAAAGCATGGCATGAACTATTCCAAGCATATTACACGTTTATAAGTAAGGGGCTTTCTAACCTAACCATACTACCATACCATATGACTAGCATAGAGGCATTCCGTCTTAGTCCTCAGGGTTGGCAACGCATTTGCAGTCTTAGGATTGCATTGCAGTCTTGTGAATGCGAATGTCTATGGGTCACAGTTTCCACTTACCATCAGGTGGCCTGTGTGTTCGTTTGTCTACTCTATGCCATAAAAAAAAAAAAAAAAAACCTAATCGAGTCGATTCTGCCTTGACGCATCATGCTCATTTAATGCCATTTAACATTTTTCTTAATAAGATACTTACACCCTTATACTCGTAAACGCACTGTAAATTAATTTAGTACAAGTATTCATTGTCCTTTTCCATCCATTCAAATGACAGATAAAGATAGATCATTATTTCAAGCACACTTTAGCTATTGCGCGTTTACGGATAAGAGGGTCTCGACTCTAAAAAAAAATAGCGCTTTGAAGCTTAATATTTCATAAACGGACCCATGAATCGAAAAGTTGTTTTTACAAACCCACAATACTTTTGAAAGAACTCTCCAGCGACAACCCTAAAGGGTAGACAAGAAAATACATCCCCACGTTTCGTGCAGGGGAGCTGGTGCAGCAAAAAAAAAACAACATTTTATTTTACCACTTTGTTGACTATTGTGTATATTCATGCCAAATTACAGCTTTCTAGTACTAAGAGTCTCTGAGCCACGCTGCGGACGGACGGACGGACATGGCGAAACTATAAGGGTTCGTAGTTTGACTACAGAACCCTAAAAAAAATGGAATCCAAGACAAACCAGTCCAAAGTCAATGCAGACTGTTATTACGAGGAAACTCAAAATGATAAATCCGAGAGCAATTAACAAAACAGACAAGAACAATGTAACTCAACTTAATCAATCAAAGTTGGTAGAAACCATTCATTGCGCGTTTGCTCGACGAAATAAGTACTTAATTTAAATAAATATTTCCACAGGCTGTATAATATTGGAGCTTAAATTTGCAAATTTTGATTAAGGGTTGCAATCTTGTTTATACATACTCAATTTTGTAACTGACTAAGGCCCGTATTAATAAACTCATCTGGGCTGAGACACCCGTCACAAGATACGTCAAAGTAAACGTCAAAGCATAGAACACTGTCATTTTTGAAACATCTTGAGACGAGCATTAGAGTTGAAATTAGTTAAACTAACTAATCGGTAAAATTCGAATAAGGAATTGAAAATTTGACACATTTCCTTGAGATTCCTTTGAATTTTCGATTCTTTTTTCAATTTTTTACAATTAGTTAGTTTAACTACTGACTGATCAAACAACAGCACCTAAATCTGTAAACTAGTTCTCTAAATACATTATCATCATACTCTGTCCCAATTGAAATTATTAGTTATTATTTATTGAATAATAACATAAAATAATACAACAAAACAATAACAAAAATTATATTACTTATTTCTATGCTTTGTTATTATTTATTAGTACTGTTAGGCGATGGGCTTGCAACCTGTCACTAATACACTGGTAAACATCTTAGCCTAAAAGTGCAAAATGTGGTTACAGAATTATTAACAAGTTTTTAGAGTTGTTGGTAATTCTGTAGCTCTGCCTACCCCACTCTGGGAATAAAGGCGTCAGTTTATGTATGTATGTTATTTATCAATTTTGAAGTTGTGGCTAAATCAACAGGATGAGCCTAAGTGTTGATCCTAATTTACTTCCCCCACTTAAAGCTCATGATTATACTTGTCTCCATAACAATCGCTCTCTTTGTCATTGTGCACCGATTTCTCGTGTTGATTGTGTCACCTACCTCGGGCTTAAAGTTGATAAAAACTTCTCGTGGTCTCACCACGTGGATTTTATTTGTAACAAACTCAGAATATTGCTTGGAAAATTCTACCACCTAAGTTTCAAAGTACCTTTAGGGACACTAAAATGCCTATATAAAACTCTGGTAGAATCAATAATTAGTTATGGTCTAGATGTGTACGGATTAACTTTTAAAACGAATTTAGATAAAATATAAGATATGCAAGTTAGATTTTTAAAACTTCTAGTCAACAAAAGAACACGAGAGAGATGCTGAAAATATTATTATCAGTTATTTAATATTTGTAAAATTCTTCCTGTAAAACTTAAGCATAAGTATCTGTTAGCGGTAGCCAATCATGGCGCTCAAGGCAATCTGTCGCTCTTAGACAACACATTTGGCACTCGATCTGTAGCTGCTGGAAAGTATGCTGTGCCGAGAGTTACTAATTACTATGGTGACAGATGCCTTACGAAACGATTGCCTTACCTTTTTAATAGCTTGCCAGCAGATATAAGATCCGAATCCAACACAGTTAAATTTAAACGTAAGTTATTCAAATTCCTTTGTCCATAGTTAATACGTCAGTTAGTTTTAGTTAGTTAGTATTTAAGTCTATATAGAATGTTTCTTGAGCATATTTATAGTTAAGTTGTATAGACTCAATTTACTGATTCCGCAGTCAAACCGTGCAAGCGGTTTTGTGGGACTTTATTTATAAGTTAAGTACTGTATTTTTGAGATTAATAAATAAATAATAATAATAATAATAATTACCTCTGTTGTAGGTTTTAACTGCTGTTAACGTATGTGTGGTAGTATATATTGGTATATTTTAATTTATCTTTGTATGTATTTTATTTAAAGAAGAGATTTTATTTTCTTTCTGTTTCTCTGTTGTATGAACTATTTGTTATTTCCTGAAATTTTATTAATTTGTCTATCCTTCGGCATTGTCCTTGCTTATTCCACTCCAAGGTTAACTGGAAGAGATCCCATATGGGAAAAATTCACCTATGTACATTATTTATATTGATGCAAACATGTCTTGTAATTGTTTATGTGCAATAAAGAGTGTTATGCAAATTGATCAAGCTATTTAAGGGATATCAGTGCCGAAAGTTTCGGTCGAGTGATTCTGTCTATTTCCATAATCATAAGTACTAACTATAAGGTTGTTTAACAACAAATACACATTGAAATTGAATAAAACAAGCCCATTTTATTTGTGACGTTAACCAAGCGACACATAAAAGGGTCTGACCACAATTAATGGGGTCTGTAGCGTCGCCACATTACAAACGAAATGGGAAAATACTCTCTTTAGGTATTTTTATACTCATTTTGTGTTACATTATAAAATTAAAAACATACATTACTTTGATATTTTGCAATTTATCACAACACTATTGCAAAGGATAAAAAAAATAAAAAAAACTTTTTATGATTCAACATTTTTGATATCATGACACGATAAACCTATTTTAGTTAAAGTGTTCTTTGTTCCTGTCACTTATTTATATAATTATGTACACTGGTAAGCAAATTAGCCTGATCGTGCAAAATTTGGTTACAGAATTAACAACAAGATTGTAGAGTTGTTGGTAATTCTGTAGCTCTGCCTACCCCGCACTAGGAATCAAGGCGTGAAGGTATGTATGTTCTTTGGCTCTTTCTGTCAAATTAAAATGTCGTAATAACAGATAAGGACAAAGCATTATGTCAAGCATACTTTAGCTATTGCTCGAAGGGATAAAAATATTTAGATTTAATCCCAGGAGTTGTTTAAGTTCAATGTGTACATATCTGTGTATCTGCATGTGACATCGTAGCTCCTAAACAATGACCAAGAGATGGATTAAAATTAAGAAAAATAAAGCTGGTTGAATCGAGGTGGGTCTTAAGACAGGTTTCATGAAAATCAGTGAAACAGTTTGAAAGACATTCATGGGCAATATAGAGAATAAGAAGAGAAAATAAAATATCATGATAATAATAGGGTATGACCACTTCTTTATTATATAAAGACAGAAAGTAAGCAAGAGCGAGGGTAAGATAGAAACAAAAAAGGATGAGAGATTGGATCATACATAGATACACATACATTAACTCACGCCTTCGTTCCCAGAGTGGGGTAGCCAGAGCTACAGAATTACCTACAACTCTAAAAACTTGTTTATAATTCTGTCACAACATTTTGCACAATAAGGCTAAGATGTTTACCAGCGTATTAATGATTGGTTGCAAGCCCATCGCCTAAAGAGTATACAAGCCTTTATTCCCTTAGTCGCCTCTTACGACATCCACGGGAAGACATGGAGTGGCACTTTTATAACCCAGCAACCACATGGGAACGATTGTATCATTGTAAACGTTTTTTTATGATGTATAACAACTTGAAAATGTAGCTCAAACAGGTCGAAAAAAAGATTTTAGAAAAGTAAAACAAAGACTGTTACAACACAGCTACCTTCATACAATAGTAGAGTTAGGGCTTTTTATGTACATTTGCTAATTATAAACCTTTTCAGTCGTAAAAAAGTGAACAATCCCAAATCTTTTTAAAATGGTTATTTAATTCAAAGGGTTGTTCGAGCGTTACATTTAAACGCTGAACAAGATCGTTACAACGTGCAAAAACGCTCAGTTTGTTTTTAGAATAAAAAAGTGTTTCTTTTATATATCCATATAATTTTGATCTTGCTTTTGTTAATGTACGAAGGTTTTTTAAAGTAGTCTTGACTTATTATGACTGACTTTGCAGTTCATTTTACGGTGAGCGTAAAGGACAGCGCATTTACATAGCTCTGTCCTTTTCTCTCACCATAAACAGAACTGCATAGTTATGTAATAATAACTCCCCTGTTGTTTTGTGACGCTTAAACTTCTCGAGTAGCTTTATAATAGGAGATCCGAATAGGAGACGACCATCACCGGGCTCTTTATTTGATAAAAAGTATTTTATATCAAATTTAATATGTTAAGTAATAAATGGCGAATAGGTAGGCTGAAAAAATTCAGTTACTTTAAAATAAAAAAATGCAATTGCTTGTTTAATAGACAAAATTACATACCAATCGAAAGTAGTCTATAGAATATGCAAACCTTAGGTTGACTATTTTTACCCACCATAACATAACTATTGGGTAGGTAGGTACATATAAACAGGTAAGTCGGTACTAATCATTTGCACTAAACCTAATGTTTGCAAATTCTATAGGCTTCATACTTTTGATAAGTACGTAATTTGTCTATTAAACAAGCAATTGCAATTTAAAAAAAGTTCATTTTGACTTTTATTTTTGTACTGGATTAAAAATTCTCACACAACCTATTCGCTATACATTACTTACCATATTAAATTTGATATAAAATACTTTTTATCGAATAAACAGCTGGGCGAAGGTCGGCCCTATTCGGATCTTAAACTATTAGGCTGAAAGTTACTTACCTAATGATACCGTCAGATATACAATTTCACACTGAAGTATTGAATAATTGTAAAAAAACTAGTCACTTACGAGATACTCCACATTTTTAGGGTTTCGAGACACTATTAATATACCTATGTTGTTATTCAGTCAAAAACGCGGTCGGACGAAGTTAAATTAGTCCCGTCAGAGCGAACAAAACACTTTTTAGCGCGTGCCTTTTCAATTTGGCAGCATGGCTTCGGTCGATGAGATCGGACGTCTACCCGCTCACGTGCTGTAAGCAACTAGAGTTATATAGCCCCTATTTACTAATAAACAAGTTCGATTTGCACGAGTACTCAAGTGGATACCTGCTTATTGAGAATACACGTGGTAAAATTTGTTTTGTTTGCTGCGACGGAACTACTTAAACTCGCCCTGGGGTGTTATTCTCTCAAAAATAACGGAAGGTCGGACGAACAAGCGAAATCGCAGCGGCGAGTTTAAGTAGTTCCGTCAGAGCGAACAAAACACATTTTAGCGCGTTCATTTTCAATTCAGCTGCCTTATACGTTCGATCCATCGTCAGATACCATGCTGTATCCGACATTCACTCGTTCGTCCGTCCGACCGTCGTTGTTGAGAGAATCACTACCCTGTCCGCCCGGGCATCCGACCTTTCGGGCGCGAGCGGGTTTTGTTTTTAGAACTCTCGGTCGACCGTTCGACAGATAACCGTTTAAATAGAATCAAACTTCTAGATCTACATCAAATACCGTTCCAATTCACACTTCGATTAGTATCGGTTACCCGATATATGCCAGTTCCCATACAAATTACATTCAAGCAGGTAACCCTAATAATACGACCTAACGTGCGGTACAATATGTAGCAGTGTAGGCACAATGGACACGCCCAAACCAAACAGCGTACCTACATTAAAAACAATGGGCCCAAACATTAGCAGGCCGTCGGTTACACCGAAGCCGATATCCAGAAATTCCAGATTGCAATGACATTTTATCAGCCGACAGCTGCGGGCCTAGTATTGTTGCATTTATCGCGTGACAAAAAGTGTTAAAAGCATCCGTCACTTTTTGACATTTATATAAGTACGAGAGTGACGGATGCTACCTATCCTTGGTCTATCCTGACAGCTGTCATTTCAGTACAATTTATAACCTATTCTTGGGTATGAAGTAGGGTATGAGGTCATAATTTGTACTGAAATGACAGCTGTTAGAATTGTAGATAAGACATTTATTAAACCTACACAAATTTACATTTGAGCTTTACAGATTAACGCTGAATGTCAATAATTTTTAGATAGCAGACTCTGGACGTCTAATTCCATATTATAATTTTCAAATCTTCGATATCGTAATCAAATTGTTGACGTCATGACAGTTCTTATTCACTTGACAGTAAAAGCCGTCACAAGGTTAACAGTAGAATTAAGGTGGGAGTAAAAGTAGAATAGTCTCTGAGCACTTGAACAATTTAACATCTCACTTTTTTGTAATAAGAAAAACACGCAGTGGTTTAAAATTGAAGTAATTTCACCTACATTTATGTAGATGACGCTACAATGATGTGTTTCATTCGTTCTAAAAACAATGAATTGCGTAGTAAAATTAACATTTACCTTGACGTTTTGACTGTGTTACTGAGTGTGTTCTGTGTTACTCGTGACAAAGGCCGATGTAACACAGTAGAAACGTCGAGGTAGATGCTCATTTTCATTACGCGATTGTCCCAATTTATAGTACTAGCATGTGTGAAAATAGTGTTATTTTAAATCAAGGTGTTTTAATTCCCCACACGCTTCGCTGTTAAATTCGGAACGGTGTGACACACCACAATTGGTTTACGTAAGATACTGGAGGCTGAACGGACGTACAACAGGCAATTACACTGAACGGATAGTTAGAGCAGATTGCTCGGGCAGTGACATTTAAATTCTAGGCATGCATTCAACATTACCCAAACAACAGTGCTTCCTTAATTCTATAACCACTATGTTACATCTGTTATTGCCTTAACCCCGTACTTATAAACGTGAAATAAGCTTGATTTAGTTTATGCCATGCTTTGTCACTTTCTGTCAGATGCAAATGTCACAATTGCAGATAAGGACAATGCATGGCATAAACTATTCCTAGCTTATTCAACGTTTATAAGTAAGGGGGTTATTCTTTTTACAAAGCAAGATAAAATTAAACATACTCGTAATAACGATGATTATACAGGGTGAAATCTAAGTCGTGAATCAAATGGTCACCTTCTGTGTTCTTCCCACGAATATGAACAACTTTCACCATGGGACCAACACTGAGATCACGAAAAAAAAAATTATATAGCTGCTTCATGGCTGCTTCTTACATTTTGGTCGAGTACGTAGTGAACTTTTCTATGAAACAGCTGGTTTTTTTTTCGTGATTTCAGAGTTAGTCCCATAGTGAAAGTTGTTCATATTCGTGGGTGGAACACAGAGGTGATCATTTGATTCACGACTTAGATTACACGCTGTATTACCCACATTATGCTCACAGGCTAAAATAACATGAACAATTATTTTTGTTCGTAAGTGTATCATAATAATAAATATCATGACAGTGGCATCAAATTACAGAAGTTACATATTAAAGCAAAGTCAACCGCAGCATGCGTGTTTTTTTTTAAATAAAAATTGTGATATTAGTGGCGTCGGTGTAATAGGAGGATTGGGGATGAGGTTAACTAGGGAAGAAGAATTTCGACCAAGAATCATTCCAACCTACGCGAACCCTCCTTAGAAAGGTTATTAGAATTGCGTTTGCCCAAAGTATAGTTTTCTCAATGTTTTGTTTGTGCTGAACGGTAAACAAGGTAAAACATAGATATAACTTAGGTAGAACTTACGTTTCGCTGCTTAAATACAAAAGTGACACAAATCAAAAACAAATATAGTTTGATTTAAAACTTAAAGTAAATAGCGTTTCGATTTTAAACGCAACACGACATTTTGGTTTGTGTCACTTTTGTATTTAAGCAACGTTTTGTTCGTTTAATAGTTAATAGTAGCTACTGTAAAAACGGTTTTATTTTGCGGTTTTATCATAAAGAAAAACCGGTCAATTGCAACTCGAACTCCCGCACCGAGAATGCCGTGTCCCATTTTGCCGGTTTTTTTAAAGGTTTGCATTAAAGTTAAATCTAATTTTACGATTGTATGTATTACTATTTTGAGGGTATATCGTAAACAAAAGACGTTAAAACTGATTGGGAACCGGTTTTTTTATTATTATTTGACTGTTTGACAGATACAGCTCTTTTAAGTAAAAGTAACGGCAGAAGAACACACGGACAATGAAGGCTTAGTAATAGAGGTACAGGGTGCCCCCTTTAGTTACGGTAGAAAGTAATTACAAAAAATTAGAATGAAAATAAAAGATATCTGGAAAAGCTATCGTTTTTTTTTACTTAGGTAATAAGTTTGATGAAAATAATTTAATGTTTTTTTTATATAACCAAATGCAAAAAAAACACAATTAAATTCTCAGGGTTATTTGCAACTTTGAAGTCACCGTAGCTTAAGTGAGAGTTAAGTACAGACATACTTAGAATACTTGATATTAGTTAAATCTCCTCAGCATAACTCTCAAAGTTTCCCGACGTAATAAATTCTCAATTAGTCATGCACGTGCGGCTGCAGTTGAAGTGTTAACGCGTGGTTCACATTAGCATACGATTAGGTCACAATTACTTGTAGTACAGTCGAGTTCATAAATATGTACATACTTTAGTACTTTGTCGCTTCTATTGCTGTGATAAGTCGTATGTGGCAGTTTGAATATGATATTAAATAGACAAAAGTACTAAAGTGTATACAAGTTTTTGAACCCGACTGTACTGTATACATTACTGGCCACCCGAAGTTTTTAGTAACACCCATACATAAACCAACATTTATTAGACATAAACACCTTACGAGAAAAATTATCTAAAACAGGTAAACGTTCCAGTGCTCATCGTTGTACTAAGCTTAGTATTTGTCCCCATACTTTGAATTGCAATTAACAAAATAAGATTAAAATTACTTTTGTCACCACCTCATTTATTAGCGATGAGAAATGTTTCTGGCTTTGATATTTCACACGCTTTTTAAATAAATAAATAAAGAAAATGACTGCCAGCAAAAGCACCCTGACATTTACTCATACAATCCAATTGACTAACATTTATTTTTCATTTATCAAAAGTAAAGGTCTCATCTCCCAAATCACATGAAAATGTTTTGTGTATAATGTATCAATAAACATAATATCACGACGCAAATAAATATTTTCTTTTGACATGTTGAGCACTCGGACGTTTACCTTAAAGATGGGGAAAACCGCATCAAAATTGATGTGTCAAGCGGATAGACAGAGATTTCAACTGTCTAGCTATCACGGTTCATAAGATACAGCCTGATGACAGACAGACTGACAGTGGAGTCTTAGTAATAAGGTCCTGGGTTTTGGCAGCACCCAGCCGAATTTGGCAGCACGATGGGTCGAACTTATAAGGCTGCTAAATTGAAAATGCACGCGCTACAATGTGTTTTGTTCGCACTGACGGGACTACTCAATCTCGCCGCTTGGATATCACTCGACAGTCCGCACGACCGGTGTTGTTTACAGAATCACTACCCTGGTTTTACTCTTTGGGTACGGAAACCTTAAAACGTAAAAAGACGTATTAGTTCCATCGATATGAACAAAGTATGTATTCTAAAACAAACCATGAAATGCTTATTATTAGTCCTCCCGATGATACCGCCATCTATCTTCATTGCAACCATATTGTTAATACCGATCGGCAATCATCGTCTTTCCATAACACACGAGTGACAAATATAATGTTAGTTGCAAGTGCAAGCGTGATAGCGATAGCCAGCCGAAAGTTATTAAGAAGCTGATCCTGTACAATCTGTGAGCACTTAGAAGATGCTTGGGTTTTGTACATCTCTCTCACTCGCTCTTGATAAGATCGTATGAGAGTGAGTGAAAGATAAGTACAAACCCGAAACATCTTCTAAGACCTACCGCACTTTACATTGCATTACAAAATAAAACCCACCAACGCCATCTCTCGTAAAATCTCTACAACACTTCACCTAATAAGCCCCTGTAACGTTCTAACTACCCTCAATCTAATTGCGCCATGTAGGGTTGTCACTCGCCGCGGCCGGGCCCGCCTTTTGCTCATTCCGTCTTAAGTACGCCTCGAGATCTGTGACTACCCTTAATTAACTGTGTCCTGCGAAATACGGAGTGCTTTGTATTGTACAGTCAGTTGCGAGTTATGAGTGAGTGGCGTGATTTTATTGTTGCCTAGAGTACTTGCTGCGATTTTTTATAATATGTAGCAACAACGGGACTAAGGCTCCGATTTTGTCGGTCTGTCAGCCATTATGACTGCTATAACTGCCCTTTTTTTTTACGATTTAACAGCTTATATTTAACTAGCGACCCGCCCTCACTTCACTTAGATTTATGTGAATTTATTAAACATATAAACGTTTCTTTTGAATCACTCTATCTATTACTGTAAACTGCATTAAAATCCGTTTAGTAGTTTAGAAGATCTAAGCGAACAGACAGCGGAAGCATTCATTTTTATACTATGTAAAGAAGATAATATCGACACTATCTACGAACACTACGCTAACTCGTTTTTCGCTACTTTACAGGAGACGTGTTTTAATGAAAAAGTTTAATAACTCCGTTGATTTTTGACATTTTCCTTTGAAATTTGGAATTAAAATAGCTTAATAGTTACTTTATTAATTGGTATATATTGACCCTCTAAAGTCTTGTTCGTTTTAGATTTATGACGACTTAGCGTTATATACTTCATTTTTACCATTACGAACTGCAATGAATAATACGCCAAGTAACACTTAGCCTAATATATCTCGCTACGGTTTATGATGAAAATATTCATTTTACTGTCCAAAAATCTATGCTTCCCACTAGTAGGAAGTGAGCTGACCTATAAATAGTCATAATTAAAGACAAACATAATAAAATAATGATAATTAAGTGAAATCTATGACTTAGCGTAATTTACACCTGGATAGACGTTTTTATCGCTCCATTCTAAACTACGCTATTTAGCACTTAGCTGCTTATACGATTGCCGATACTGTTACTTAGCTTTTTATTCACGATTGGAAACTATGAAAAATTAAATTAAGCAGGTGAATTTATAAACCAAAAATGACTAAAAAGTTAATCAAGTAATGACCCTTTTACAATGAATCACACTAATATGAAAAATGTAAAGGTTGATGTGTGGGTGTTAGTTAGTAATTTTTATTACTCCTTTACACTGAAACGGCTAGACTAATTTGGATGCTAATATAATATCCCTAACGCATAAGTACGTAGTACCTATTCCGTGGTAGGCGTTTTGGCGACTTTCAATTGAAACTGCTGGAACAGGTGACGAAGCAACTATTGAAGAATAATTTTGGGTAAGTAGTTCGCTATTATGAAATTCAATCCTATTTTCCGTTTCACTTAGTTCATTCAGAGCTGATCTAGATATCAGAGTAATATCGCCGTCAGTAGGTACCAATCAAGGTAGCATCACTTAACTCATTCGTTAAAGTTGACAAAGTATTATCAAAATAGCATAATTGGGATTGACCAAAAAAAACTCACGGTTTTTGGGTCATACACATTCGAAAAAACAAAAATTGTCTCTCCTGTGGTCAATAGTTAAGGGCTTGTGTGCATATAAGTAATGTTTTTATTTGATAGGACTAAAGTAGACGTGACGCCGTTCATGCGGATGAGGGTTCAGCCAGAAAATTAGGCCTTAAACACGTTAACTTCGGGTATGTTCACAGGAAAGACGCGAACCTAAATCTGTGTATGAACCTTTTACGTTCTAATTCGAAAGAATAAAAAAATTTAAGACACCAATTTCATTAATTTGGTATTTGACCTAATAAGTTGGTTTTAATATCTTTATTTATTTAGCAGACATTTTATGGATGACATGATTATTTTAAATTTGGGATGGCATTTTCTAATATTAAATTACAACAATTAAATGATATCCAATGAAAAAAAGTAATTGTAATAGTGTATTAAAACATACTATTTCAAGCTGTTTTCGCCTAACCCGTAAGATACACCTAGGAGGGCTTCAAGCCGAAAACGAAAGTCAAACAAAGGTTTAATGTACATACATACATAAACTCACGCCTTTATTCCCAGAGTGGGGTAGGCAGAGCTACAATATTACCAACAACTCTAAAAACTTGTTGATAATTCTGTAACCACACTTTGCACACTTAGGCTAAGATGGTTACCAGTGTATTAGCGACAGGTTGCAAGCCCATCGCCTAACAGTACTATACTATAGTTTGTACTTTTGTCGAAATATCCAAAAAAGATAAATATTTCAAAAACTTAATGATGCAGAACGGTTTTAAACCCCTATTCCTCGAAATGGTTTTCGAATTGGAGTACTTAATTGTAAAAATATGAACAATCCCAATTGTTGAGGTAGGTACAGGTGTAGATCTTTCTGAACTAATATGTTGCAGTAAGTGACTACTCGTGCTTTTAATAGAAGGTACCGGAGAAAATATCGGCTTTTTGCGGGGAGAGAAGTCAGTAATAGGAGACGAATTCTCTACAATTATCATTGAGCTTGTGACACCGTTATTGCTGGCAAAGCTAGGCGATGTAAGTGGTACTGCATTTACATCATTTAGATTTGGGTCAATATTTACGGAATTGGCGGTGTCCTCGGGATCGAATGTAGGTATAATGACATGTGAGAGTGTCGTTGCTAAAGTGGTTTTATTTGTTTCTGTTAAAGGCACAGTGGTTTGGTTTGGATCTTCAAAAATAGATTGAAACATATCCATGAACTGCGGAGTGAAGTTCGCTCCAGACGGTAACGGTGACTTTATAAACCAAAAACGAAACAATCATCAAATTTTGCTACCTACAAAATTAAATCCTTTTAAAACAAAAATCCGACTTAACAAAAAGTAAAAATAAATTAAATAACGCATTTTAAAATCACACGGGCTCGCACGTTTAACCATAATCACTATGATACCAACATACTTACATCAATACCTACATACAAACACCATACCTACATGTAAACACGCATTAATACATACGGGATAAACACAGAACCTTTTTTTTAATCCGGTAGGTACATAAATTTTAAATAAATTGATATAACCTAATCCATGTCAAAGAGGACCTTAATAATAATAATTTTTAAAATAATCTTGACACATGGACATACAGACAAATATACAAACAGACAACCAATGGCAATCCTATAACGGAGGCTCCGTTTTAGGTAAATGAGGCACGAAACCCTAAAGTCACTAACATTGTAGTTATTCTCTTGTGAGTACCTTGACCGTATATTACGCTAACTCAAACTTAGCGTTGGCTTAGTCGGACCTTTGAAAAAATAAACTAGCACTTGGTACTTGAACGAAAAGAAATAAATGGCCGGGTTTTAATTATGTAATATTATGAACTAAAAGCTAACACTATTTTTTTTTAATGGAATTACCCTTTCCATTGCTTTCGTTGAAATAAATGTGATTCTTGTAGGTTTCTTCATCATCAAAACGGATATTTATACTTAAATCTACTAAATGTCTTGCTCTGTTTCGTGCCATGATTCTAATTTACATTAAACTAACCAAAACAATCGTAACAACATAGCTTTAAGCCATATTAAACAAAAAAACAAAACAAAAGCGCTTGCGTCCCGCTTACAGGCGCCTAAGTCACACTTGGACGACAACAAACAAACTAGTGCCCCTCCCGCTCCCCCCGTACGAGCGGCTATCACAGTTGGCGGGGTGTACGTCGTTCGGTTTTAAATTAGTCATAAACTTAGCGCTATTCACGTTTCGTAACTTTGTTATTTTTTTCGATAATTGAAAAATAAAAATAGGATTTTGTAAAGAATGAACTTTTAAGATATTTGACATTAAAAAGTGAAAATCACCCAAAATCGAGTTAGCGTAGTGTTCGTAGATAGTGTCGATATGGCGTGTGTTTATTTATTTATTTTATCTTAAGATAAAATTACCGATTGCCCATATTTTTATTAATCTAGTTTTCTTTCTACCCACGGCCAGCTAATTTCTAATTATTTAATGTTACATATTCTCATGGTTCAAATTAACTCATCATTGCTTGGAGCCTTCCATTTTATATATTCATTTAATCTTTATTGCTAAAAAAAACACAAATCTCGTCTCGATGACGTGGCCTCACCTTTAAAAAATATTTTTTTACATTTTCTTGAAGCTAAACCTTTAACGCTTTACCGAGACTGAATGTACTGCACGCCCTGTAAATACGATCATTTGCTAACTAGTACAGTTGGCGAAGTACAAAGCTGTGATATGTGGCTCTTATTAGCACGGGTAACTACTGTTCTTGGATTAACCGAATATAATTAAACACGACACGTAGTTTGCATCGCGGAAACTATCATAACAGAGTATTTCTTTTTTTTACTGACCCAAACTATTTGTTTCTGTTTTTTTTAATGACTTGCGGAAGGGAAACAAGCGAGAGTGTACATGGCCAAGTATGAGGTCGACTGCTGAATCTGATCGTAAGGGACCAAGTTCGAACCCCCGCAGTCACCTGATCTGACCCCCGCAGTTGCAGACCCAGTAGCCGAGTAACTAATGTTAATGAATCGTTATCGAGAAATATGTATGGCGATTGCTAACAGTGCCCGGTCTCATATTTTTTTTATTTAAATTTTGACGGGTAAGTTGATAAAGGTGAAATATACGTAAAATAATGTGCAAAAAGGTGAATTTGCTTTAAGGGTTCGTGCTACAGATAACTTCTAAGGCCATGATGACAACAACAACATACATTAGGCATCGTTATCCAAAATGTATAGGATTGACGTAAGCTGTCAAACGGTCGTGTCAAGCGCCTACGTCAATTCCATACATTCTGACAGTTTTCGAAAGTTGTTAACGTTAGTGTTGAAGCAACTTGTCAAGCTTCACAACGTTTTCTGCTATTCGAAAACGCGACGTCTACAATAAAGTCGTAAATAAGGTCTGATTTACACTTTGCGACGTACAGGTGCAAAGTTCATACATTTGCTATCAAATGGCAAGTAGCAAATGTACCAACTTCTTCGCAAAGTGTAAATCAGGCCTTACGGCTTTGTATAGTATAATGCCTGGAAGCTTTATTTTGTTTTTTAGAGCCTTAAAACGTAGGTATATAATCTAATAATTATTGTTCAAGCTATGATTTCCGTGAGTCAACGCGGCGTTAGACAAACATGTTCGGACGCGCATTAGGCGGAGCGCACGTGTGTGGTGACGCCATTAAGCGCAAAATGCGTCCACGTAATGAAGTTTATATTCAGCAAATACCCAATTAGGGACGCGGGTCACACCGTTGCGTAATTGTTTGATCCAAACGGGGATTAAATTAAAAATTAAATTTGCATGGTCACAGTTGCTTAGCAAGCTTTCTTACATTCTTGATTGTTATTCCACGAGAATTTTTCATGGTTTAGTAGTTAACGTTAAAGTTGATAAAAATTAGGTGCTCCTTAAGGTGCGACCACATCACTGCTCAACGGTGGGTATATTACGGTGCGTCAAAAACGGCGCCATGTTGTTACTATGACCCCGTCTTTTGTTTACGCACCGCACCGCACCGTGGGGTTGCACCTTTACAAAGGCATGCGTTGGTCTATGGATAGGTTAACGTCAATTTTAATGGTCAGTTCAGAAATTATTGTAGTTCTTTTAAGAGTATTTTTCTCTGTTTTTTTTTATTCTTGTTTTTTTTTAACGATAATAACTGTGATATAATACATGTTTTAGAGTGTTAATAGTTTAAGACTACGAAAAATATAATAAACGTTTCGTTAAATGTACACAATGCAGTTTAGTTTTAGTTGACTCTGTGAGTTATCGTAAGTTTGTATGTCTGTTCCACAATAACTTTTGTATTGTTGATCCAACTACTGTTATATCGAGGCAAAAGCAATTTTAAAGTCAAAAATTAGCAGCATTGGTCAAGAGATTACAGTAAGTAAAGTAGAAATCATACTTAACGTCTTTGTTTGAGGGAAATTATTAACAGTCTTACTGCCGTATTCAGACACCTCAATTAATTTTGATGCCGTTTAGCGACGTGTTGTCTTTATTCTTATGCAAAAGCAAAGAAAGTGATAGCAGCAACTTTAATCAAGCATTTTATTTGATTGACATCCTGAGTGGTAGTTAGTCCTACAAGTACTCAGCTTTATAAAATATATTATGTTACGGTGTGACAGCAAGCTCCTTAATACAGGTCACGCATCGATCAAGCGTCGCGCGCGCTGTTTCCTTTATTATGGCCATTCATTTGCGTTCACTCTGTCCTTTTATTGAATATCCGATGCGATAATGTGTGGGGGGTTTTAGGAACAATGGGTCGCGGTGTTGGACAAGGGATTCTGTTGGTGATATTAGGTGAGTTGGGATAATGTAAGAGAAAATATGAAATGGAATATACAATATAACGTGATTAAAGGCAAATAGTTGAGTTTATTTGCGATTTTTGGTTGCCGGGTTAGTATAGTGCCACTCTATGTCTTTCCGTGGATGTCGTAAGAGGCGACTAAGGGAATAAAAGCTTGTATTGTTAGGCGATGGGCTTGCAACCTGTCACTAATACACTGGTAAAAACCTTAATCCTATTGTGCAAAATGTGGTAACAGAATTATCAACAAATTTTAAGAGAATGAAGGCGTTTGTTTATGTATATGTGTGTCTATGTAATTGCTAATATACCGTTGTATTTAATTGCATGTTCACTTAAAAAAAAACATAATTAAAAAATACAAATGTCATTATTTGTAAATATTTTTCCTGAACCCTTCGTGCGTGAGTTCGACTCGATCTTGGCCGACTTTTTTTCCTTTTTAGTTTAATTATAAACTGAGAGCTTATCAGAATAATTTCCAGCCAGACCTCGCAGGATCCCGTCAGTAAATTGGACGTCAGTCGCAGCGCATCTATTAATAAAGAGATGCATTTTCCTACGCGTTTGGGTGATGCATATTTTGATGCTTCGAAGAATTTTGCATCATGCTGACTATACATATATATCTCAGTAAGTAAGTTTATTTTAAGCATTTATTGGATCTAAAATTAAAGTTCAAGTAGTTTATGTAAACTTGGATTTTTTACTAAAACATACATACATACATTAAATCACGCCTGTTTCCCAGAGGGGTAGGCAGGTTCTTTCCATTTGCTACGATCTTGACAAATTTATTTCGCTTCTTCCACATTCATACATCAAGTCATGCACGCACGTCGGTTTCGGGTACTTAAGATTCGGCCCTTTTCCAGTATTTCTCCGATTTGACTCGAAAAAGTACGCCTAGGGCGGCCCCTTCCGACTCGTCCACTCACTTTCGATCTGTAGGTATATCTCTTTCGTCAATCTTCTTTCATCCATCCTTTCCAAATGACCGAACCATCGAAGCATGCCCTTTTCAATCTTAGTCACTACATCTTCTTATGTGTCATCATAAAATCAGGGCTTCTATTCAGTTTGCCTGGGCTGCCATCACTGTTCAGTAAGGCCCTGTTGTTTGATCAGTAGTTAAACTAACTAATAGTTAAAATTTGAAAAAGGAATCAAAAATTTTAAGGAATCTCAAGGAAATGTGTCAAATTTTCAATTCCTTTTTCGAATTTTAACAATTAGTTAGTTTAACTACTGATCAAACAACAAGCCCTAAATAAGAGTTATAAAAACGTTGATGCCTACTTTCCACTGCAAGCGGAGCGGGCTCAGTACGGACTCCGTTTGCCTTACATCGATGGCTTTAAAGAGGTTAGCTCGTGTTGGAAACATATGAAGTCACCGTTGTACGCCAAACGGAGTCCGTACGGAGCACGCTCCGCTCGCACTGGAAAGCGGGTTATGACAGTACAGAAACACGTCAAGAGCAGTATAGTGTAACCGTCTAGCCCCCTTACTTATAAACGTGGAATAAGCTTGGAATAGTTTATGCCATGGTTTGTCCTTATCTGTAATTTTGATATTTGGATCTGACAGAAAGTGACAAAGCATGGCATAAATTATTCCAACCTTATTCCACGTTTATAAGTAGATAAACAATACACATACCACACCATAAAAACGATATTTTGTATTTATTCTTATTGGCTATAACTACCTAAATCCATTTTAAAATAACTCAAGAACTCCATTCAGTTTTTAAAAACATGAAATAAAAATTCCGAAAGGAAGTTCACGTTTTTAATACGAGTATTACAACAGAAAATAATGTTTCATACAAGCATTAGTAAATAACGTTTCCTATCAGCTTTTGAACGGATATTTGCTACAAAGTGTAAATGCTACGACACTACGCCACTACGCCGTAGGGGTCGCGTAGCTCTACGTAGCTTCAACGGAGAAGAAAATAAACTTGGCATAGGTAACAATTAAATGCAGTCTAAATGAAATTACCAGCATAAAGGTATTCTATTTTTGTTCCCAGGGTCAGTCTTAGGATTGCAGTCCTAAGATTACAGTCTTGATCTTGAGTAAAAACTTGATGGTCTACGAATATGTGCCTGTTGTCTCTTTGCCATAAAAGAAGCATTCCGAATTTAAATTAATATTGCATTTAGAATGCGCCCCTTCTTCTTCTTTTTTTTGGGTCTTAACCCAATGTCCTAAATTTAGGACATTTGTCAAAGTGACTTTTGACTTTAGTTGACTGACACAAGATTCTTTTTAGAACTGACATTTGATGTGGGCCTTACGAGGTTAATAGGCATAAAAGGGTCCTATTACAAACAATCGAGGGTCGATTTCGTAATTGGATCGTCGGTAAAGTGATAACTTACAAACAATAAACTTCAAGTCACTAATGGATTGTTGGTTCGAGTATCCTAAAATAAATAGAGATGACGAAAAGATACAGCAAAATATAATTATCTTGTATCTGTTTGTTTAAATTCATGTATTAAAATATAATATTTTTTTATTTGTTGTATCTTTTTATATTAATTTTACACAAACGGTTTTTTTGACAGTAGATTGAATGACAACTTTTATAAAGGCATTAAAATTCTAAAGTCAAGTTGAACGCGTTGAATGTTTTTTTTTTATATCGGTAAATCAAATGTTAAAATAAAAATGTGAATAAATGTCACAATAAAGAATTTCAAAATAGTTTTTGAATTACCATAGATCGTAAAATACAGAGTAGGTAATCTTATTCTACTTTCAACAGCTGCATAGGTAAAGGTGCAGTTTTAAAGAGAAAAAAAAGAAAATCATTGATAAATTATCTTTTTTAAAAGACAAGGAGGCTAACGAGCATGCGGTTTAACCGATGGAAAATAATCACCACCTTAATCTTTATATAACTTTTAGGGTAGATAGAAAATCCAACATTTTTGTTTCAAATTTGGAAAATGATGGTAAAAAGGCATAACCCAAATTAGAGCAGGCAGGGAAAATCAGAGTAAGATTCACAAAATTCCTTTTATTAAATTAATAATTACAATCTCCCGTCTTCTAAAAGTACCAAAATTAGCATCCTCACCATTTGTCACTCGAGTTCTAATTATGCTGCCGTTTAGCGACGGTGATAATCGGCTGTGTCTCAAACTTACATAATCGGCCGTCACCGACATATGCCGCGTCACTCGAATTGTCACGTAGCCGAGAACAGATGGCTTGGAAGCGAACGACTTTTAGTAGGGGCCCGTTGTTTGTAACGGGACGTTAATTCAAGCATCAAGATTGTTTGGGTTAGGTATTTTTATGTGAAGGGTGCACGGAAAGAACATGTCTAGTTAACTTTACACACAACACTACATAATTATTGAGATATTTCGATTTGAAAGTTAGGAATTATGTAATTTTTAAAGACGAAGTAGGTAAATGTTATGGTTAGATTTATATATGTTACCAAGTGGTAATTCAAAGTTTATTTAATATTCTACATAAATATGGAGATAAAAAAATAAGTCACCAGTCATGTTATTGCTGTGTACCTAAACGTGTTGCATTTTCTATAATGTTACAAAATAATAACAATATTCTATTTTCAATAACACCAAAAGACGTTAAAAATTAGTTAATCATTTAAAAAACAACTAAAATTTAGACCCTCAAAATACGACGACATTACTGATTCAAGCTCAAATGTCGCTTATTCTGTTCCTGAAATTTATAGTTTTTGTCGAGTTATATTTATTCTCTTTATGCATAAATGTGTTTTTTGTCAGTCTTTTTCCTATGCCTTCAACTTTACTGCAAAACACATTTTGGTAAAATAAGTTAGAGTTGCTTTTTGTAACATTGGCTAAGATAGGTAAAGCGACTGAACATCATCTGAAAGATGTCTAGTTGACTGAGCGGAAAATTGGCCAATTTGGCAAAATAACTAAAATAATAAATAATTTAAAATATGCCAAAGACTATTATTTATGTTTATTATTTTATTCCTTGCAACGATGGTTCCTATTGGTATTTACTTACTTACGGACTTTGCCATTGGTTTTGGATGGTCGAGCCCTTCATAGGTAAATATTATAATCATTTAAGCACATACATAATAGTTTCAGTGTATCGGTAATAGCGCGGGAAAGGCCAAAATGACATTAAAATAAAGGAATGATTTAATATAAAAAATACATTCACATTCATTTATTCCTTGCAATCATGGTATTAACTAGAGGTTTTGACTCTTACTTACAGGCCCTACGTTGGGCGCCATTTGTTCTTAATAGCCAAGCGGCATCTTAAATACAACTTATATTAAGTTGTATTTAAGATTCAGCTTGTCTACGAGTGATATTACATTATGTGTTAAGTAGCAGCTACTTGACACATATCACTCATAACGTACCGTCAAAACATTGCCCTTTCAAACACAAGTGACAATGGAAACAGCGCGTCTCTACGTGTGTTGTGAATATTATTTGCTATAGCGATGGCACGAGTAAAAATGGCGATACCCGGCTAGTTTGTGTCTGAAATATTTCGGGTCGGAACGTGCCGGCAGCACAAAGTGCCTACGCAGGTAAATAAAGTCATTTGAGCTCATAAATAAGGGTGATATTTAAACGTGCATCAAAAAAAAGCCTGGTACCTAAAAATATTAACTGTAGAGCGTTTAGTTTTTTTTCAGTTCAGTATTTTTTTTGCTGCGCAATTAAACATTTACTTATCTATAAATATTAGCTTGAGGAGACTGCGTGGAAAACCGGCTAATCAATATGATAAAAAACTCCGGGAATAATTAGAAACTTATAAATGAGTTAAGTATATTTTTAACTTGAACTTCTATGCGACCAACCCCATGCATTGTCCTTACTCATCTACTTCAGAGTTAGCTGGAAGAGATCCCATTTAGGCATAATTATGTTCGCTGTTGTACAATAGTTTAATATTAATATTTTCGTGCAATGAAGAGTTTACATACATACATAACATATTTATTTATTGCTTGCAACCATGATATTTACTAGAGGCTTTGACTTACGGGCCCCACGTTGGGCGCCATTTTTATGAGCAGCCGAGCCGAGCTAAAATACAGCAACTTCGTTCTACTGAACTATACATATTTTATTCTTATGATTTACCAGCTAAGCCTAAAGTTAACTAAGACATGGAACCTTCTAGGGTGTCCCAAAAGGTAACTTATAATTTAAAAAAAAAATGCTATCGACGGACGTACAGGCAGACAGCCTACCTGATCGGAAGTGATCACCGCCACCTATGGACATTTGCATACATACAATACATAACAGTTAGCATCAGCCAAGAATAACTACATGCCGAAAATAATAAGCTCGTTGAACAGTTGGACATGATTGTTGGAGCAGATGCGTTCTGGAGTGCAGACCACGACTCGGTATGTAGGACGTCCTGCGGCTAGGTGGAGAGACGATTTACGTCTAGTACCGGCAGGAATTGGTTTTTTTTTTTTATAATTTAAAACGATAAAACGCGCTTCGGAATTTCGGATAGAGCAAGCTGGTTTTCATTGGGAAATGCCTAGTGGGCTTACACAGGTAAAATTATGATGAAGAAAAAAAGTTCAAATCACTTTGTGGCCAAATCGGGTAAAAATAAAATGTAAATCATGTTTATTCATATTATAAAGGTGTTTGTGTTTCCTTGTTTGTAGAATCCATTTTCACGGGTTAGCTTTCGACGTTAAATTTGGTACAAGGGAAGTTTATATAGATCTATGTAGGTACGGTCGGCCAATAAAATGGTCTACCAGTTTTGAAGAAAGTTTCTGTGTGTGAGATCTAACTATTGCTAATCTTGAAACTTGTCACGGTCATAATATTATTGCAAGAGAAAATCGAACTTGTTGTATCATGACATGGAAATGAACTTTAACCGTAGGTGGTAAAGCACATTTTTGGCCGACTGTACTTCTTAATCTGGAAAAATATAACATTTTCAAAGAAATAGTAATAGAAAGTAACAAATTACCTTTATGAATCCAACTGCCACGGAAACACCCAAAAATTCCTAATAACATTTTTCCGAATATTAATTTGTCCGAATTGACGACTTCAAGCACGTTTTTCTTAAAATGGCTCCCAAATTAACGCTCGTGACCGTACAATTTCAATAATATAGGTAAGGTAGGAAGGTATTATGACATCATCGCTATTGAAATACCTTTGACACAATCACTTACATGATCAATAGCGTAAGTTACAAGTATATTAATAATGTAATATCCCACTTTGTGCCCTGTAACACAAAGGGCCTATAATGTTTCAATTATAAGTTGGACCCGGCCTTTAATCAAACTTGGACGCCTTAAGATCTGCTACAGTGCTGTCTAAAATACAGCTGAACTTTAGTTTAATCATTAATTAATTGCATAAACAATACCCACAAATGATGCGTAAGTAGAACAGTTTTTTTTCTAGCCTTCCAGATTGGAAAAGGTGAAATGGAATATTAAACCATTGTACAAATATTAGAATAAAATGTTAACTTTATTTAAATTTAAATGTTAAATAAGAATAAATTGTTATATTTGAATGTTAATATTAAGAACTATTATCAGACATTGTTGATATTGTTGTTTTATTTTTATTATAAACGTTATATGAAATACGATTACCATAACTAAAGTTTCTTCTTAGCAAATTAGTCGCATTAATGTTTGATTTATTTTTTTGTTTTCAATTGTTATTTTCAGTTATAAGTTATTATTTATGACCTACTTAAGACAACCACATTAAATAAAGTTTCGTTACGTTCTCCTACACGAACTGTGTCCTATTGACAAGATGAAATACGTAATTACTAAGTAATTAATTTTTATGTCTAAGATATAATTAAATTATTTGGATATTTAGTTTCGGTCAAGCATTTTCGTCTGTTTATATAACAGACGAAAGTCCTTGACCCCATAGTAAGCTTTAGACATCAAAAACTTTAATACTTAAATGTTAATGACATGACATTCCACGTGTTAAAGAAAATCCAGAAAGCTAGGATATTTCACGTTTATTACAAAGCTCAAAACGTGTAAGACCACGTAATATATCCATAATAACACCCTAGTAAGTACTTTAATATTATCATAATTCCCTGTGACCCCTTTTACGCCAAAAACAAATGCCAGGCCAACACGTCTCCCGTCTATTAGCCATCCTAACTGCCCTATTTCAGAGATAATGCGTGAAGATAATAGTAATTACTGCCGTTTACCCAAATTTTAATATTATTTCAGTATTCCTACATTTAAGGGTTATTAGTAGGTTGCCCACATTAGTTCAATGGTGACTAGTTATATTTAACGATGAAACTAAGAGCGCTGGCGTCTCTTCCGCTGTGAAGGTATACTGGTATACTTAGTTATAATTTATTCTGGATAATATTTAGTTATTGTTAAGTTATGTACTTTTTTAGTTTAGCGGTTTGCTCGTTGAACTGAGGGTCGTAGATCTAATCCAGATGGTTATCTTTGCGCGTTTTTTTACAACAGTTACGGCCATTTAAAAGTTATGTAAGAATGTTTGTTACTTTGGCGTCTATTTACAATAGATTTTATTTTGTAAAGTATAATTATTATATTTGGTCCATGTAGCTTCTTAATTAAAAAAAAAAGACCTATTGCACATAAACAATTACAGGACAAATAAATTTACAATAAATTAAAACTAAAATAAAACCTACTTTTATCACTAAACTAAATACTATAAAATTAAAACTAAATAAAAACTAAAAACTAAGAAAGGGCCCCCGTGGCAAAGTACCACAGATTAAAAAATAGGTGCATTTCTTATCGTATAAAGAGGTGAAGGAGCTGGCAGAGAAAAGAGATTGGAAATTACTCCACGGTTTTTGTCTGTTGATGGTAGTGATCCGGACGAACCGTACACAAGTACCATTACAAAAACTAAACTAACCTAAAAGGTCTAGTCTGTTTCAATTAACATCGATTTGACCGTGAGGCCAGGCGGTTCGGCCCTTACAGGTTCTGAACTCCTGGTAATAGTATGACTAAACACCCTCATCTGAATGATAGTCAAATTAGAACAGCTTGAGGAACTGGATTCTTTCAAGGACACTTGACTCCAAACACGTAACATACTTTCCAAAACTCGTTAAAACACGATAATTAAAATACGAATGCTAAGTAAATATGCAAATGATAACCCAACCCCTGCACAAAAAAATATTCCAAAAGGTTCGGAAAAACAATTGTGATAAGTTGATTCTGGTCACGTGCGGTCCCACGACAAATCTAAAGGGCCGAACGTTTAGAATTAAAATTCTGCGCGCACGGCTTTTACCTATTGTCTACGCAAAATATCCTTTAATTATGTCGACCGTTTTGTTTTATATGGGTTCGTAAGGGATAAAAGACGGCGGATGATGTTGAAAGAGAAAGCGGATACGAAAGTTTCACAATGTGATAAAAAAAAAAACTTTTTAGTCCAGGTATAGGGAGATTAGTAGCTTTTTATTGTCTTGCGCGTGAAAATGTTTAATTGACACCAATAGGCTCATATTATGTAATGTCAAAATCATCAAAATTCCAACCGGTGTTACGGATATAATTATATGTATTAATATGCCCATAATCAAATTATCATAGTACTATCGACCCGCCCTCGCTTCTTTTCGGTTTATGTGAGTATGCTATAATAGCTATAATAGCCTAGCCTTCCTCGATAAATGAACTATCTAACACTGAAATATCTTTTCAAATCGGACCAGTAGTTCCTGAGATTAGCGCGTTCAAGCAAACAAACAAACAAACAAACCAACTTTTCAGCTTTATAACATTAGTATAGATTTATTATTTATCATACATAAAAAAGTGAAATATTATGTTAATAATGTAATTATGATATATAGACTAACATCTCTAACATAAATCATAGAGTAGTCTTTTTTTACGAACCAAATCAATGGAACTTAAAAGCTTGGCTCTTGTTTGAGATATTATATACGAATTTATAAGAAAAATTATAATTACTAAGTAGACTTAATTAGTTCCTGAGATACAGGCGACTAACGGGTTTATACCTACTAAAAATCATCTAAGACAGCGCCAAATAACTTTAAATAGAAAATTGGTTCATACATGTTGATTTTTGAGATAGTTTTTTGTGTTTGTCGTTACGGCTTCGGAACCCTACACTGAGCATGGTCCGACATGCTCTTGCCCGGTTTTCCATTTCAGTTGCTATTGCCGCAGCATCGCCGACAAAATCATTACCAAAAATTAAGTAGGCTTTTTTTTTATCCGCTAACTCTCCAAACTCGGACCTCACCTCATGTGTAGAAGGAAAGCACGTTCTCAAGAGCTGAACAATAGCTCTGTATTTCACGAGATGTTCAAACAGAACGAATGTAACTGACACGCTTAGAATTTTAATTGGTGCGAATTTGCGGCGTCTTCTTAGCCTGTAATTTGGCTTTGAAGTTACACCCTGTAGATTGGTTAGCGGTGAAGTTAGCGGTTTCAATGTTTGTGTGAAAATTGTGAGCATCCTTTGTGTTAAGCTCATTTTAACAGTATTTAAGAGTGATATGTATTTCTAGAGGGGAAGATTGAAGGAAGGAGGGGTAGAGGACGACCAAGAAGAAGCTACATGGACCAAATCAAAGAGAAGGTGCATGTCGTATCGTATAGGGAGGTCAAGGAGCTGGCAGAGAGGAGAGAAGATTGGAAATTACTCCACCGACAAGAGCGAGGCTCTTAAATTAAGAGAGAGATGTATTCTTATTCTGCTGGAATACCAAAAAAGACGGCTAACTGCAATTACGTAAAAAGATAAAAGATAAAAAAAGATAAAAGATGTTTATTCAGTAAGTAGGCCGCACGGGCACTTTTACACGTCAAAAATCTACCAGCGCTTCGCAAGAGACCACTGCTGAGAAGAAGCGCCGCAAGAAACTCAACAGTTAGTCGTTTTTTAAATATAGGTACAATTTTAAAACTTAACCTAGCATTATATAAAACAATGAATCTAACATAAGATAAGAAATAAATGTATTCACGCGTAGTTGAGCAGGAAAATGTGCCAAAACTCTGAGTTTTCTCCAGAACTAATTGGTAGTAAGTACTCGTAATAGAAAATAATTATGAAAAATTATACTTAATTATGATGGTGTAATACAACTACATAAAAAGTTTCGATACATTCTCCTACAGAAACCGTGTCCCCTAGACAATATACAATGTTTACATATTTCTTACGATGAAGTTATTATTAAGTTATTTGGGTGTTTAGTTTAGGCCAAGCACTTTTATCTGATAGATAGTCCTCGACCCTATAGTAAGCTTTAGACATCAGCGACTTTTTCAAGTAAGTTTTAAGTACTGGAAATGGTAACTTTAAAACTTCGTCAGGTAATTTATTATAGAAATGGATGCATTGACCTACAAATGATTTAAAAACCTTACGAACACGAAATTTTTTAGTAGCTATTTTATTTTTATTTCTTGTATTAAAATTATGTATATCACAATTTTTAATAAAAGAGTCCTGATTTTTAATGACATAAATAATATTCTCATAAATAAATTGTGAAGCTACTGTCAAAATACTAATTTCTTTAAATAGTAATCTTAAAGAATCACGGGAGTTTAGGTTATATATAGAACGGATGGCTCTTTTTTGTAACACGAATATAGTCTGTATGTCAGCAGCTTTTCCCCAAACCAGAATACCGTATGACATAACACTATGAAAATAACTATAATAAACTAAGCGAGCTGTCTCAACATTCGTAAGTTGCCTGATTTTCCTAACAGCATAAGCTGCAGAACTTAATTTACCTGCTAGTACTGCTATGTGGGGACTCCATTGCAAGTTTTTGTCTATAGTTATCCCTAAGAAAAGCGCCTTATCTACCATTTCCAAACACTCGCCATTTAGAAATATACTAGATTCTACCGGTCTAACATTAGGCAAAGCGAACCTAACACATTTAGTTTTCCTAGCATTGAGTAGCAAATTGTTACTAGTAAACCAATTATGTACTTTACCTAGCGTGGCGTTTATCCTAGTGTAATTGACGGATTTTCGGTCTACCTTGAAAATCAATGATGTATCATCAGCAAATAGCACAATATCACAAATATTCTCTATCATGGGTGGTAAGTCATTAATGTAAACCAAAAATAAGAAAGGACCTAATATGGAGCCCTGAGGCACACCTAATTTAACAGCTGCTCCAATGGACTGTGTTCTGTTTACAACAACCGTTTGTGTCCTATCACTAAGATATGAGGACATGAGATTTAGAGAATTATTAGTCAGACCATAATGTTCTAATTTTAATATGAGAGTCGCATGATCTACGCAATCGAAAGCTTTGGAAAGGTCACAAAAAATTCCTATTGCATCACAAGATTTCTCCCAAATATTGTATATATATTTAATGAGTACAGATGCTGCATCAGTTGTGGATCGTCCTCTGGTGAACCCGAACTGATTACTGTTAAGCAGTTTATTTCTATTGAAGTGACCTAACATATCATTTAACATTAACTTCTCAAAAACTTTACTTAAAACAGGTAGAATAGAAATGGGACGGAAATTCGTTAAATCACTCATCTCACCTGATTTAAAAAGTGGTATGACTTTACTATATTTCATAAGATTTGGAAAGACCCCCTCTGAAATGCAATTATTGTAGATTAAAGCTAAGTGAGGAGCAATTATATCTATGACATGATGGATGACTTTAACTGAAGTTCCCCATAAATCCTCAGTTTTTTTTAAACTGAGCGATTTAAATACCTTAACAATAGTAGCTGAATCTACATAGCTAAAATCAAAGCTAACATTACATTTAGTAACATTAGCACAAAGTGATTTTTGAGCTTCAATCGCAGATGATTGAAGACATTTCGTGGTATTAATGGCTATGGTGGAGAAATAATCTTCGAACGCTAAGGCCACGTCTTTGTTTGAGGTGATTTGTTTGTCACCATTGTTTAGAGCGATTTTATTATCACGAGTTTTTGATTTACCTGTTTCTCTATTTATTATCTTCCACACAGTTTTTACCTTATTGTCAGAAGCTTTGAGTTTAAGACTTAGAAAGTTTGACTTAGCAGTCAAGCAAACTTGCTTGAAGGTTTTTGAATAATTCTTAACGTAAACTAAGAAGTCGGCGTTCTTGTTCTCCTCCCTCTCTCTGTAAAGTTCATAAAGCCTGTTTCTACTTTTATGAATGCCTACAGTAGCCCATTTACTAAACTTAGTTTTTGACCTAGAAATAGTTTTCATCTTAAAATGATTATTAAATTGATGAAGAATTACACCAAACAAATCTTTATAAATACTATTAGAATCATTATGTGAAAAGGATAACCCACAGAGATTACTCTGAACTTTATTTTTAAATAGTTCTAAACGATTGCAAGTTATGTGTCTGTACGTAGTCGAAGCATTCTATACTCTATTCGTAAACATATTAAATTTAAAATGCTTTATTGTTACTATGGCAGTTAGGCCCCTTCTTTGTTACTAAGGTAGTATTTTGACGATGCGGTGAGCTTAGTTGATAGTGACTCTGCCTACGAGGCTAGCAGTCCTGGATTTGATTCCCAGTATAGGCGAATATTTGGGTGAAGAGTTACGAGCATTTATTTGTTCTTGAGTCTTGAATGTCTTCTATGTTTTTAAGTATACAGGGTGTTTGGCAGTCGGGTGTAGGGGTTTTAAGGGATGATAGTAGGGGTCATTTTGAACATTTTTGACCACATTTACTATTATGCTAAGTTTCACGGTTTCCGAGATATTGATCATTTTAATAGGATTTTTTGTCATTTTTCCTTATGTCCGTGATACGAAAAACCCCTTAATTCAAGTATTAATTAAAAAAAAACAGTGTTTTCTTGCATGACTTGAATCACTATGAAATAAGGAAGTTTTAAAGCTACATGCCATTTTTTTTTCTTTACAACTTATTGAGTAAACGCGCAAGAGTTACTTTCTCCATACTAAGAGAAACCCGCGTTTGTTTTTCACCAAGTATGGAAAAACCAATTTTGTGAGGGTACTCAAAAAGTTGTAAGGAAAAAAAAATGGCATGTAGCTTTAAAACTTCCTTATTTCATAGTGATTCAAGTTATGCAAGAAAACACTGTTTTTTTATTAAATTAATACTTGAATTAAGGGGTTTTTCGTATCACGGACATAAGGAAAAATGACAAAAAATCCTATTAAAATGATCAATATCTCGGAAACCGTGAAACTTAGCATAATAGTAAATGTGGTCAAAAATGTTCAGAATGACCCTTACTATCATCCCTTAAAACCCCTACACCCGACTGCCAAACACCCTGTATATGTGTGCCAAGTTTCATCCCGATCCGTTCATTGGTTGAAGCGTGATTGAGTAACAAACATACAAACACACAAATTTTCTCATTTACTTATTAGTAAGATAAGAGTTCAAACATAACAAATGTATCTGACACGCTTAGAATTTTAACAATAGGTGTGAATTTGCGGCATCCTAATAGCCTCTAATTTGGATTTGAAGCTACACCCTGTAGATTGGTTAGCGGTGAAGTTAGGGGTTTGAATGTTTGTGTGAAAATTGTGAACACCCTATATAAGGGAGATATTATTTGACGACACGTTTAGCTTAGTTGGTAGTGACCCTATGAGGCTAACTGCTCCGGGTTCGATTCTCGGTACAGACGAATATATTTGGGTGATAAGTGAAAGTAATTGTTCCTGAGTATTGGATATTTCCTATGTTTTTACTTCTCCATGAGCACCGATGGTTAAGTGGCTTAGGGGGTTGACACGTGACCAAGTATCAAAGGATTTTCTAACTTAAAAAAAAGACAGAGGACAGCTTTACACAAATTAACCTAGTCTTAAATTAATCTCTATACACTTGTACTATGTGTACAAGTCAACGAAAAACTTTAAATACATGGAAAAGATTTTAAGACTTATTGTTAGGAACAACGTCTTTGAGGTAAATAATGTCCCTACCATCAGATGGAATGCGGCTCTATAATGGAATGCGGGTGGAGTTTAAAAAGTTGGATATACTCTTAATTAGTAGAGGTAGAGCCATACAAATGTCGACATTATAAAAGTTCCGTTGTACGACTAAAAGTATTCATACAATTTCATGACTAATTTTCGTTGCACAAAGAAAAATTTAATGGAAAAATTAATTACGCGAGTTATCAGGCCAACTTTTAAACTCCAACAAGTTCTATGTTAAATTCACCGGTAGGGAAAAGGGTACAGTTTTAGGATTGTAGTTTTGAAATTGTGGTCTTGAGAATGCACAAAATAGAATAGACAAAAAATCCTCGATATTCTGGATATTCCTTCAGAAATAAAAAAAAACAAAATGAAAATATTTATTCAGTAAATTGGCCACATACGGGCTATTTTACACGTCGGTAATGTGTGAATCTACTAGCGCTACGGACAAGACCATCATTGCGGAGAAGCGCCGCAAGAAACTCTAGCAGAAGGTCATTTTTTCAAACATAAAATACAATAATACTTAAAAGTAAGTTACATTACAAGGTAATAAAGTAACAAACATTAATTATTAGAACTAGCAAAAATATAAACATTTCAAATGTACGGTCAATTAAAAATAATGACTAAGAGAATATTTAACACGACGAGGTCTCTACGTCAAGAACCGATATTATTATCTCTAAAACGACTCAAACGACTTTGATTAAACCTAGTAAAGAACCGCCTCAATTAAATTAAATTTCCTTCGTATTTTTTTAATTATTTCTTATCATCAACTTATTCTATCATGTCCTGTAAAACCTTACCGTCTGGTTTCCGGGTAAGAATAGTGCCACTCCATGTCCTCCCGTGGATGTCGTAAGAGGCGACGAAGGGAATAAAGGCTTGTAGTACTGTTAGGCGATGGGCTTGCACCCTGTCACTAATACCTTAGCCAGTGGTAAATCCGTGGCTGGCGTGAAGACGTTGATATCTCGACATGTACGTTATTTTTTTTATTTCTTTAAACGCTTCGTTATTTTTTTTTCTATATTGGTAATTTTTTTCATATTTTTATCTTTATTACTTTTTGACTTATCGCCATTGTTCATACATTGATAACTATACTTTTGGCAAGTTATTGTGGATAAAAAGACATATTACACATCACATTGTGTGCATAGATTTATAAATAATTTTATCAATTTACTCTCGATTACAGTAATAACGTACTTTTTTTAACATAACGACATATCAATCAAACAAATCAAATATATCGAGTTATCAACTAACGCACAGTAACTAAAACGAAGTGCGTAATGTGACATCTCAACTTGTACAACTTTCCATCGAGTTATCAAATTTCGTACAGTAACCAAAACTAAGTGCATAATGTGATATCTCAACTTATATTACTGCCCATCGATTTGTCTCGTCTCACATCTCAATGTGTACGACTATCCACCGAGTTATCAATTTAGGTACAGGTAATATATCTAAGTGCGTTATATGACATCTCAATTTGTACTACTTGCCACCAAGTTATCAACTTACGTAGAGTAAATCAAACAAGTGCATCATGTGATATCTCAACATGGAAACTTACGTCAAAGAATTATGAACCAACACAATAATACGATATCTCAACTTATGTTTTAAAAATATTTTAATTCTCCAGAATATCTTAAGATGTTAACAGACAAATCATTAAAATCAGTACCTGAAACCTTGATGTGTATAGTTATCAATGTTTTTAATCAAGGGAACAAACTAGTATACTTGTATATTTTCAGATAATAATGTAATATCTGGGAAACAAAGTAAGAATATGTACATTTGTCAATATTACTAATTCCAATAAAAGTGTTGTCTCTGTTTATTATCATAATATTAAAATAATTTCACTAATTTATTAACAATTTAATCACTAATTTATCTTAACATTTAAAGGTGCGCTCAGCATTGTGTTGCGACACTAAACTTGTTAGTGCTGCAACGCTGGTATTCTGTGAAAACCAGATTATGTGCGACAGCAACCGATATGTAACGCCTGTTGTTTTCAAGAACCCCCGCACTAAACGACATCATCCGCCGGTCTCCTGCCTCAATAAACGTGCCGGCCCTTTTAGACCCGACCGGCATTTGTAGATATGATGGCAAAATACCTGACAAAATGTCCTTGGTTCCGTGCAGAATATGGGACGGGTGCTAGTGTGAGATGCAACCTGAGTAGACATGCTAGCCCAGTCACATCTCCACCGGACCTCTAATAGGGCTGGTGCGGCAGCTGAACTAGCTGAAAGCTTAAAGGTTTGGCCAATGTAGTGGTTGGCCAGTTGGTGGACTAGTAGAGAATGCCTTAAATATAAATAAGATATGTTCATTTCATTCGGCGTTGAGAAGGTGGCAGTTTCCTCGTTCAACGCATTAGTTTAACCATCCAGCGAGTAAATGCTGCCAGTATCTTTGAGGCCTTTCCTAAATATAAAAGATTTAAAATAGAATGAAGTTGTTAAAATCTAAGTTATAAATTGTAAATACGTATTTATCTTGTCATTAAAATAGATCGGCTTTTTATTAAATTGAATAGTGTTGAAGCTGGACTAAGCTTTCCCATAGGTCCTGTAGGAATTATCGAGCATATGGAAAACAAGCACGAAGTGGTCTTGAAACTTACATAAATCTAACTTCTCGGTTTTATAGGAGTTCGCCTGATTAGTGCTTCTGAGTTAACCCTACAATGCATACAGTGACAGATATGTCACAACCAGTTTAATCGTTAGTAGTTAAAAATAATGTAAAGGCAGCGACATCTTTTTTGTATAAAAGCAAACCTAGAGGGCACTATACTTATATTGATGATGTTGAAAAGTACTTGTATTACAAATTACGTATTTGTTACAAATTAACAGAAGGACTAAGAATTTGGGTTACGAGACACTCTTTACGACTTTATTTGTTTTTTGTTTGTTGGTGTATTAATTATTATTTTCAATAAGTTATCCGTAACTGTAACACGCATATTGATAGTGGTTTTCCTATCGCTCGTTTTCTAATACTCAATTATAAAATGTACTGTCCCACCTCAGCAGTTACCTTTGTTTAGTGCAAAGCTAGATCTAAAGTTCGATTCGAATGTTGTATTTCGCTTTGGGTCGTCTGTATATGTGTGTCTATCCCTACATCCAAGTTTAATACGAGTAATACCAGGCACTGGATATTATACATAAATGGACGTGTAGTAGGCGGGCACTTAATATTATTTTCATCACACTTGCTCGTAAATAGTGTCCTAACATGCTAGAAAAATCGACCGTAAATCCAAAATAATACCCGCGGGCCTTTTTTTACAATTACGCCCTACCGTGCGTAATAGCATTTTTTTTTTAAATATTATACGTGGCCTCAAACTATCACAATACTTTAGGACCCCAATTCTTGCAATATTTGCAAATAAAAACAGTAAACTGTGCCTAAGCTGACCCGGATATTGACGAGATAAACCCAGATTTGGAGGATGTAGAAGAGTAAAATTCTTGGAATGACTCCGAAAATTATATTATATGATGATTTTAGTTTCTTTAATTAAAAAAATATTAAAAAAACAGCTGTTTTATTTCTAATTTTTTTCTTACTAATACTGTGAATTTGTTGATAACTCGTCGCTCTCGTCGGTGAACTAGTTGATATGTCTATTATTATTAAAACTAGACATAATTCTTTAAGTCACTCATTTTCACTTGAAAGATAATAAAAAGTTGTATTTAACAAAACTTTTCTGAAGTATAATAACATGAAATGGATTTTTCGCGATTTTTTTTCTTCCTCGAAACGTCAATTTTCCCCTCTTTGTATGGTGAGTACGTTGATAACTCGATGGGACGTAAGTTGATAAGTCTAATATTAATCAAACTAAGAGGAATCTCACAAAAATCTTCTAATCATTCAAAAGTATGCAGAAAATTATGAATAAATCAAGTTTTACATCAAAGTTACAATCAAACAGCGATTTACCAGAAAATGTCAAACCTTAAAATTGGCGCCCTGTAAAATTGCCGTTTTAGACATATCAACGTATTCACGCCAGGCACGGAAATATCTTAGCCTATTTGTGCAAAATGTGGTTACTGAAATACCAGAGAAGTTCTCTACCTACCCCACTCTGGGATGTATGTATGTAAAAAAGTATGTTCGAATCGGTCCATCCGTTTGAGAGCTACGATGCTACAGACATGCGCACTATACACTCACACACATACACATACGTTAAACTTGTAACACGCCTTTTTTAGCCTCGTTTTACATTAACAATGCATTGGGACACCCTGTGATATTATGAGAATCCATGCAATAAAAGAGAGAAATAAAAGCTATAGCTCAATTTTATTGACTAGCATTTAATTTTACAGCTTAATACGTCTATCTATACCAAAGTCTGCACTAAGCTTGTTAACAAAAATACAAAAACGTTAAAAGCAGACGCGTTTTAATTCTTCGCTTTTTACATTTAATATTATTTAGCTAGGTTTCTTTTTGAATCTAAGAAATAAATAGTTTTTATGTAAACCTCTAACTTAGGTATTTATTCGTAGCTTTGAAACACAATGCCAATTATAAATGAAATACAAAATATTTGATACTTACTTTACCAAATGTGTTTAAAAAGGTTAGCTTTAGATGACACTGTAAAAAATATCGTGGTATAACAAAACGAAAGTTATTTTACATAAAGCTCTTTACAAAAATGCTTTGTAATAGGATATTGTTATAAAAAATTTAGCACTCATAAAACAAAAAATAATTTCCCGAGCATATTATAAAGTAAACGATTATACAATACATATATTGTAATATATAATATATATATATTGTATATCAT
Source organism: Acleris laterana (assembly GCA_963966035.1). Taxonomy (NCBI): domain Eukaryota; kingdom Metazoa; phylum Arthropoda; class Insecta; order Lepidoptera; family Tortricidae; genus Acleris; species Acleris laterana. Next base: position 13,260,205 of record OZ014456.1, read on the forward strand.
GGATAGGGAGGGACGTTTGGTAGTAAGTCGTTGTGTAAAAATACTGTGATTAATGAAATTAGTGTATGATGAAAAAAAAAACTTGTCTTGATTCTTACGCCGGTTCTTCTCGGGGCAAAGGTTTTATTTTTCCAACCAGTGATAATGTTTTTTGCCATTCATAGGTGCATTGATAATGTCTAAATTGAAGAATAAACCAGTTTGACTTTGATTGCACTTAATTATAGCCTAATTATCTTTAATTGTTAACGCCGTTTCTGTAAACTTTGTTTTGTACTAAATAATGTCTGCCGCATTCTGCTTTCTTATTTTACTCAATCACCCAAAGGTTAGCTGGAGGAGATCCCTTAAAGGGATAAGTTCGCCTTTGTACATTCTAACTCTGTATTGTATTAGATTTTCTGTTTCTTTTTTTTTGTGTACAATAAAGTGTTTACATACATACATACATACTACTTACATAATATATTCCTCGACGTACAACTAGTTACGTATGCAGCTGGTTAACCAGCCCAACATTAAAATGTCTTATTCACGTGTTTAATTTGGAGTTGGCACGTGCGCAGTGGCAGGCAGCCAGCCAATCAGGTTACAGCAAATCCTTTAGTGCCTGCTATTCACATTGGAATTTAAAGATGCGGGTTTGAACCTGTAGTGTTCTTTGAACGGCCACGAGCATTAAATGGGACCCATTTCAAGAAAAAGATGCTCGAAGTCGTCAATGTCGTTAGAGATGTCAAGTCATTTGTAACTTTTAGGCAACTCAACGTTATTGTTGTAGAAAGTCAGATTGACTTTGGACCTAAGGTGGGTACCAAATTTAATCTCGTGACTGTAATACTACAAGTAATAAATTTCTCAAAAATGTTTCAATCCTACTATATTATATGTTAAATGCAAAAATTTGTGTGTGTGTGTGTGTTGTGTGTTTAGTTTGTTACTCCTTCACGCTGTATCTGCTGGATGGATTTGGGTGAAATTTGGAATGGAGACAGCTTATGCACTGTATTAACACTTTTTTTCCCGGAAAATTTTAATGTTCTTGAAGGACCAAAGGAAAAATCTACTGATTAAAGTTTTTATTTTACCCATGGTTTCGAGAGGAAACTTTGTTAATTTAAAAAATCTGGCACGTGAATTTCTATTGAAACTAAGATCGAAAACGTTTAATACTGTTCGTTGTACAGGTCGTCAGTGTACTACGAAAGACTTTTACCTATACATATAACGTACAGATAGATTCACAAAGTGCCAACTGTTTCAGAAGCACTTAGCAACAAATTAAAAGTCGTTAACTAAAGTCGTCAAAAATGATTTATGTCCTTATTCCTCTCATAATAAGTTCCATTTTAATGCTAGGAAACTAATAAAATGGGTGGTGCATTAAGTGAATTTGCACATAAATCTCTCGCGTCATTGCCACCGCGTTGCTCTAGGAGTTAGGAAACTAAAAGAGGTTGTAAAGTAGAAATATTTTAACCCCCGTCGCAAATAGAAGGGTGTTAGTTTGAGTCTGTCTTGGGCACTATTATTTTCTAAACAAATGAATCAATCCAATATAGCAGATGTTTCATAGAAAGTCTGTTTAATAATAAAATATTCAAATTACTAGCATATTACTATGTAAATACGTATTTATCTATATAAGTAGAATAAAATAAATTAACTATGCGCTGGCCTGGGTAGTGATTCTGTAAACAACGCCGGTCGTGCGGACTGTCGAGTGAAACCAAGCGGCGAGATTAAGTAGTCCCGTCAGTGCGAACAAAAAATATTTTAGCGCGTGCATTTTAAATTTAGCAGCATGGTTTCTGCCAATGGATCGAACGTATAAGGCTGCTTACTGACACCCCTAATCCCGGTAAGGGCAGATATTTATGTGATGAGCACGAATATTTGTCCTGAGTCATGGATGTTTTTTATGCATTTCATAATGTTTCTCTAGATAAGTATTTATATCGTTTTCTAGTACCCATAGCACAAGCTTAGAGCTTTTTTTGGGACTAGTTAAATTTGGTGTGACATAATCCCCTGATATGCACTAATTTATTAATTTATTACAACTATTCCATGTCAGTCCTAAGGGTTGATATTGCCTTTGCAGTCTTGATTTATTATACTAGCGACCCGCCCTCGCTTCGCTTCAGTTTATGTGAGTATGATATATAGCTTATAGCCTTTCTCGATAAATGGGGTATCTAACACTGTTTTTTTTTCAAATCGGACCAGTAGTTCCTGAAATTAGCGCGTTCAAGCGAACAAACATAAAAACTCTTAAGCTTTATAATATTAGTATAGATTGTCTATGGGATTCAGAGTTTTCTTACTATCAGGTGCCCAAAAAAAAAAACTAGAGACACTGATGAGAGACTGATGAATATTAGCCTCCCTAAGGATCGCCTGATGACGTCACGACACTGATCATACTAATGGTATTACGATCGGTTTAGTGCTATCTTTCAGCGAGATGTCACATCAACGTGTGTTGACAGTGTATTCTCGCTATTAGTTAGGTTAATTGACTTGATTTTAGATTTTTTTTTTAAACTGGGAAATTTGGGAACATACTGTATAACTGTCTTAGGTACCCATCAGTAGATTTGTGTCTTTGAAAACCCGTCTTTATTTTGTGATCAAGAGTCCTCAAGCTGATAAGGAGGAATATTAACATTTTTTTAACGTGTTTTTTTTTTGGGTTATTTTCATAGTTCTGAAATAACTACACTTAACCAAAGTTCAATTTTAATTAATCATTTATTTTATCATTTATTTGACTCTTAAACATCTTAGGCTGATTGTGCAAAATGTGGTTACAGAATTGTCAACAGGTTTTTGGAGTGGTTGGTAATTCTGTAGCTCTGCCTACCCCACTCTGGGAATAAAGGCGTGTATGTTTATTTTATTACCAAAATCCATGAGAAAATGAGTCCTGTTTCATACCATACAATCGAATTATTTGAATTAATAACCAAAAGTTTTTTCATCATGTCGGATTAAAACATTTTTTGCGGGTGGTAGGACCTTGGGCAGGGTCCGTCCGGATCGCTACCACCATCTTATCCATTAACCTACCGCCAAACAGCAGTGTTCGCATTGTTGTGTTCCGGTTTGGGGATAAGACAGCCGGTGAAATGACTAGCATAGAGGTATTCCATCTTAGCCTCAGGGTTGGCAACGCATTTGCAGTCTTAGGATTGCATTGCAGTCTTGTGATTGCGAATGTCTATGGGTCACAGTTTCCACTTACCATCAGGTGGCCTGTGTGCTCGTTTGTCTACTCTTTGCCATAAAAAAAAAACATTTATTTTATCATTTATTTCACTGGTAAACATCTTAGGCTGATTGTGCAAAATGTGGTTACAGAATTGTCAACAGGTTTTTGGAGTGGTTGGTAATTCTGTAGCTCTGCCTATCCCACTCTGCGAATAAAGGCGTGAGCTTGTGTTGTGTGTGTGTTTATTTTATAACCAAAATACATGAGAAAATGAGCCCTATTTCATACTATACAATCCAATTATTTTATTAAATAACCAAAAAGTTTTTTCATCATGTCAAATTATAAAACAACTTCAACTGCCATATTCAGAATATTCCTTGCATTATGCATCCGTGATGCTGCATGGGACGGAGTAACGGATTAACTTCTAAGAAATCTTGGCAAAATCCATACCTGAATCGTAAATCAGTCGAGGGGAGCGAAATGAAGCTCCAAGCGCACGTTAAATCATTTTTCTAAGTTATTTCACTGTTGTATTACATCACTCGTGGCATTTAGGTAGCACTTGACAGTTTCTAACAGACTAATGATGTGACAATGTTCTTCGTGTACGAGTCGAGAAAAGGAAACCCATTAGAAAAAAAGTATTTTTAATCATTTAATATATGACATTTGTGATAAACAATGAATATTTTTTCAAAATTTTTACTTGAGAGAATCCACTTCGTGTAAGAAAATTTTACCTTGTCACCTTGTAGTAGGAATTCTGAATGCTCTCTAATGATTTCCTCCATTATTTGGAAAAAAACTGTGTTTCGCGACACGTCTCGTAATAATTATTACGAGTGTGTAAATTAATGACAATACGAGTATCATTGACGTTGATGTTTTTTAGCTAGTGATGAAACCTGCCATTATGTTAAGACCATGTATGTAATATTAATTTATTATTTAATTTTATCTGAAAAGACACTTAGAAAACTTGTAGTGCTACCTAAATGCCACGAGTTAGCGATGTATACTGATGACAGTCACTCACTGGCATACAATAATGGTTTGTGTAGGGTTTAGGTACTGCAATTAACCGGTTATAACCGGTTTAAACCGGTTATTTTCGTACTAAAACAGTTAATAGTAACTTAGGTTAACGACGACTGCTTATGTAAAGGAAAATATTGTTTTTTTTAATCGCATTTCTCAAAAAAGTATTAAAATGCTATAAATTTAGATCAGCGAAGAAATACAGATGATTCAAGCATTTTAATCTGCGAGGGAGAGAGAGAGATTCGTGGACGTCACGTAACACGTCGGCCATGTAAACTCCATGTTAAATTCCGTTTTGCTAGAACAGGAACAAATATTTTCTGGCTTATATCTTTGTTATTTTTATAGCTGTTCAAACATTTTTTCTCAATATAAATCAGCTTTTATTGAAGCTGTAAAAAAAAGTCATGAATATTCTCTAACGTTTACTGAAAAACATAATGGTAGGTTCAAACAAGATTGTGATTGTTGTCCAAGCGTCTCGATTCCACACGAGCCTATCAAGACGTTAAAGTCTATTCCAATAGACTTGTCTTGTTTAATAAACACTTTTATAACCTCAATACGCTCCTTCGCCTTAAATAACAATTTGTCACAAAAAAAAACCATCCATGATGTAGAATCAGAAAAATGTTGTGCAAAATGTAGTATAGTTATTCAGCAGAAAATGGCCGATTTAGCCAAAGATGATGCTTTTTGAGGTGATAAAATTGTTTACTAAACATGACAAGTCTAATTGGAATGGACTTACAGATACATCAACTAAGATGTAAGTTGAATCACTAAAGAACTTGTAGTGGTGTAACTAAAGTGGCCGTCTGGTCGCATAACAATTATTGTCATAATTTCGATTGTCATATCACATTACGCATAAAGTTGATGCTCATATTATTTTTTTGGTATAAAGTGTACTATGGCATAATTGTTCCCTGTCATAATTATACGGAGTCATAATTGGTTTAACCATAATGTAGGATATCATACATTTATTCAGTCATAATAATGGATAATTATAACAAACATACGATGATGATTAATAACCAAATGATTATGCATATAAATTTATGACTATTTACAGTTATGCGTAATGATGAGTATGACGAATCCACATATGCCTATCAAAAATATAACTTCAAACTTTATGCAACCCGACCCCTACCCGTGTAACTAATATCATAATTATGGTACTCTTATATTTTTTAGGTTAGCTGTCGGTACGGAACCCTTAAATCAGTCGATATTAAAAACCAATTTTTTTTGCGGCATCACAAAGCGGGGGAAAAACGCTGACTTTTTTTAATTGGGATAAAATAATTTATTTGCAGCAAACAAGGTAAAAAGCACCGTTAAATGAATTAGTGCGCAAACTGGGATTTATTTAGTTGTTTGGGCGCCATAAATAGATTACGGACAGTGAATGAATACATACATACATTAAGCTCACGCCTTTATTCCCAGAGTGCGGTAGGCAGAGCTACTGGTACAGAATTACTAACAACTCTAAAAACTTGTTAATAATTATTCTGGAACCACATTTTGGACAATTAGGCTAAGATGTTTACCAATGTATTAGTGACAGTATCTAATGTAACGTGTTAACAATAAGCCTTGCAGGGCGTCACATGAATACTTTTTTACTATCCCATCTTCAAATACTTTATTAGGATCTTTTTTTTTTTAAATCAGCCTTTAAAACGACAGGAAAATAGTTACTTTATATTTTGTTAAAAATAAATAATAATGAAAGCTTAACCTACTCCTAAACAGCAGTGTTCGTATTATAATGTTCCGGTGTGGCGATGAGACAATCCGTGAAACTACTAGCATAGAGGTATTCTATCTAAGTCCTAGTTCTACAGTCTTGAGATTGCAGTCTTTAGATTGCAATCTTAAGATTGCAGTCTTAAGGTTGCATAGTCTTAAGAATGCAAATATCTCTGTGTTATAGATCCCACTTACCATCAGTGGGCCTGTGTGCTCGTTTATATTCTCCAGGCCATAAAAAAACAGCAACCTTTGGCAGACCACTCTTTTTTTCAACTGTACAAACACAAGGCATTTGTCCCAACTGTAACAAAAGACAATTTATATCAATACATCACACAAATTAGAGCGTCATATCTAGACTCACACGTGGCAAACACCAGCCAAAAATGAAATAAGATAGGAAAAATCAACAAAGCAGCCGTGTTTGCATTGTTGTGTTCCGGTGTGGCGATGAGACAATCGGTGAAATTACTAGCATAGAGATATTCCATCTAAGTCCTTAGGGTTGGCAACATCTTTGCGGTCTTAAGATTACAGTCTTGATATTACAGTCTTTAGATTGCAATCTTAAGATTGCAGTCTTAAAAATGTAAATATCTCTGTGTTATAGATCCCACTTACCATCAGTGGGCCTGTGTGCTCGTTTATATTCTCCAGGCCATAAAAAAATATTTACCTTTTTATAACGTAACTGAACAAACACAAGGCATTTGACCTAACTGTAACAAAAGATAATCTATATCAACATCACACAAATTAGAGCGTCATAGACTCACACGTGGCAAACACCAGCCAAAAATGAAATAAGACAGGAAAAATCAACAAAGCAGCCGTGTTTTGCATTGTTGTGTTCCGGTGTGGCGATGAGACGATCGGTGAAATGACTAGCATACAGATATTCCATGTAAGTCCTTAGGGTTGGCAACATCTTTGCGGTCTTAAGATTACAGTCTTGATATTGCAGTCTTTAGATTGCAATCCTAAGATTGCAGTCTTAAAAATGTAAATATCTCTGTGTTATAGATCCCACTTACCATCAGTGGGCCTGTGTGCTCGTTTATATTCTCCAGGCCATAAAAAAATATTTACCTTTTTATAACGTAACTGAACAAACACAAGGCATTTGACCTAACTGTAACAAAAGACAATCTATATCAATACATCACACAAATTAGAGCGTCATATCTAGACTCACACGTGGCAAACACCAGCCAAAAATGAAATAACACAGGAAAAATCAACAAAGCAGCCGTGTTTGCATTGTTGTGTTCCGGTGTGGCGATGAGACAATCGGTGAAATTACTAGCATAGAGATATTCCATCTAAGTCCTTAGGGTTGGCAACGTATTTGCGTTCTTACAGTGTTGAGATTGCAGTCTTTAGATTGCAGATTTAAGATTGCAGTCTTAAGAATGTAAATATCTCTGTGTTATAGATCCCACTTACCATCAGTGGGCTTGTGTGCTCGTTTATATTCTCCAGGCCATAAAAAAACATTAACCTTTTTATAACGTAACTGAACAAACACATGGCATTTGACCTAACTGTAACAAAAGACAATCTTTATCAATACATCACACAAATTAGAGCGTCATATCGAGACTCACACGTGGCAAACACCAGCCAAAAATGAAATAACACAGGGAGAGTCAACAAAGCACAAAATTAGTTTTATACCAAATAGAAGGAAAAAAGCAACGAAGCGAGATGCGGGAGAAATGGGAAATGTAGAGGCCTGCGGTCGGTTTCCGGTTGAGGTCGCCGCGTTGGGTGCTAATGGCCGATGTGTTCCGTAATATCAAAGTGGAATAGATTTTGAACTGTACTATTTTGATTTTAGTCAAGTAAATAAATATTAAATATCAGACAATCACTTGTTTACTCGTTGCACAACCTTTCACTCTTCTCAATCTCTCAAGGGTTAGCTGGGAGAGATCCCTTAAAGGGATAAGTGCACCTTTGTACATATTTTTATATTAATTGTATTGTTATGGTTTTTATTTTGTAGAATAAAGTGTTTACATACATACATACAATCTGACCTAATCCCAATAAACTTACATTAATGTACTTACGAGTATATGTGTCACTTTCTGACACGTGTATAAGTACGAGAGCGACAGATGCTTTATCCACATTTTGACACGCGATAAACGCCGCCATATTTGGCCCGCTGGGCTTGTACTATGGGTACTAGAAAACGATATAAACACTAATATACTTAGAAATTTGAATTGCAGATAGCTTATACCTTGATTTAATACAGAGGCTACTTTTATCTCGTAAATTTAACCCTTAAAAGCATAGCGTTTCGAAAATCGAACGCGTCTTTAAAGTTCATTTCCAAACTTGAATTTTGATAAAGCTACAAATCTTACTGCATAAATTCTAAGATTGAAATTTGCTTAAAATGTAAGTTTGAAATTGAACTTTAAAATATACGATGTAAATCTACATCATTATGCATTTAAGGGTTAAAAGACCCCTTGTTAATGAGGATAATCGAATCTCAGCACGGGATGACCAAACAAATAACTCTACACGGATGAATTCGCGGGCAAAAGGTAGTGTACACTAATATTATAAAGAGGAAAGGTTTGTATATTTGTAATAAATAAGCTCAAAAACTTCCCGACTGATTTCAAAAATTCTCTACCATTAGAATCCTACATTATCGCCGAGTTACATACTCGTACTTAGGCTATGTTTAATTTTTCTGTGCGGATGGAGTCACAAGCTAATATTATGGAAATAAAGTAACTAATAAATAATAATTATTCACACTCAAATTAACCTTTAAAAAAACTACAAATAAAATATTAGAGGGGTTATTATGACGTAGCTATGCAGTACATTTTACGTTGACCGTAAAGGACAGAGCTATAGCAGTTATATAGCTCTGTCCTTTTCTCTCAGCATAAACAAAACTGCATAGCTGTGTCATAATAACCCCCCTGTTGAAACATAAACAATGTAAGTCAGTGCATTAAATAAATATGTATCTACATGGTGTTCTATACAGGATGTTCAACGCGAGTGCCGTCATAAGGTCGCGATGCGCGGTCCTCCGTCATCTCAATTTGACGCGACGGAACCATCTTCGTATATAGTTTTAAGGTTCCGTGGAAATTTCATTACGGAACCACGATTTGTCTTTGTGACAGTTGGCGTTAGGGCGAATTTCGCGCGTGAAAAGGCCAGAGGTTAAGGTCGAGTTTGGGTTGGTAAGGTTATGTTTTGCGTGGCTTGTGGAAGTACACTGGTGAGCATAAAAAAATGGTACTGTGTTTAGGATTTTAGTGTAACGTGAGCCTGGTATGTTTGCTTGTGACTATACTGATTGAAGTGTTAAAACGGGTTAGTAACAGCTATTGAAACTTCATAAAACTGTTCGGAGTTAGTTACGATTGGAATACTATAAATATCACATAACACAGACATTACTGTTGACACTTAAGTACTAAAATCTTAAGACTGCAATCCTAAGACTACAGATACCGTTGTTAACCCTGAGGACTAAGATCGAATGCCTCTATGCTAATAGTTTCGCCGATTGTTGTTTCAATCACCGGAACATATCAATGCGATCAAATCTGTTTCATCTCTCCATATCTATTGTTATCGTCATCGTCACCGTCATTGTCACCGTCACTGGTACCGTTATCGTCATCGTCATCGGCATTGTCATCGTCATCGTCACCGTCATCATCATCATCATCATCATCATTATCAGCCGTACCCACTGCTGGACTAATCATCATTCTTAATGAATGCCACTACTCCCGATCTTCAGCTTCTCTCACCCAACCTACAACGGCCAATCTGCGCATATCATCGCATATTACAATATACCCGAACCAAAAGTTAATTATTGGTAGAACCTTTTGAGGCAGGCCAACCTAGTTAACCTCCACCGTATCAATTATAAAAAAAGTATCTTTAAATAAATGAAAAAATAAACGCACGGTAAACTGTAAAATATGCCCGAAATTTCGAAAAAAAATGCTCCCCGGCCAGCAAAACATTGTTTTTCGCCTCGGCCATCACCGATAATTGGACAACCGTTGTACAATGTCTACGGCATCAATTAGCAATTAGTCAACGACATTCGAACCCTTAATTGCCTGCTGGACAATTGTGCATGGAATTAGAGTAACAACCTGTAGTGTCAAATGTTTGTTTCTCCTTTAGGCTATAAGGTCCACTTTCAGAACAAAATCATCCTATATTGCTAGAATATACTTCATTCTTCATTATTATGGTAACAAAGGAAACAACATTTCATTATGATTCGGCGGGAAAACTGTAGGTTATTAAATACTAGTGTCTGAATTATATTTAAAAGAGGTTCTAGAATGTCTAAAGAAGTCTCATTTAATTATCTTATTAACAGGGTGTTTTAACGTAACAAAACATAAGAAAACCTATGATGTTTCATAAACCTATGAGTAACAGTTTCTTAAAAAATACGATATGACTTCCAATAAGGTAAGACCTAATTACAATCATTATGACTAATAATAAGTTATTTTTTCATATTTAATGACAGGATTTATAAGGATATAAATTTAGCTAGCAACCATATTGTTATTAAACTTGAAATCGACAAAATAAAAAATATATGTTCACCATGATAAAATTGATAACTAACACTATATTGACGACATTAACCAAACAGGGGTTCCTTAAAAAATAAAAGTTGACCTAGTCCCAAACTAAGCTCTAGGCTTGTACTATGGGTACTAGACAACGATATAAATACTTACATAAAGAAATAAATACCAAAATACATAGAAAACATCCATGACTCAAGAACAAAATATTCGCGCTCATCACACAAATATCAGCCTTTACCGGGATTTGACCCAATTTAGGTTATTATGTGCAAGTTGCTTACTTTTTGTCAGTTACAAAACCGAAAGTAGACATTATTTATTTATTAGAACGAACTCGTTTCACTAGCGTCAATTAAAACAAATTTAAGTCCAATGACCCCAACCCTTTACTGCCCATGCCAATCCACATTTTTCCCATTTAAATATTAAATAGCAGAAATGAAACGCCATTAGGGCTGCCTACTTCTTATTTTTGTCACAACCCTGGCAATTAGCATAGGGGTGCCACCCTTCGGCAATTCAAAACTCGCAGATGTGAATATAAAGTAAGGCTATACTGTAATTAGGGGTGTATGTATGTATTACTAATTACGGATTGCGAGACAGTTTTGTGTAACGTAGCGATAATGCTGTGTAATGTTGCGGTGGGTACGGATAGTGGCATTAGTGGCTGTATAGTGTAGTTAGTGAGTTAATAGCTGGTTAATGGCGCCAAACTGATATTTATTTCTAAACTTGCATATTACTTAGATATTAGAATACTTACTCATGTTTCAAACCACTGACGCAAAAAATGTATCGTTATCGAAAATGTATACGATTGACGTAAGTTGCCGAACGATCGTTATGAGCGCTTATGGTTAATTATACACATTTGACAGTTTTCGAAAATGGTTAGCTTTAGGCATCTTGCCTAGGGAGTCTGAAAGTAGGAATCTCTGTTATGTCACAGATTTTTTTACAGTTATTAGATTTCGAGATAAGTTCTCATAGTATTTAACGTTGTTGAAGTATGCTATGTCACTTTATTTTAAATTCAAAACATGACACAATTCAAAACTTGAAACGCAAGACCTAAGCATGTTGGAAGCATTCCTTAGCTTTTGAACGTTTATGAATAAGAAAACTTCCAAGAAAGAGTTCCATTTCTAAAAAGTTCGAAAACCCGCTGCTCGAAACAATAAACAGCCGAGAAATACCCCGAGCATTTCTAGGTAACATCTAAAATAATAATTTCTCCGTTTCTTTTCACCTACTTCCTCCACTCGAAGTAAGCATTCACAGTGCCAAAACCTATTTTCCTAAACCTTTCTCAGCTCAGGAAAACGAGCAAACACTATTCCCGTATAAAAGAGCCATCAAAACATTTTGTTTGAAATGAAATCGTCTCTGTGTACGCGCCAAATCGATCTTTCGAGAAGCGTTCAACTGAGTCTATTTATAGTACACTCTGGTAGTAGGTCAAAATTGTGTGACTTCCTTTCGGAGCACGACACCAAAAAGGACCTAATGGAAAAACGTGGTCGTACGTCGTGGAGGCAAACATTGATTAATTCGACGTTCCATATTCGATTTTTTGAAAATGTTCGCTTGTCGTTTCGTGTTCGACAAACTCCAGGGGCCCTGATATGGCTGCGTTCAACGCGTGACAATGTTTGGATAAGTCACCTTTGGACGCGTAAATAAGTACGAGAGTGACAGATTCTTTATCCACACGTGACACGCGATACAGATGCAGCCGTAGTAGGCCCGTAGACAGGGCAGACTATACCTATAGTACTGAATAAAATTTGTTGATCTTTGTTCAAGTTACGGGAAAAAAAAAAGAGAAAAACGTGTACCTTAAATAGACGTTTAGTTAAGTTATGGTTCTACTTTTTTCCTTCATATATAAGAAAATCATAGAACTAAAATTGATGTGTCAAATACTGATCTAAAGAGCCCTTAGGGTCCTTGCAGAAAAAAAAATAGATTAAGGCTGAACCTTAAATAGTTAAAATGTATAAAAATGTATGAAACTTAAATTTAGATTGAGACTAACTATAAATATATTTTTTGTGCAATGCTGTATTAGGCGAATAAGAAGTCAATACTGATAAATTGCACAACCATGAATTTTATGAATATTGATAATGTTGACAGCAGTAAAACAATCCTAAGGTTATTTGTTGCGTGTGTATTAACAGTTACTATATTGCTGTTAACTGATCGTCAATATTCAGGAACTTCATGGCTGTGCAATTTATCAGTACCTATTGACTTCTTATTCGCATAATACAGCATTGCACAAAAAATATATGTTTAGTTAGTCTCAATCTAAATTTAAGTTTCATAAATTTTTATACATCTTAACTAAGCTTCAGCCTAAATCTAGTTTTTTTTTTCTGCAAGTGACCCTAAGGGCTCTTCAGATAACAGTATTTGACAGATCAATTTTAATTCTACGATTTTCTTATATATGACGGAATAAAGTAGAACAATAACTTAACTAAACGTACATACACACATACATACATAAAGCTCACGCCTTTATTCCCAGAGTGGGGCAGAGCTACAGAATTACTAACAACTCTAAAAACTTGTTAATAATTCTGTAACCACATTTTACACACTTAGGCTAAGATGTTTACCAGTGTATTAGTGACAGGTTGCAAGCCCATCCCCTAACAGTACTACACAGCCTTTATTCCCTTAGTCGTCTCTTACGACATCCACGGGAGGACATGGAGTGGCACTATTCTAACCCGGTAACCACACAGATACTATAAAAATACTTTTTTATTGAACCCCACAGTAAAAGTACTCTAAAAACTTGTTAATAATTCTGTAACCACGTTTTGCACAATTAGGCTAAGATGTTTACCAGTGTATTAGTGACAGGTTGCAAGCCCAAACGTCTATTTTAAGGTACACGTTTTTCTGGTTTTTTTTTTTCGTAACTTGAAACAAAGATCAACAAATTTTGTTCAGTACTATAGTAATAAATTATTTTTCTACAGAATTCAATATCTGAAAACGCTACGTAAATATTTCAAGACCTTCAGCAAACAAAATGGCACCGTTTGAAGGAACATTTCAATTTGCTCCACGTTTTATTTTTAAACACCTTGAATTAAAACTCAGTGAAATGCAAAATTTAAAACGAAATCATTTTAAAGGCAACTGCATCAACGGCAAACATCCATTTTCGAAAGGAAATTGAATTTCCTTGGAATTTTCTTAACTTCCCCGATTGTTTCTCGATGGGAACCTGAGATTCTATTCCAGGAAATTATTTATAGCCATTTACAAGTAAAATTTGGCGGGAAATTATTTTTTTCGGTTAAAAACGTAGCCGTTAATATTCTGTAATGGTAGTTCTATTTTTAAACGGAATCCTTTTTTATTTTATAACTGGCCACTAACAATAGTCATTTAATTTTGTAGGTTTTAGGGTAGACCCCGCAAAAATTATGTTCATCTGTGCAAAAATAACAAGAACTGTCAGTTTCAAATCTAGTATTATGTATTCGTACAAATGGCACCCATAATATTGTTATTTTTAAAGTGTGCACGTTTTTAATTAAAATGATAGGCATCTAAAGAACTGAAGATATTATGAGTGGTGCATTATGAATTCATCTCAAAACTTGAAAGTAAAACGTCCTAAGCATTTAATTTTATCCGCACGATTTATCTTTAAGGGAAAAGCAGCGGGAAGATATCGCGGAAATCTTAATAACCTAAAATGTCTTATATTAAACGGAACGTTAAATGCCCTCTAAATTTAATAAGGAAACGGTTTAAGTGTGCGACATCTGGTCGGGCAAACGCATGTGTACCAACCTACCGGGCAGAATTCATAAAACGCCTTAATACCTACTACCGCAGTGCCGTCTGGTAGTTAGGGTTACCAGATGAAAAAAAAACCGGACATTGATAACATAAGCTATAAATATATTAACGTATGTACGTTAAGTATTTTAACTTTTGAGGTACGCATAATGAAATATGCATGGTTTTTGGAAATATCGCACTCTTGATTTCCAAAGCATTCTGGACAGTAAATTAATTTTCTGATTTCCTCAGAAAATGCGAACCGTATGACAACCCTATCTGTAGTCGGCTTTATGGTGCTGCGACGGGCCAGAATTCAAAATTAGAATTTGCCAAATTTAGGTATTTTATTGCGCACGGTTTGTATTCGAAACAGGGCATGGGTATTTTATGGTACGGATATTACTGACCCCGGAGTTTAAGAGCATTTTCTGATGTAATGAAATGCGCATCTGCTAACCTTTTTCTATTATTATTTTTTGGATGCCTGCTTAGTATTAATAATAATGTTAAAGATTGCCGGTTCGTTCAGTGTAAGTGAGTTTGTACTTAGATTCACAAACATTAAGTCATTTTCTTCCTTGGCGAATTGTTGTGTCAGAAAGTGTTCTAATGGGGAATTAGTGCTAATTATCGCTTACTATCTTGTAATCTGCGGCCCTAGTACGAGTATGGTTGGGTTTATCGCGGGACAAAATGTAGATACAGCATCATCAGTCACTCTCGTACTTATTTATATGTATACGTGTCAAAAAATTACGCATGTTTTATCCACAGTTTGTCACGCGATAAGCGCTGCCATATTAGACCCAATGCTCGTAACTTGCATAGAGGTTAAGAAACTCTGACAGCTGTCATGCTGGTACGAATCATAACCTCAAAACAGAAAAGAAGCTGTTAGGTTTACTCAATGACAGGTTGTTAAAGGGTTTTTTTTTTGTTGCTAGTCAAAAAACTGTTTATTTCCGAGTCTTGGATGTTTTTAATGTATGTGTCAGTACAGTATTCTTAACTATGGCAATTGGTGTGTGATTCACCCCTGATATTTATCTATTCACTTTGATTGTTAATATTTTTATGTTAAAAGGTCAATCTATAAATAAAGACCCAAAAAAGATACCTCCTACTGCCACGTCCCGTTTAAAGCATCATTGTTTTCCCTATAAATAAAGCGTAAAAAATGATGCAAAATTCAAACAATATTTAAAAAGGTTATTTTTAGAGCCACCTTCGTGGTGTCACGTTCCATTTCACGCAACACTTTTTATATTTTTCCTGTAGTATTTTCTGCAAATAAATCCCAAACTTAATATTTACGGCCATAAAACATTCTCGTAAGACCACATAATCTAAAACGGATGCAAACTATGGGCTTTAGGGGAATGCAATAAGTTTTTACGAAGCCCCTATAAAAATGTATGATCACGGCATTTTGTACCTTCGCCTTTGCTCGGATTGGCGGACAGGCGTTTTGGTTTTATTTATTATCTGTATTTTTTGTGTCTTTATTTTATACGCACGCATTGATAAGGAACTTGGTTGTATACGTTTTGTAGATTGAAGTTTTGTTCCGTTGAGATTTTAAAAGACATACATACATAAACTCACGCCTTTATTCCCAGAGTGGGGTAGGCAGAGCTACAGAATTACCAACAACTCTAAAAACTTGTTGATAATTGTGTAACCACATTTTGCACACTTAGGCTGAGATGTTTACCAGTGTATTAGGTGACAGGTTGCAAGCCCATCGCCTAACAGTACTATACGCCTTTATTCCCTTAGCCGTCTCTTACGACATCCACGGGAAGATATGGAGTGGCACTATTCTAACCCGGCAACCACACGGCAAAACTACGTCAAAAGAGAAGAAATGACTGTATACTTCAATCTTCAAGTAATTATTCGAAACTCAGTTCATTAAAGATAAACTGAAACGGGAAAGAACATATTTAGTTTTTTTTTTAATACCTTTTGAAACTCATGGGGTAGACTTTGCAATTAATTATTTATTTACCTACCACTTCTGCCACAGCTGTAAAACATAATTTTCTTGTTCACTCGGTTTTGTATAAAACGAACAGTAAATAAACATGCTATGTTACACAAAACAAAAGACAAGATTCTGGTTATCTAGTATGTATCACACTGTACATTTTTTTTTTAAATGTATTTTAGTTTAACTGGGGCTTTCCGGTTTTAATAATAAGGTACTGGTGGGTTTAACCACTAATTCTCAGGTGGTGATGAGGAGTAAGATTATAGTCCAAGAGCTGCTGTTAAGCATTTTTGAGTTGTTGTTTTGAGGCATCGTGAAAACTCGTGTACAGGGGTTTATTATGACACGGCTATGCAGTTCATTTGACGGTGAGCGTAAAGGACGGGGCTATAGCAGTTAAATAACTCCGTCCTTTTCTCTCAGCGTAAAATGAATTTCACAGATACGTCATAATAACCCCATAGTACTTCTTTAATTATATATGAAAATACATAGAAGCAGACCTGGCTGAAAGGTATTGGAGCTAAACCGAGTTCTGATATTTCAATTAAAGTAGTGAATATTTTTTTCTTTTCATTTGAAAGAATTTTTATATTAAATCGAAAAATACATTAGAATCACCTGGCTCTATTTTAGGCTCGATTTAATGACCAGGCGGTTTGATTGTTTAGCTTCTTAGATGTTCAATTTTACCTTTTTAAACGTTTCAAAATGCATCAAAAACATTTAGACGAAAAAAAATTTGTAAGTACCTACTTGAAAATATCAAAATTCGGTCTAGCCCCAATACCCTCAGCCAGGTCTCCCGATTTTTATCTGGACACATGGAAGTGTGTCAAGCCAAGTTCAAGCTAAGAAAAAAAAATTGGCGAGCAGCACCCGTTTGTAATATTTACACTAACCATTTGGAGCCAATTTTGAACGCTTCATACTTAATTCAAAAACTATTTAACGTAAACACACCAATCTTGGAATTTATATTCATACTAACGACCCGTCATCGCTTCGCTTCGGTTTATGTGTTTTCTGTAACACCCGTACATCAACCAGAATCTATTAAGTATAGATACCTTCCTCTTGAATCAATTTATCTATTAAAAAAATCGTCTCAAAATCTGTTGCGTAGTTTTAAAGATCTACGCATACTCGTACATATGGACAGACAGATAGAGGGAAACGACTTTGTTTTATAGTGTAGTGATTACCCCCTTGATATACTCGTACCTTAAATTGTGAAAATACAGCTCAAAACGGTTAAATAGGTAGATATTAATGTTCAAAAATCGGCATTTTAATCGGCATTTCCCGATGACCTAGAAAGTTCAAATTTGGCATTCGGCTAGGTAGTTGTGTCTAAATCAGAAAACCGTAAATTGATAAGATTTGTTTTTTAAAATAAAAAGACCATAATTTATTTAATACAAAATGATATCCCACTAAAAACATAAAAAATGGGAGCCAAGTTTAATATTACGATTAATAATATTATGATTATATTATGGTGTGGTTCTCGACTTCACTGAGAAAAGACTTGTGATCTGTCTAGACACCTACGTTTGGTGGCTTGTTTGTTAGATTATTCCTCCTAACTTTTTATATTAAAAAATGTATTTTGTTGTTTTTTGT